>PVHT020000195.1:4373502-4433123 GCA_004024745.2 Catagonus wagneri
GTTTATTTTATATAGTAAAATTCTAATATTGTTTAAGTACTAATATTTTACTAGCTACGGTTTTATAATTAAGGCTTCATTTAGATAATGATTTGTTAAATATGGTTTTATATTTCTGAATATTAAAACCTTTACTATTGATCATTTTTGTGTATACTTTTAATAAAACATGCAGTATTTTATTAAAAAAAGGAAATTACCAAATAATTCATTGTTTGTATCTAGAGAGTTTAAAGCCTGAGTTAAATAAGTAAGGTATCACTAAACAATAAATTCAAAAGATGCTCAGGCTGGTTTGCCACTGAAAGAAAACCTGTGAAAGTGTGTATTAGGCAGGTATGCAAATCAGTTATTTCTGTTCTTACCATTCCCACTATAGTACGTTTTGAAGCACCTAGATGGGCTATTAAATGAGAAATTTAGCATCATACATTGAAAACATTGGGAAATATTGACTGGTCTTTCATTTCCATTTTTTCCCTCTATCCCTCCCCCAGCCCTACAACATGTCATTCATCTGGTTTTAATGCTGCATAAATATGCATTGTCTCATGCCTGTTTGCTTTGAATGCTGTGTGCTAGCTGTAACAAGATGTTGCTTCTTTTGTTATCTGTATACAGCTTCTTGCTTTAAATTAGATTCTGAAAGAGCTTTCCTTGCATGTCTAAAATAAAAGTATTGCATGTACTTTGTTTCATGTGAATGACTTTTTTCTTCTCCATCCTTTTGATATATATTTCATATTTTAGTTTTTCCAGGTAGTTTTTTAAAATTGTGGTTAAAAGATAAAAATTTACTAGTTTAATAACCATTTTTAATTGTACAGTTCAGTATTGTTAAGTATATTCACATTGTTGTGCAGCAGATCTCCAGAAGTTTTTCATCTTGCAGAACTGAAACTATTTGCCCATCATAAACAACTACTCCCTACTTCCCCTCCCCTAAGCCCTTAGTAAATGCCTTTTGACTTTATGTTTCTATGAATTTGACTACTTAGTTAATAGTTTTTCTAGATAATTTTGAGCTACAATTTCAGTGTGGATATGTGAAAATTTTATATTATAAATAAAATTGATTAAAAATTCTAATGTACTATTTGTCTCAAAGGAATAAAATATATAAACAATTCTTTGAAACTAGGCCTTTTAGAAAGGGCAGTTATTTTTTTGTTTAGTTTTGTTTTTGCTTTTTAGGGCCATATATATTTAGTCTATAGCCTCATTAGTTGAGGTTCAGTTTGGGAGGCAGGGCCAGGGGTGGGGGGCAGGAAAAGAAAAAGGTGACCTTTTTTCACCAATAGCTGACGTTTAGCCATTTTTCATTAACACACAGATAATACAGGGTCATCAAATGAACTTTATGTAGAGTTGGTTTATAGTAAGAATACCTTCTTTAGATTTCAGTTGTGTAATGTATCAGCTAACAAACATTTTTTGAGCACTTCTGTGAATCAGGCACTTAAGCCTTATCTTTCTTAATCTCTACATATAAAGGTAAGTACTCTGATCCTTATTTTCCAAATAAGGAAACAGATCATAGACTTTAAATAAGATTATTCCATGTAGTACTTTACATATAATTAAATCTAATATATGGGTTTATGGTTTAATTAATTTTTCTTTTCCTTATTTTGTGCTGTACCATAATTAGGATGCAAAAGTAAGTTCTTTGGATACAAAAATTGCTTTCCTCTGTTAAAACCTTGTGTGCCTTTTATTCACAAACTTGTTGCTTATAATACTTGATATTTGATGTACTTGGTCCTTTTTTGTCTTGTGATGTACAAAATTAGTGACTTTGGAAAATTTTTAAATTTTTTTTCTAGTATGACTTTGTTTATCCTTCCTTTGACATTAAAAATGAGTATTGGTTGTGACATAGGACAAAAGGCACCTTTGTCGCAGCACATTCTTTATATATGTTGCGTCCCCTGAAGCTATATGTTGCTTTGGGGAGGTCTAGGAAGGTGAATTTCTTCAGCATTGCTGCTGGGGATGGCTAAGTTCAAAAATCAGTAGAAACTCAGGAAGACATTTCTATAAATACACGTGACTTAAAAAAAATCATAAAAATATGTGAGGAATGGGGAGAACTCAGTGGGTTCCCCTGCTCTTTATTTAGGTGAGATTTTGAATTTTAACACTAAGATAACTTACCTTTCTTTTGGAAATGACTTCCTAAACTGCCAGTGGGTTTGATGCTTTGTGTGTTATAGCAGTGGAGCCCAGCACATTGATAGGTAATCAGTAGGTATTTAATGCATGCTGAAAATAACCTCTTGTGGTCTCAGATGTTTGGGACGCAAGTTGCTAAATAAGCACTGACTCAATAGAAGGGCCTATACCACTGAACTGCTTGTGGTCAACTTTCATCTCTGAAACTTGTACACCCTTCTGTGTCAATTTCACATTCGCAAGCCTCCACGGATCTGCTTACCAGAGTCTCACGTTTTCCCTCCACAGGAAGCTGAAACCCCACGTAGTGTTCTTGAAGAGATCGGACTGACATAATTCTCCTCCCCTGTTGATGACTTCTTGTGGCATTTCACACACTGTAGATGGTCACTGCCTTCATGTCCATGTTAGCTAATGGTGTAAGATGACGTCTTATCAGTATTACTGTTCTGCTAAGCTGCTTCATTCAGGCCTACATAATTTTTTTTTAAAGGGAACTTTGGTTAATCCGGTGATAACAAGGGAATTAATATAAATTAGAATGAATGCAGAAAAAGTTTTCTATTTTAAAGTTTACAGGTCTGTTTCTCTTAATCTGATTATGTATATGTATCTATGAAAATGACACAATCAGGCATTATACCTTTATTAATTACTGTCTTTGGCAAAAAAAAAAAAAACTTAATTATTTGAAATCTGGTTATATGAAACCAAAAACTAGTGCAGCATTTCAGTATATGTGCAAATAAAGGGAAGTGGCATATCACATATCAAATGAATGAAAATTTCACTCTGTGTGGAAACTTAAAAAACAAAAACAAATATATACCAAAGACCCTTATTAGAAACTAAATACCTTAAAGGGAAACACAAAAGACTAAACTGGAATGATGCTGTTTAACAATAAAAATTTCTTAGGCATTCCAAATCTGTGATGGGGGACAGATCGCTGTTTCATAATAGTAGGCATGTTATTTTTAGGGCCAAGGAACATTTTTTTGACTCTTGGTCATAATCATTTAGTCACCTAGTTGAATTGTTTTTGATGCCCTCAAAATGAAATGGAAATAATGACTTACCAGGGATTCTTAATAATAGTATCTTAGGGAAAATGTGTTACTCTCTTCACAAAGTGTCGCATAAGTCATTGTTTAAAGCACTAATACTCCATCTGGGGTGCTTGTTACAGCCAAATTTCTTTTACTCCCCTACTGCTTCCCTCCACTTAGAAGTGCAGCAAACTTTCAGGCAGCTTCCTTCCCTTCCATGGCACTGCCTACTTATTAGAAGTCAAATATAAAAACAAACGCCACCTTTAATGTAAAAGTGTGAGCTGAATGAGATAAAATAGTATTAGCGGGCTCTATATTTTTTAAGGCTGTACAATTGTTTCAATGTCACTTTTATACATACTTCTACATATGTTAACGTCTTCAGGGTTTACACTTTCATTTGTATCTGCTGGGCTGGATTAAGCTTTGTTGTGATTGTGACCAATATTCAGGCCACGCAAGCACTGTCTTAACACATCGCCAATTAGTTGTAATAAATGTTAAATGTACACCACTGTAGTGTGTTTTTATGTCTCTTTCCAAAAGCTTGTCAAACTATGAAGAGCTGCTGAAGGAAGAATTCAAAACAATTTTTGAGTAAAATGTTGGAAATTCACCTCCATTTGAATGTGGTGGTGGTTAAAAGCACACACGAGATAAATCGTGGAAGATTTAAGGCGTCTTCACGTACTTCAAGCTCATAAAAAATGTGGAGTCCATGCTTCTAAGAGCTTATCTACACATTTATTTTCAATCAATAAATGCCGCTTTAAAAACCATGATGCAGTTGACTTTTCTAATCTTTCTAAATGAGCGCAAGTCAAAATACTCCAGGTAATCAAAGGTACTCCAAGTCAGTCTGAGTCCCCCAGGAACTGGAGGTGCTAGTACACTTGCCGAAATGGACTGCCCAGTAGAAGTAGCAGATCAAAGGTTTGGTTATGATTAATTAAGGGACTGGCTATTAACTACAGATGGGATTTTAAAATCCCATTAAAAATGGGGATTTTTTTTTTTAAATACACTCTTTGATTTCTGGAAAAAAATATAGGAAAATGAGGATATTTTAAAATGAACAAGAAAACAACTACTATCAGATGAAGTTGCTAGTCTGCTAAAAAGGATATATGTGGAATAAAAAAAATTCGTGTAGACTTAGAGCCTCCAACATGCAGCTATCTATTCACTGAAAATAGGCCTGTGGGCTTCTGCTGGCAGTGTAAGAGTTGAAATTTTTGAATCACAAACAGCAATCAAATTGCAAGTTTAAAACACATAAGTTTAAGTTCAAGCTGGACATTTATCAGGATTATGACCCAGTCAGTGGCTTAAAAACTACTTCCTTCCATTGCTCCCACGTTGCCCATTAACACCGGAGAGGTAAAGTTACCATCTCGGTTACCTTGAGCACAAGCTGGTATTTATCTTGTCTTTTCCTCCATGAGCTGCTAAGACTTGGGCTTTGAATGCCATATTTAACTGCATATATCTTAGCTGTATTTAGGAAAGTAAGGAAAATTTTTGAATTTAGTGAGAATTACTCAGCATTAGTGAGTCTAGTAGAAAATTTTCGGTCATTTTTGGGGTAAAGCAGGCTTTTAAAGTCAAACCAGTTTTTTTGTTTGTTTGTTTGTTTTGGCCATGGCGTGCAGCAGCTTGATGTGGGATCTCAGCTCCCAGACCAGGGGTTGAACCCAGGCCTCGGTGGTTAAAGCACTGAGTCCTAAACATTAGATCACCAGGGAACTCCCAGGAAAAAAAGATCAATTTTTAAAGTAAGATGTTTTATGGGCCACATGCTTCCTTTCTTTTAGACTAAACTCATTTTCAACAGATACTCACAGGTGTTCCCGTTGTGGTGCAGCGGAAACAAATCTGACTGGTATCCATGAGGATGTGGGTTCGACCCCTGGCCTTGCTCAGTGGGTTGCCATGAGCTGTAGTGTAGGTCGCAGACGTGGCTGGGAACAAGCATTGCTGTGGCTGTCGTAGACCTGCAGCTGCAGCTCTGATTTGACCCCTAGCCTGGGAACTTCCATATGCCACAGGTATGGCCCTAAAAAGACAAAAAAATATTTGTAAGGAAGTACAAGAGCATCTTTTGTATGATCTGAAAACTAAGGAAGGGTATTTTGCTTTAAGATTTTAAAAATATTAAACAAGTTTCTATGACCGTTCTTTTTTACCAGAATTCCTTTAATACCAGGCATATTCAGTAGCAATGCACTCTTTAACACACTATAAAAAAGATGCACACACTATTAAGGATCTAGCATTGCCACTGCAGTAGCTCGTGTCACTGCTCTGGCATGGGTTTGATCCCTGGCCTGGGAACTTGTGGATACCACAGGCATGGTCAAAAGAAAAAAAAAAGAATACTAATGGAAAACCAGCTGAGGAGGGACTGCGAATATGGGGTAGGAAGGAGGGGAAAAAACTGACTGTACCCTTTAGTACTTTAAAACTGAGAGAGTTTTGAAGTAAAGCTGTTCAGCTATTAAGATGTAGAAAAATCCAACAGATTATTAATAAGGGGCAAACAACCAAACTTAATGCCCATTAAATACAGAAAAAAGTGTTTGGTTTCAAAAATATCTACAGAAATGAATGGTTAAACATAAAATTTATCAAACTTGCAGAGATTAGTTTGGTATGGGAACAAAATTTATTGCTAGAGTAAATGCTTTTTATCTTTATGGAGGGCAATTTGGAAATACTTTAGTATTCATCTCTTTGATGTAATTCACCCTAAGGAAATGATTAGAAATGGGTGAAAGTATTTATAGAAATCTACCATAGGATTGTTTATAACCCAGGATTCGTTAATTAGTGCAAAATCTAAAATAACTTAAAACCCCAACAATTGGGATATGGTTGAATAAACTGATCCACACTATGCAGTGAGTAAAAACAGTAAGAACAGGGTTTGGTGAAATAGGACAATGGCAATATACAAACAACTTACACAGATCAACCGCAAAAAAGCCAACAACCCAATTGAAAAATGGGCAAAAGACCTGAATAGACATTTCTCCCAAGAAGATATGCAGATGGCCAACAAGCACATGAAAAAATGCTCAACATCACTGATGATTAGAGAAATGCAAATCAAAACTACCATGAGATACCACCGCACACCAGTCAGAATGGCCATCATTAACAAGTCCACAAACAACAAATGCTGGAGGGGGTGCGGAGAAAAGGGAACCCTCCTGCACTGTTGGTGGGAATGTAAGCTGGTGCAGCCACTATGGAAGACAGTGTGAAGGTACCTTAGAAAACTACATAGAATTACCATATGACCCAGCAATCCCACTCTTGGGCATATATCCAGACAAAAATTTCCTGGAGAAAGACACTTGCACACGCATGTTCACTGCAGCACTATTCACAATAGCCAAGACATGGAAACAACCCAAATGTCCATTGACAGATGATTGGATTAGGAAGATGTGGTATATATACATGATGGAATACTATTGAGCCATAAAAAAGAATAAAATAATGTCATTCGCAGCAACATGGATGGAATTAGAGACCCTCATACTGAGTGAAGCAAGTCAGAAGGAGAAAGACAGATGCCATATGATATCACTTATACCTAGAATCTAATATACTGCACAAATGAACCTTTCTACAGAAAAGAAAATCACGAACTTGGAGAACCGACTTGTGGTTGCCGAGGGAGTGGGAAGGTATGGGAGTCTGGGGTTAACTACTGCCTCAGGGATGGAAAAGCAAGGAGATCCAGCTGTATGGCACTGGGAACTATGTCTAATCACATGTGACGAATCCATATATGTACGTGTAACAGGGTCACCACACGGTGCAGCTGGAAATTTTGACAGAAATCTGTAAACCAGCTATAATGGAAAAATAAAAAAAATATAGTACATGAAAGGAAAAAAAAGATGAAATAGGACAATGGTGTTGAAAAAAAGCATCTTCAATTGCAGGCATACATGATCTTTGCAAAAAAAAGGTATACACACCCATAAGGAGAAAAAAAAGACAATGCTCCATTGTTAAGGGGTTATCTTTAAGGGTCAGGGTTAAAAGTCATTTTCATCTTTTATACATTTTACGCTTTCTAGGTTTTCTATACTAAACACACTGATTATCAGAATATAAAAGTATTACAAAATAGGGTTCCAGGCTACATAAGATTCTGCCAGACCTGCTAACACCTTTGCGCTCGGGGCCCTCTATCCAGCTATGCAGCAGCCATAATAAATTAAAATGTACAATCACTGAAGAACATACTAAGTTTATTTGGATTTGGGCCTCTAAGCAGTTCTGTCCCTGCTTCCTGACCTCCTCCCGCCACGACTCCTGGACCTCGACGAGCTCTGGCTGCGGCTCCTGCTGCGGCTGCGGCTGCGGCTGCGGCTGCGGCTGCGGCTCCTTCGGCTGTGGCTGCGGCTGACCCGGCCCCGACTGCGGTCTCTTTTCCTTCCTCTGCTGCGGGAGCTGTGCCTCTCCCGGCTTTTGGACCTGTGTTTGTGAGATTTCTTGGCCCCGTGACTACTCCTCCTCTTCCTCTCGGCTTCCCCGTTCCTTTTGTAGGAGCGGGCCGGCCCGGGGCTCCGCCTCCTGCGCAGCCGGCCGTACTCGTGGCGGCCTGGCCTCTCGCGCCTCTCCAAGTTCTTGCCAAAGGAGGAGCCAGTCCGATCTGGAGACAGGTAGATGTCTCGGTTCGCTTCCCAAAATTCATTGTTGGGGTTTCTGAACACATGAAGAAAGTTGCAGTGCTTTCCTCTTGGGCATTGCTGTATTTCAAATAAACCTGCAATGGCACAGGGAGGAAACGGCGTTTGCTGCGGGCACTTCATGCTTCTCAGAAGGTACATTTCTGATGTGGCCATGTGATAGGACTATCTTCTCCTTAGCCCACTGATGTCAGAGTTTAGGTTCCCCGAATTCAAAAATATTCAATGCTCTAACAAAGGGCACCGGGAAAAGTAACAGATCAGAACTATTCATCAACCCGAACGTTGCATTCATTCGCCTACCGGATTATGGTGCGGGGGGCAACCCAACAAATGGCGACCACATTATTTTTCCTAGGGTTTTACTATACTGATGATTGACAATGTAGAACCCTAATTAACATGGACGATTCAGCCGTGGGAGTCCCAGTGGCGGCAGGACAGAATCAATGGCCGCAAGAAAGAGCTATTATAAGAAGAGGATCTTCTATTTTCTAATACCTCAAGAGGATGATAAACATTGGGCTAATACTTTAATTTACCAGGAGCTTTGACTATGGGAGATTTTTGACAAAGGTGAAATCTACTTCAATAATTTAGAGATCCCTTGGGGATTTTCAAACTTTTTTTAAAACCAGTAAATCCCCCTGGAGTTCCCGTCATGGCAGAGCGGAAACGAATCCAACTAGGAACCATGAGGTTGCAGGTTCGATCCGTGGCCTCGCTCAGTGGGTTAAAGACGTGGTGTTGCCGTGAGCTGTGGTGTATGTTGCAGACACAGCTCAGATCTGGCGTTGCTGTAACTGTGGAGTAGGCAGGCAGCTGTAGCGCCAGTTAGACCGCTAGCCTGGGAACCTCCATATGCCCTGGGTGCGGCCCTAAAAAGACAAAAGACAAAAAAGGAAAAAAAAGCGGTAAATCCCCTAAAGCAAAAGCGAAAAAAGAAAAAGATAAATTGGACTTCATAAAAATTAAAACCTTTGGTACTTCAAAGGGCACAATCAAAGTGAAAAGACAATGCACGTAAATGGGAGAAATATTTGCAAAACGTGTGGTAAGGAACTTCTCTGTGTACTGTATCAAGAATTCTTACAACTCAATAATAAAAAGACATATAACTTAGTGAAAAATGGGCAAAGTACCTGAACAGACATCTCTCCAAAGATGTATACAGTAGCCAATAATCCAATAAGGACATGAAACAAATGCCCAACATCATTAGTTACTAGGGAAAATAAAGCTGTTATTTTAAAAATCACAAGTGAAATAAATATCGTCCTGCTTTGGGGGCAAGCCAAGTCGCACTCAGAAACACATCAATGAAATCATACTGGAATCTCAGGAAGTGACAAAAGTAATGGCCTTCATGGAGAAAACATCCATCTCCTTCAGCCCCCAAGTCTTTAAGTAAGGTGAAATGGTTCTTCTGGTTTGCCAAAGCAAGGAATTCTAAATTCCTTTTTTCCCCCCTTCAAATGATCGGTTTTTAAGTGAGGAGGACATCCATTAAGACCAGGTTGCCGAAGATTTGGACTTTGGAAATCACAGATTTTTAAATAAGAGGTTTTAAGCAGGAGAGTATAAAGCAAAGCAAAGGGTAAGAGAAGTGCTCCCCTAAGGCATGGCCAGCTCCCCTCCTTGCTTCCTGGGCACTTCAATAATATGTCGCTCGGCTAAGCCCATCTGATAGAAATCAAAAAAGAATGAGCCCTTCAAAACTGCTAGTGCCTCAAAGGACTGACTCATTTCCTGATTTTCCAGCCACTGTCTGATGAGTCAGTCTGCCTGAATGTGTCCTGACCAGGTTCTACAGCTATAATCAATCTCTACGGCACAAAAGCATGTATTTCAATCAGGCAGGAAGTGTTATAGGTAATGTTTTAGGTGGCAAAGCTGACGGAAGATTCATTAGGGCTGAAGATGGAAAAGGAAAAAAACAACCAAAACACAGTTCAAGTGAGGACAGCCAGTGAACGGCCAAGAGCCCTGAGACGGCAGTAGGGAGAAGGCGTCCCACAGACACAAGTTCGCAGGCTTCCTGCAGAGCCCAGGACTTCAAGCACCGGTTTTGTTTGTCACCTATACATCATGACCTCAGTCACCTCATCCATAAAGTGACCCACAAGACTGGTTACAGGTCTACAGTGTGATGTATTTTACGTAACCGTCTCTGCTCATCTACCCCAGTTGAGGCAAAGGTTAGGCCTCACCCCTTTAAAAGACTGCCCCCCCCCCACAAGAATATCTCTATATGACAGTGGAACAGTGGGGGAAAAAATTATGTTGACCTTTACCACAAATTGCCATTTTCCATCGGGTCACTGGGCAGAATTCGCACTGAAGCTGTCGTCCTGCGTACCACCGGCCATTGAACAGAGCGAGGGCTGCTTGGCATTCTTCTTCCCTTTAAACCACAAATGAAAGGATGCACTTTAGAGTTACTTTCTAATATGCAGATTCATCCTACTGCTCATTAACCCTTCTGTGTGTTTACTGTAAGTCCACCACCTTCGGTGCTTTTGTGCTCCCTAGGGAGTCCTATTACTGCATTCAAGCTCCTGAGGCTCACAATTTCTTCAGGAACTCTTTTTTCTACCCTCCCAGAGGTTGTGATGCAAGGAAATCAGCCCGCGTCAAAGCTTCTTAAACCAAAAGATTGGACCATGAAAAATGCAGAAGCATTTTCCACTGTCAGAGCGTGTTGTTTCTCAGCTCAGATCACTGTCCTTCTTATTACAATGGTTAATTTAACCCATTAGTTATGGCATGGCACAAACAGCAAGACAGCAGAAATGACACACTAACTGCTCCCTCGGCAGGCCACATGCACACTGAAGTTATTTGAGGCTTCAACTTCTGGCTCTTTAGAGTTATAGTTTTCTGTTCTCTATTCTAGTTATGCCTTTTCAGCTTGTGTTTCAATTAGGTAAGTAAAAAAAATAACTACAGCAAAAGATGAAAAACTCTAAGTATACAAAGGATGAAATACAAATGTATTATTTTCAAATCCCTTCTATATTTCTAGATTAGCTCTTAATATACATTTTGAAAAATACCATGCATATGAAAGTTATGCATTAGGTGCAAAAAATCCCAGATGTCAACACAATCACAATACCATACTGTGGTAAAATATGAAGATGTTTATGTTCAGAATACTTACGATTGATACTGAACATACACATTGCCCCTCAGATGAGGTTCCAAGTTGCAGCTTACCTAAGGAGCAATGAAGAATTCCATCATTAAAACAAAACAAAACAGGGAGTTCCTGCAGTGGGTTAAGGATCAAGCATTATTGCAGCTGTGGTGCAGATCTGATCCTAGATAAGGAACTTCCACGTGCTGTGGGTGTGGCAAAACAAAAAAAAGAAAAAAATACAGAGA
Source organism: Catagonus wagneri (assembly GCA_004024745.2). Taxonomy (NCBI): domain Eukaryota; kingdom Metazoa; phylum Chordata; class Mammalia; order Artiodactyla; family Tayassuidae; genus Catagonus; species Catagonus wagneri. The sequence goes on from PVHT020000195.1 coordinate 4,384,826, forward strand.
CTAGAAATCAGCCCATACATACACCACCCAGATTTAAGACTAACATTTCCTATTTTTGAATGAGAATATTTAAATATGTAAAACATGAAGGATACAGCCGAAGCCTTTCCATGCTACTATTCTTCCTCCTCTCTCACACAGGTGAGCACTACCGTGAGGCCGGGCATATCCTTCCCATTCTAAACACACACACTCTCTCTCTCTCTCTCCTATCTCCACAGACACAAATACCTGTAGCCATGCATACACACAGATATGCATATACATATATATGTGTGTGCTATAAAAAAAATATATATATTATATACAGACATTCAAAGATTTACATGTCTATTTTGTATATGTGGGTATACATATTTATGTATACATATGCAAAGAAGCATGTATATATTGATAAATAATATACGGTATGGCTTTGTACATTTAAAAATTTTATATAAATAATATTTATTCCACATCGTTTTTTTTGATGTAATCATGTAAACTTAATGACTCATTTAAACTACTGTATACTGGATATATCAAATTATCAGATTTATTCATCCGCTCTGCTAATGATGAATATCCAAGGTGCTTCCAATTTTTCATCAATAAACAGCACTGCACTCAGCATGCCTGAATGGTAGGACTTTGTCTAGCCTGCATGACCGGAAGTAGAATGCCGATTTATAGGTTACATGTACCTTTAACCTCACTAGATATTGACAAACTGCTCTCTAAAGTGGTTTTATTAATTTACACAACCTCTCTCACTCTTGGTATTAGAATCCATACTTTTTAAACTGACGGATATGAATAACATCTCATTCGAATACGCACTGTCCCATTACTAGTGAGGTTGAATATCTGATCATTTGCCTTCAACAATGACAAATCTGATTTGGTTTTATGTAACGGTATAAAAAGGTCCTCAAATTGTCATACTAATATTTAGCTTTCGTTTTCAAAATGAATCTATACTTTTATAATTTGTTCCAGAGTATTTTTATTAGAGCATCCCAAGAGAGGCAGGAGCCATAGTGAATGACAGTTTATAACACCATCCTTAGAGGGAAGAGCGAAAGGCCTCAGGAGGCCACGTCAGCCACGCCAGGGACTTTAGAGATCACTTAAGCCAACGGTTCCTAAGACCCATCATTAATTTTCCAGGGTGAATTTCATATTTTGGAAATTTTTCTACTGAAAATTTATTAAACAGCTTTCCATTTATAACTGCCAATGTGATTAGCGTGAACTTGGCTGACAAAATCCTCAACAGAAGGAAACAAAAACACCCCATGGTTAGCAAATGCAGCCTGTTACACTTGCAACGGTGGGGTGATTTCCACTGAGCAGTCTGAGGTTTTGAAAGCAGTCCCACCTCTAACTTCCCAGAAGCAGTATGATGTAGGGACCCCACGAGAACACTGATGGAGTACTTTCAGGATGAGGAAAAGGTACAAAGAGGTACAGTGCCCTGTTCAAGAGCCCAGGACTAGCCACCACACCAGATCCTCAGCAGGGCTTCTCATGGGCACCCAGCTGCGTGTGGCTGGGCACTTCCGCTTGAGTGTTTATTGGCTGCAGCGAGAAGTGGTGTGAAGACAGGAAAGTGCATGCAACAGAAACAAATGGTAAAGGGGAAAGAGCAACTGTGAAAGAATTTTTTAAAATCTTGAAATCAGTAGAAAGGATGACCTTGAATCACAAGAGTGCGGCTGGTTAGCAGTTGCTCTGTTCCTTGGCTGTTCCAACTTCCCACTGCCATTTCCAACTAACAGAAAAAAAAAAAAATCTTCACAGCTTTATTCCTATCTTTCCCAAACTGTGGGCCATTTTCCCCATCCTAACATAATGAAATCATTCAGGTTCAGATCTGATCAAATCGCAGACAGCAGGTTCCCTGTGTCAAGCAAGCCCGGGAGCAACTGCGACTACAGCTGACTTGACTCTTGCTTTAAGGAATGTTTAAAAATAACTGTGTAATCTGAACGCCTTTTACCCGCTATGCTGCATCACGAACTATGACTTTGGGAACACCACGTCCAGTATTGAGAGGATCCAATAAATAAAGACAATAAAAAAAAAAAGGCGGGGGGGGTCACGATCACGATTTCTGTTCTCGGGTATCCCCAGAAGGACGGACATGCACCTTGGGTGGGAGTTGCAAGCTGGCACGGTCAACATAATACAGCAAGGACAAATCAACAACCTCGGTGTGTGGAGTAAGTCGGGGAGTGTTCCACTGTGCAGGCCGGGCTCAGGGGAGACCGACCACGACAGGGAGGGAGGCAGGCAGCGCGTTCCTCATGGCGCCAGCCCTTCAGCGAACGCGGGGACCTTATGCACAAAACGTAGCAGCTGGAAAAAACGAGTTGTATGAAAGATCCTTTCCCAATGAGACCCTGGAACCCAGGAAAGGGCATTCTGGGACCTGTTTATGATTTCATGTATTACCTCCACCGTATGGGCAACGAGGCACGAGAAGAGGGAGAGAAACGGAAGTAAATTTTCCTTCCGACAAGTGGGGGTCTGCGAGGGGTACACGGCACCATCACGCTCCTCCCCGCCCAGGCCCAGAGCCTGCGCCCCAGCTTCCTCCCTGCCGCCCCCGGCCCCCTTCTGGAGGAAGTGAAACCGGCCCGCCTCCACGCGCACTGCGCATGCCCACCTTGAACTGGACCACTTTCCCCACGTTCTTGAACTCGGGGAGCACGTCCTCGTAGAAGTCCAGGAACTGCTGGTAGGTTTCCTCCTCGCTGTACTCCAGGCTTGCGTCGGGGTCATAGTCGTCCCTTCTGCACTGCTCCATTCCAAATGTCGTAAACATGCTTTTAATAAGCAGGGTGGGACTTGATGTCGGGAAGTTGTGCTTACGTGAACACCTGCGTATGAAGGAAAAACTTCAGCCGTCCAGTGGTGGGAAATCACACATAAAAAGCCTGCTTTACACTTTGAGATTAGAGACTCAAGAAATACAGCTGTTTCGACAGAAGTGTAAGACGATAAACCACATTCAGACTTTAAATTTCAACACTTAACAAAACTGTTCTCAGACTGACCAATATATTGGATTTCATTAAAACGTAAAGTTGAGAATTATTTCCAAGCTCAGATGCCACTCAGCTGGCTTTTACTGAGGTTCAGGAGGCCTTTCACTTGTGGCAGCACAGGGAAAGAGGAAGCTCATGGGCATGACAGACCACGATGCCAGGCCCACAGACATCGTGGCGGGGGGGGGACTCAGGAGAAGATGACAACAGTGCTACCCTGGTTCCATACAACTGCCAACTAACCCAGCACTCAGAGAACAGGGTATTGAGAGTCTCAGCTAAAGGGAGAGCATGTCATAGTTTTCATGGCATTTTTATGTTTTTTCCTCTGATTCTGACAACTTGCCAGGACAGCTAAGACTAGTATTTTCTTCACTTTGAAAGAAGGAAACTGAAGCTTAGAGAAGCACACGTACACAGGTCACATGGCTGGGGAGAGAAGATTCCAGAGATCAGAGCTAATCCACAGTCTACTGCCTGTTGGTTATATGAGGTGCTAAATGTTAAGGAATTGATTTTAATGAAGGAGGTTAACCACTGTGAAGAGGAATTTTCTTTTTTAAAAAAAGTTTTATTATATTTCACTTACAATGCTCTATCAATTTCTGCTGTACAGCAAAGTGACCCAGTCACACACACACATATATATATATATATATACATTCTTTTTCTCACATTATCCTCCATCATGTTCCATCACAAGTGACTAGATATAGTTCCCTGTGCTATACAACAGAAATAATTTTCTTTTCATAGTTTAAATGAGACCAGGTTGTAAGTGAATAATTTTTTTAAAAAAATCTTTTATATGAGTTTCCTTATTACTTCCTTCTAAAATAAAATAGAGAAAAATATATTTCAAGATTCCAAATCATCACAATCTTTCCGATTAGATTTCTAATTTAAGTGGTGGAGTTCCCATTGTGGCTCAGCAGAAACTAATCTGACTAGCATCCATGAGGATGCACATTTGATCTCTGGCCTTGCTCAGTGGGTTAAGGATCTGGTGTTGCCATGAGCTGTGGTATAGGTCGCAGACGTGGCTCAGATCTGGTGTTGCTGTGGCTGTGGTGTAGGCCAGTGGCTACAGCTCTGATTCAACCCATAGCCTGGAAACCTCCTATGCCGCAGGTGCAGCCCTAAAAGACAAAATAAAATTAAATAAAATTAATTTTTTTAAAAAGTGGTTAAGACAAAATTTTTAGGGAAAAAACCCCCCAGAACTTTGGAATAAAAAAAAGTTGAAAAACAAGACCAGTGTTAGAAAAAACAATGGCTCTGAAATGAAAAAATATTCAACTCATGGTCACTTTCCACTGTCTGTGACACACATCTGTACCCCTAGTGAGATAATGCACACAGAATGTCTCGCACACACGGCGCCCAGCTCAGAAATGGGCAGTGTTCATGAATGTGAAATTTTCTATTTTTCAAAGGACCCTCCCCCATTATTCAGTCAGAGACCATGAGATCCATCTTCCCAAGAGCAGGTACTCAAAGATAAAAGAACGAGTATTCAACCTAGCTAGCAGTGTTAGCAGTGAACCAGAATTTTTTAAGTATGAAGCACATATAGAATAAAATGAGAGGAGTTCCCGTTGTGGCACAGCAAAAACGAATCCGACTAGGAACCATGAGGTTGCAGGTTCGATTCCTGGCCTCGCTCAGTGGATTAAGGATCCAGCGTTGCCATGAGCTGTGATGTAGGCCGCAGACGCAGCTCGGATCCCGCATTGCTGTGGCTGTGGTGTAGGCCGGCAGCTGTAGCTCCAATTGGACTCCTAGCCTGGAAACCTCCATATGTCGCAGGTGCAGCCCTAAAAAAAAAAAAAAAAAAAAAAAAGAATTAAATGAGAAACCAATCTAACAAGGGATTATTATATCTGAATGAACTTGGCTCTGATACCCAGGATGTCAAAAGAGCATTTGTGAGTTCCAGAACAGTGCCAAAATCTGCTCCCCACCCCCCCATGGAAAATCCCTACTTGGCCTTGGGAAAGTCCATATAAGATGAGTGAATTCAAGGCCAGCTCTACTGAAGTCAGCTAAGACCAGAGATATTTGGGAAGACAGTCTAAAGATGTTGTACCAAACCAGTGTGATTCTCAGAATCACCTGGGAAGAACCGAAATTTCTCATATCCTGCCCCAAACCATCTGTCCAGATCTCAAAGAGTGGGGAACCCATGTTTTCAAAGTAACTCCCTACCTGGTCCAAAAGGTCAGCCGTGTTTGTGAACCCCTGGGTTAGGCCATGAGATTTATCCATCACTCAGATCCTTGAAGCAAGTAAGACTGCTACAAAATATTGTAGTTGGACATTACCTTAGCTGAAGGACAGCCAATAAATGAATCCTCATTGAATCAAGTTACATGTAAACGTCTGGCTGCGATTATTTATTGAAGGTCTTTGTGAGAAATATTTTCATGAAAATAACATATGCAACTGTTACTAAAACAAAAACACTTTCCTACTCAATGTTTTAATACAGTATTCCACGGGAGAAATATTTAGAATGCGATGCCTGGAAATTCTTTGTCCTTCCAGAGATACCACTCATTCTTCCTTTCTGGCAAGAACTGCATGGCTCACTTCTGCCTGGGATGTATAAAACTCCAAAGCCCAATGAATTGTGCATTCACAATAACTCCCTTTCCTCTCCTTTCCTTGCTTTCAATTTCTTTCATTTTATTAAACTTAGTGCAGGAGATGGTGAGCCTTCTTTAAGTCACTTCTGTAAACAAGAGAGGTATAAATAACTATTCTGATCAATAAATTTTACTTTTCATCAGTGATTATGTTCTTTTAGGACAGAAACACCTGAACACTCCTCAAGGCTGTGGCTCCAAGAAATGTCAACTCCAAAAGGGCTCTAGAATTGAACTCTGTACTAATTATAAAAACAAAACTGAAGAAATACTTAGGTTATGGGAGTGTTTCATGAGGTGACAGACTAACAGAAAAGAACAGCTGTGGGATCTGGAGCAAGTCCCCGGGCTCTCTGTAAAAGGGGAGCAGTGACTTTGAAGAGACGGTGCTGAATTTTGTAACCGCTAGTTTCTTGGAATCTTATTTCACAACTCATCACTTGCACAATGAATATACTTTAACTGCTTTCATACTTTGGATAGTTGTGATGGTGAAATTTCACATGCCTATGAATATGTTAAGAATGTTCACAAACTAACCTGACCGCTGGCAATATTTCCTTGAAACAGCTCTGATGGGTGGTTTTTGAGAGCCTGACAGTCAATTCTCACAATTTTTCACAAACAAGTGTCAGCTGGTTTCCTGAAACCATTTAGGACATGTCCCCTTCCCTCACTTAGGCCCAACGGAAGAAGCATCCAGAATCAGATGACCACAAGTCTTAACGTTTAAGGGGATGTTAGCGATATATTGAAAGTGAGGAATCCTACAGCCAGGAAACCTTAAATGCCACTTGGTTCAAACCCCCCACCCCATGCAAATGTGAACTTATAATGAGTCTCAATTGTCTTTTTTTTTTTTTTTTTTTTTGCCTTTTGTCATTTTAGGGCCGCACCCGCGGCATGTGGAGGTTCCCAGGCTAGGGGTCTAATCGGAGCTGTAGCCGCTGGCCTACGCCACAGCCACAGCAACGCAGGATCCGAGCCGCGTCTGCGACCTACACCACAGCTCACGACCTACACCACAGCTCACGGCAACGCCAGATCCTTAACCCATTGAGCAAGGCCAGGGATCGAACCCGCAACCTCATGGTTCCTAGTCGGATTCGTTAACCACTGTGCCGCAACGGGAACTCCTCAATTGTCTTTCAAAGGTAACACACTGTCTATTTTTCCTTTGGTGGAGGATATTTTACATCAGTCATTACTATTTTTGAGGAAATTAAACATGCAATTGGGAAACACTTCTCAGGATAGTAAGGGGATAAAGTCTCTCTCATCCTTAGTTCTCAGCTCCCCAAGAGGAGGCTTTCACTATGGACCAGAGCCTGTGAATCCTTTCGTAGGTATTCTGGGTGTATACAGTTCTAGCTGTAAAATATAAAAGGAGTTACAAATCCTACATTAGTGGCTCTCAGTCCTAGGGCACATTAGAAACACCAGAGAACAGTGCAAAAATTAGGCTGCTCAAGTCTCAGAAACTCTGACTTACTCAATATGAGGTAGGGCATAACTGTATTCAAGCTTTCTAGAGGATTCCAATGTGCATCCAGGGTCAAGAACCACTGTTCTCAAAAAGTGTAAAATGGGAGATCCTTGGTAGCTCCGTGGGTTAAGGATCTGGCAGTGTCATTGCCATGGCTCGGGTCACTACTGTGGTGTGGCTTCAATCCCTGAACCGGGAACTGCATGCTAAGGGCGTGGCCAAAACAATATGTAAAATGATGTGAGGGCTTAAATTAAAAAAGAAAAAGAGACCAAGGAGGTGAAAAACTTATACGCTGAGAACTATAAAACATTAATCAAGCAAATTAAGGAGGACTCAAAGAAATGGAAAAATATTCCATGCTCCTGGGTTGGAAAAATTAACACCGTAAAAATGGCCATATTAAAGCAATCTACAGATTCAATGCAATCCCTATTAAATTACCCATGACATTTTTCACAGAACGAGAATGAACAATCCAAAAATTTATATGGAACCATAAAAGATCCAGAACTGCCAAAGCAATCCTGCGGAACAAAAACCAAGCAGGAGGCACAACTCTCCCAGACTTCAGATAATATTACACAGCCACAGTAATCAAGACAGTGTGGTACTGGCACCAAAACAGACATGCAGACCAATGGAATAGAATAGAGAATCCAGAAATAAACCCAGACACCTAAAGTCATTTAATCTTTGACAAAGGAGGCAAGAATATAAAATGGGGAAAAGACAGTCTTCAGCAAGTGGTGCTGGGAAAACTGGACAGCCACATGTAAATCAATGAAACTGGAACACACCCTCCCACCATGCACAAAAATAAACTCAAAATGGCTTAAAGACTTAAGACATCATCAAACTCCTAGAAGAGAACACGGACAAAACATTCTCTGACATCAACCTTACAAATGTTTTCTTAGGTCAGTCTCCCAAGTCAACAGAAATTAAAGCAAAAATAAACCAATTCTTGACCTAATCAAACCAGTTTGACCTAATCAAACTGACAAGCTTTTGCACAGCAAAAGAAGCCATTGAAAAGAAAAGAAAAGAAAACTTACAAAATGGAGGGAAATAGTTTCAAGAATTCAAATGACAAGGGCTTAATCTCTAAAATACACAAACAACTTATACTACTCAACAGCAAAAAACCCAACAACCCAATGGAAAAATGGGCAAAAGACCTGAATAGACATTTCTCCAAGGAAGATAAACAGATGGCCAAAGAGCACATGAAAAAATGCTCAACATCACTGATTATTAGAGAAATGAATATCAAAATCACTATGAGATACCACCTTACGCTAGTCAGAATGGCCATCATTAATAAGTCCACAAATAACAATTGCTGGAGAGGGTGTGGAGAAAAGGGAACCCTCCTACACTGTTAGTGGGAATGGAAATTGCTACAACCACTATGGAAAATGGTATGGAGGTCCTCAGAAAACTAAATATAGAACTACCATATGACCCAGCAATTCCACTCTTGGGCTTATACCCAGACAAAACTTTCTTTGAGAAAGATACATGCACCCCTATGTTCACTGAAGCGCTATTCACAATAGCCAAGACATGGCAACAACCTAAATGTCCATCGACAGATGAATGGATTAAGAAGATGTGGTATATATACACAATGGAATACTACTCGGCCATAAAAAAGAACAAAATAATGCCATTTGCAGCAACATGGATGGAACTAGAGACTCATACTAAGTGAAGTCAGAAAGAGAAAGACAAATACCATATGATATCACTTATATCTGGAATCTAATATACAGCACAAATAAACCTTTCCACAGAAAAGAAACTCATGGACTTTGAGAAGAGACTTGTGGTTGCCAAGGGGGAGGGGGAGGGAGTGCGGTGGACTGGGAATCTGGGGTTAATAGATACACGCTATTGCAGTTGGAACGGAACAGTAATGAGATCCTGCTGTATAGCACAGGGAACTATATCTAGTCACTTGTGATGCAGCATGATGGAGGATAATGTGAGAAAAAGAATGTATGTATGTATGTATGTATGTGTGACTGGGTCACTTTGCTGTACAGTGGAAAATTGACAGAACACTGTAAACCAACTACAAGGGAAAAAATAAAAATCATTTTTAAAAATTTTTTCAAAAAAAAAAAGCTAGAGAAGGTTCATATTTTCAAAGAAGGAAATGAAACTCACAGCACGGATAATTTTATGAATAAACTAAACATGAGCGACAACATCCAGTTTCTCATTAACTACAGATGAACTTGCCTATTCATATCCCTTTTTTTGATGAATAGGATACAAGATCTAATTTGACCTTTTCTTCCGCAGGATGAAAAGTAATAATTAGATTTTGCCTTGGATGGATTTATTCACCATTATGAATTATTTATCTATTTTAAGTTGTTTATTCACGTAAACAAGTCAAATTATAAAAATCACCACTGCCTGGCAGATAGCTGGTATTTAAATATTTGCTAAATGAATGAAAACATTAACAGTTTTTATGACTATTCATATGAATGTCTTGTTTTAAAATTATTGATTCAAAAGAGGCAGGGAACAAGAGTGCCTCAGAGAATAAGGGCAAGACTAGCCAAATGAAAATACCAGCAAACACCCAGCGCTTGCCATGGGTCTGGCACGTTCTACCTGCTTTCCCTGCCTTCATTCGTTTCAGCCTCACCACCACCTTAGACGGGGGGATACTATTTTTAATCCCCATTTTACAAATGCAGGAAATAAGACACAGAGGGCTTAAAAAACTCCCCCAGTGACAACTGCTAAAGTCAGTTTTTGAACCCAGCCTCTGACTGAGAATGTGCTTTAGAATTTTCGTCTGCATGAGTTCCCTTGTGGCACAGCAGGTTAAGGACCTGGTGTTGTCACTGCAGTGGCTTGGATCACTGCTACAACATGGGTTCAATCCCTGGCCTGGGAATTTCTACATGCCTCGGGTGCAGCCAAAAAACGGAAAAAAAAAAGAATTTTCTTCTACTCACTCGGATCCTGTCTTTCACAGATTTCCCTTTGGGCATGCCAGTTATTAAAGCCTCTTCTGTGCACAGTGCTTGCCATTCAAAAACTAAAACCAGACTGCGCCAGTCTTTCGAAATAGATTATTTCTCTATCCCAGTTGTCCCATGTGGAACCCATACAGCACAGGAGGGAAACGAAAACAAAAGGTCTTCAGACAGCTGCGGAAGGAATGCAAAGGAAGCCCAGCCAGAGAAGTGAACAAGCCCACCCAGGGAACAGGCACAGAAGCAGCAGGAGACGGTCAGCCGGTCAGCCGGGGAACTGGATCAGCAGCATGAAGGCAGCAGATGCCCGACTGTGAACATTTCAAATGCAATCCCATGCCGCTCCCCCAAAGAGAACTCAAAAACCTCAACATGTTGAGTCACTCAACTCTGACGTGATAAAGCAAAATCGGTTACCTATCTCCGAATCTGCAAGCTCCCGTTTTACTGTAGAATGGGCAGTTAGCTCGATCTTTCTCCATTATTCTTAATTCCGTGGGTGGTTCTGGGTTTTGCCATGTGGCACCATTTTCCAACTGTTGAAAATAACCATGACTTTAATTGGTGTAAAAATCCGTGAAGAATTAAATGTTCAACATGTATCAGATATTATGGTGAAAAATACAGATTCATGTAAGAATATACACGTTTAAGCTGTATCACACAACCGAGACTTGACAAACAACTGCTGTGAGACGTGAGTTGTGTATCTCTCCCGGCTCCCGGTCACGGCCCGTCACCGGGCATCACTACAGCCACCACGGGCAGTCACAAGATCTCCCTCCTCCTGGCCACTGACTCTGAAAAGGATCAAAGCAGTTATTAGCACTAACCCCCCCCCCCCCCGAGAGCAATCTAAGGTACTCTGAATCCACTTAAGCCATCCACCTGGGGGTAGAGTGTTTGATGCTGGACCACAAATCCAGTCCACGGGGGTGATTTTTGCTTTTGTTTATCCATTAACTTCTGTTGTTGCTGCTATACACACAAATCACAGCGCCACAGAGGTGATTCCCGCATTCAGACACAATAGCTTACCACCAAATTTACACTACTGGAAGTACTGTTTTTAAAGAAATGTCCGTTGGTCTCAAATTCTTAATGAAAGGTTTTGAAAAATACCTCATTTTCAGCCTGCTCCAGCATCTTCTGCACAGCTTCCTACAAATGGTGCAAACATAGGACTAATGAAAACCTCGAAGTCAGGTAAGTCACATCTGGTTTCTCTGGTTAAGAATCTCATGTGTCACAGTTTTTAAAACCCATGCACACAAAAGGCTTCAGGTTCTAATTTGCTTTCTACAGCACACATCTTCTGAAAAGCTTTCAAAAGACATACAGCTGAGAAGCTTTAGTCAATAAGGACATTGAACAGCTCACACTGCCGAACAGGATCTTCTAATAGATTCAATGAGAGTAATATTTAGTAGACTTAAATGTGTATTCCACATTCTAGTTTTTAAGATGAGGTATTAGTGAATATCAGAAAAGATGATGCTAGCTGGAACATCACAAACATGTAACAGATGCTACATCATGACATGAACAGAAGCAACTGGGATTGATGAAAAATCTCAGACTCTCGGATAAGGCAAAGTCAGTTAGTTCTGCCATTATGCAGGTAAAGCTTGACCTTCTTGGCATTTAAATAAGTTTTAAATTACGTTTGAGACTTCTCTTCCCCAGCTCCTTAAAGCATTACATAAAAGACTCATTTGTCTAGCTGCCTATTTGATTAAGTCCACCTGATCCCATAAGGCTCCTTGATAACGTGCTCAAGAGGCAACTCTACTCTTCCCTACCCCGAGCCCATCTAAACGCCCCATCTCAGTAAATGGTACTGCCTTCTGCCCACTTGCTCAAACTAAAAACCTCAAAGTATGGTTTGAATTCCCTTCCCCTTTCCGCCCCCCGGTCCAATCAGCCCACTGGCTAGAGTTCGGCAACGTCCCCCCAAACCTGTGTGCTTCTCTGCGTTAGGCAGGGCGGCGGCCGCCCAGACTGCCATCACGTCCGTCCTCTCTGGAACAGCCGCCTTCTAACTGGTCGCCCTGTTTGCACTCTTGCCTCCTCGGTTACTACTCCCTACCCCACCCTCCCTTCTTTGGACAAAAGTTAGAGTGCTCTGTTAAAGGTAAAGATACAAATTAGACGAAGTCACCCCCTGCTGAAAATCCCCGTGACACTTAAGGTAAAATCGGAACTCCCCCCAACCAGCCCCTCGCGCCCAGGAGGCCTTACAGGATCTGGCCCTGCCTACCCTCCCGACCTCCTCCCCACCCCTGCCGCTCTCTCCTTTGGTCTCTGGGACTCAGGGAGCCCGACCTCCTTTCAGCTCAGCACTCAGGCTTCCTCCCGCTGCCTGGAGCCCTTGCCCCTGAGATCACACTTCGGCTTCTCCTTGGAGAAGTTTTCCTTGACGGGCAGCTGAAAGAAGTACTTTGCCGCCCCAATCCCTCTGTCACGTGACCTTCCGCTTTATTTCTTTATACCACATAACATGACCTTAGAGCACTTAAAATGATTTTTGCTTGCTTATCATCTAGCTCCCCTTATCTGGAAACCAAACTCAGTGCGTGCAGATCTTTTTTTGCTGTCCTGTCTCTGACCACCAGCGAATTATCCAGCTCAGAGAACACAGAAGGCATAGCCCTTGATAAATTGCTTAGACTCAGCTTCATTTTACTTGCTTCTCCCTGACGTCTCACCAGACTCTTTGAAACAAAAATCTTAACTTTTATCTGGTGCCAGAAAGACCTCAGTTGAAGAACATTCCATTGCTAAAATGGGAGTTTATTGCTCTCTTAAAAAAAAATAAGCTCCAAATAATTTTCCTGCCCCCTAAAAACCTAGCATGATCTTGCCTCATCTGGATGGCAGTACTCAAGGAAGTGCATTTAAAAAAATCTGTGCTGGGAGTTCCGGTCGTGGCTCAGTGGTTAACGAATCCAACTGGGAACCATTAGGTTGCGGGTTCGACTCCTGGCCTCGCTCAGTGAGTTAAGGATCCGGCGTTGCCGTGAGCTGTGTGTAGGCTACAGACGCGGCTTGGATCCCGCGTTGCTGTGGCTGTGGTGTAGGCCGGCAGCTACAGCTCCAATTAGACCCCTAGCCTGGGAACCTCCATATGTCGCAGGTGTGGCCCTAGAAAAGGCAAAAAGACAATAAATAAATAAATAAACAAACAAACAAACAAATAAATATATATCTGTGCTGGAATTAAGTGATGGCCTGAGACACAAAAAAACAAAGGTTGCTTCTACCCCAGCATGACTAAGATGTAAACAAATGCGTTTTTCCCCATGATCACGTGATTACCCAATTTTATACTATTCAAACACAGCAGTATCACAGAAAAGATACATCCTGATGAATCAGTCAAGGAAAGATGAGCTGTGATATCTTTGGAATAAATACACTGTTAAGGAACAGCAGCCAAATAGACCAAAGCAATTTTTTAAAAGAATCCTGGAAGATATAGAAGACACATACATACACCATATAGATTCTTTTTTTGTGAGCAATTATGTGTTAGCTGCAATTGCCTTTAGAGCCCAAGTTAGAAAGGAAGTCAAAATTTAATAACAAAAAAATAGTTCCTAATTCCTCAATATTTGAATTTCTGATTTCTTTCAATCTATTAGTTCTTGATGACATGTCAAAAGCAGTGAAATCTCTTATGAACCAAATAAAGGTGGAAACTATACAAAATAGTATTCTCTAAGTAAGTCAACCCACATATAACAAAAAATCTCAGAAAAACACCGTTTGCTCTAGAGTGGTACAAAGTGTAAAGCAAGGGCCAGCTGCCTTTTTTTTTTTTTTAATAAATAAAACATTAAGGTTTTAGTGGAACATGGCTACAACCATTCATTTACATATTACCTATGGCTGCTTTCACGGGACATGGGCCAAGTTGGATGTTTTTACCAGAGACCGTACAGACCATTAAAGCCTCAAATATTTCCTCTCTACCCCCTTACAGAAAAAGCTGGCCAGTCCCTCGTATAAAGAGTAAGGTAAGTGGAGTTGAAGAAGAACCTTAATTTAAGGCATCTGCCGTAGCACACACCCAAAGAACAACATCATAAGGAAATGCTGGTGTATATCCCAACTAAAAACATGCCTCTTTCTAAAGAAAAAAGCAAAGCCCAGGCCCTGCTATGTCTATAGCTTATTCTTCAAGCCCATCACCCGCCACGTCTGCTCACTAAGAGGATACGCAGTGCGTTTATCCTCCTGTGACAGGAATCACCTCTCTTTCTTTCTTCTCCTGTAGCTTCTGCTGTTCCTCTTCTCTCTCTTTTCTCTGCTGTTCTTCCCATTCTTCCTTTAACTTTCTCTTTACAGAGGAAAAAAAAAAGGATTATTTTTTTCAGACTCACTTTAAAACATTTAACATATGGGGCAAATAAATGAAAAACTTTAACACTGGCAGAATGGATAATACCCGTTTTTCAAAGTTCAAGGTATGTAATGGCTTTTAATGTAATGATTCTCTTAATGAGAGTCATTTTGGTTAACTAATTAGTTAACTACTTATCTGCTTAATACCATACCTCTTGTTCTTCCTGCCGTTTTCTAGCTGCCTCTTCCTTTTCTTTCTTTATTCTGAATTCTTCCTGTGCCTTCTGCTCCCGCAGCAACCATTCCTCATGTAATTTTTGCCTATTGATGTAATGATGTAATCAAATAAAAGGAATGGGCACTAATCTACAAATACATACACACACAGATATGAGAGCAAGATGACATTTTGGGGATGACTGAAGTATCATGAAAGATATCTTCTAGAAAGCAGTTAGTGGAGGTAAGAGGACCAAAAGATACAAGCAGTGATCTTGGAAAAGCACTACATTTTAACAACTATCCCCCTAGAGGGTGACAGTGTAATATCACTACTTCTACATTTCCTATCTGCAATATCTTTACACAAATCATGACACTCCAGCTTTTCCTTTAGGTTGACAACAGTGATATTTAGGTGCCAGTAATGTGAGTGATAAGTTTCAAAACATTTACATTTACAAAGTATTACCCTTCCTGTTCTATGGATCTTGAAAGTGCCAATCACAGGATTGCAGCAACTCCTGCCATAAACACTTGAACTGCTACTCTTTACAGCTGAGAGACTCCTGTGGTTTGCCCTGAGCACCTAAACTGCTGAGAGAAGAAAAACTAAATATTGTGTCTTTACAGTAAAGCAAGATGGAGTTCCCACCGTGGAGCAGCGGAAACAAATCTGACTAGGAATCATGAGGTTGCGGGTCTGGATCCCTGGCCTCGCTCAGTGGGTTGAGGATCTGGTGTTGCTATGAGCTATGGTGTAGGTCGCAGACGCGGCTTGGATCCCACGTTGCTGTGGCTGTGGCTGTGGCCAGCAGCTGTAGCTCTGATTTGACCCCTAGCCTGGGAACCTCCCTGTGCTGCGGGGGCAGCCCCTCAAAAAATAAAAATAAAATAAAATGAAGCAAACTACAGGTTTTAAGATGACAAGGAGTTATAAAAACAAATTAGTGAGTGTCTAGTTTATTTTTAAAAGTGACCGATTATATAAAGTGATCTTATCTTAAAATGGTATCACAAGCTTCCAACTTAAAGATGGGTTATATTTCAAAAGTTTACTAAATAATTGGGTTTTTAAAACCTAGACTGCATTTCCCCACTGAATATGTGAAAGGAAAATGAAATATAAGAAATTGTTCTATTTTACTTCAGGGACATTAGGAGTTAAATAAGATTTTATGTCTAGCCTGGGGACCCAACCACAATTTCAAATACTTCATGGGAAAAAAGTAATCCATTTCCAACTACAGATTCCAGGAACACACCTTTTAGCCACAGTGAAGACTGGCATATTGCATACGTCAGTGTTCCTGTGTCTGGTACAGGGTATATATATATATCTTTTAAGAACTATATTAATTGTATATAAGCTGAATGAAAGCATATGTATATATATATATATGTATGTATTTAAGACCACAAAAAAGTAAAATGTTACAAACTTTAAAACTGAGTAACTTGGGGAGTTCCCGTCGTGGCACAGTGGTTAACGAATCCAACTAGGAACCATGAGGTTGCAGGTTCTATCCCTAGCCTTGCTCAGTGGGTTAACGATCTGGCGTTGCCGTGAGCTGTAGTGTAGGTTGCAGACGCGGCTCGGATCCTGTGTTGCTGTGGCTGCGGCGCAGGCCAGTGGCCACAGCTCCAATTAGACCCCTAGCCTGGGAACCTCCACATGCCGGGTGCAGCCATAAAATGACAAAAGGCAAAAAAAAAAAAAAAAAAAAAACTGAGTAACTTGGATATAATACTGAGAGCTGTAGAACTCTAGGCACACAGCTGCGTTAACTGTGCCCTAAGGGACTTGCGCAAACTCTGGCACGGCCTCCAGCAGCGTAAGGCAGTAGCTCTAGGGAGACCTCAGCACCCCCACCTCCCAACACACGCGAAAAGGCCTGAGAAAACCCAAAGCTGCCAAGAAAACAATGTTTGCTCTAGTCAATACCTGACAGGGCTCTGCCTTCCCTCTCCTAGAACATCACTAAAAAGGGCTCATAATTGTGAATATGTGACACTTGTCACTCATAAGGGTCTCTCTCAAGGACCTGAGAGCCATTCCTGGAAAACATAGTCATGAAGAAGGTTGAGGCCTCTGCCTCCCAGTCTCCGTGGGAGAACAGAGCCCTGACTTCTTCCGTCCCAGCCCACTACCAAACATGGCCACCTAGTCATCTGCATAGGGACCGACTCTGTACTGTTCGTTTCCCTCAGTCTCTCTTTTAAATGCCTAAATTGTCTGTGCACGAACCAGAATGGAGCTCAGCTCTCCTCATACTGTCAGGAGTTACTGAATAAAAGTCTGTTCCTGCCACTTCAACGTCCGGCTGTGTTTACCTTTGACACTACACCTGCTTTTAATAAGGACATAAAGCTATACAGTATTTTCACACAATTTTCCTGCTTTTCAACAACAAGCTATAATGAAACTCAAAGGAATTTTTAAAAACTTAACAGAACAAAAAGACACGTGTACGTGATTTAAAAGAAGCATCTCAAGTAAACTGGAAACCAAAAACAATTATTTCCCTATTTCATACTATATATGTATTATCTTCATAACTGAAATCTCTAAGAACAACCAGAATTATTACACCGCCTATCTGCTTACACTTTGTTAAAAACTGTATACTTACCACCTACTAGTTTCATTTAATCCCCCCCAATTCTATGCGGTTGGTACTATGAATGATTTCATTTCCATATTTAAGGAAAGGAAATTGAAGCTTAGAGAGATTAAGCAATTTGAACACGGCTAGTAAATAGAAGAGCCAGGACTGGAATGCAGATCTGGCTAAATTTAACTACATGTTCCTAATCACTACTACCTTTTTTTTCTTCAGCATTTTGATATTTCCACCTATTTATGTGTTTAGGTAGGTAACAGGAATTAATTACAAGAAAAGAAGCAACATTTCCAGCGAACACACTAAACAGCTAGAGAATGTCTATAAAGCTATTTTCTCCTTTAAAAAGCTATTTATTTTTATTGTGGCAAAATATACATACCATAAAATGTATCATTTTAACCATTTAAGTATTACAGTTGAGTAGCATTAGGTACATTCGTATTATTGTGCACCACTTGAAAAAAAAGAAAAAACAACTATCCCCTGAAAAATACTAAAAGAAAAAATAGCAGAATATTTTTGTCATCTTGGGATAGAGGAGGCCTTTTTAAGTCAGACACCAAGGCCAGATATCATGATGAAAATTGATAACATGGAAATCAAATGATGGCAAGTAATGCTGTAAGTCAAGTTAGGACTGATAACAAGTGAGAAAAATATATATCATACACATGACAGTTAAAACGATTAATATCCTTAATCAAGTAATAACATTGTTTACATACCAAACTAAAAAAGAAATTGTATCCCGAAAGAGAAAGGTGTAAGACTTAAGCAATCTACAAACAGATAACCCATAAAAAGATATTCAGTCCTACGAATTAAGAAATGTACATTCAAAACAATGAAATATAACTTCTCACTATAGGATTTTTAAGACTTGATAAAGCCTAGTGTGAGTGAAGGTATGGAGAGATGGAGTTCCCTTTGTGGCTCAGCAGTTAACCAACCCGACTAGGATCCATGAGGATGCAGGTTCAATCCCAGGCCTTGCTCAGTGGGTTGAGGATCCAGTGGTGCCATGAGCAGTGGTGAGGGTCGTAGACGTGGTTCGGATCTGGCGTTGCTGTGGCTATGGTGTAGGCCGAGAGCTGTAGCTCCGATTCGACCCCTAGCCTGGGGACTTCCATATGCTACAGGTGCGGCCCTGAAAAGCAAAAAAAAAAAGAAAAAAGGTATGGAGAGATGCACACCTTTATTTACTGTTGAATTTGCTGCAAGCTGCAAACTGGGATGCCGTATCTACCTGCCTGCCTACATTTTACATGGGCTTCTCTAGACATTTTCCTTAGGAAATAGGGCAATTACCAAGGCTACAAATCATGAATATTCAATGCAACCTTTTATGTAACAATAAAAAGCCTGAATGTAAATTAACATAATAGTAAATTAATAGAATGTAGTAAGTGGCTTTTATTTAATAGTATATAACCTGAATGTCCATCAATAGAGAACTATAAATTATGAATGAAGAATAAATTATGCTACATCCATTTAATAGATACTATGTTGCCATTGAAATGCTAGAATTAGATCTCTGCACTAATAGTGAAATAAACGTCCTATATATTTATCAAAAAGAGCAATTTATAGAAAAATATGTATAAATATGATCCCATGATAGACATATACCCTCTTACTTTCTTTTTTTTTTTTTTTGCCTTTTAGGGCCACACCCGCGGCATATGGAAATTCCCAGTCTAGGGGTCCAGTCGGAGCTACAGCTGTCAGGCTACACCATAGGTCACAGCAATGCCGGATCCTTAACCCCACTGAAAGAGGCCAGGGATCGAAACTGCGGCCTCAAGGATACTAGTCAGATTTGTTACAGCTGAGCCACTACGGGAACTCCTTAGTTTCCTAACAGTGCCTATCTTTGGGTGTGCTGAGTTCATTTAAGCCCTTTCACTTTATTTTTTTGGCTTTTTGTTGCTATACTCAAGCAGCATATGGAAGTTCCCAGGCTAGGGGTCAAATCAAACCTATAGCTGCCAACCTACATCACAGCCACAGCAACGCTAGATCCAAGCTTCGTCTGTGACCTACACCACAGCTCACCGCAACGCTGGATCCTTAACCCACTAAGCAGGGCCGGAGATTTAACCCACATCCTCATGAATACTAGTCGGGTTCATTACCACTGAGCCACAAAGGGAACTCTGCCCCTTCACTTTTTATACTTTTTAATTATTTGTATTTTTTTCAAAAACATTTACCAATTAGCAAAAAGAGTGAAAAAATTAAAGACAAGATATCATTTCAGCCCATCAGCTAGAGGTTTAAACAGTTTATCTAGGGTAGTTTATAAGACCTATTTTGTAGCAGATTTTATAAAGAAGACCTGTACTAGTTAGTAAAGACTTAAAAATTCAAGTAAAATAAGTGGGTTCGCAGGAAGCGCCTCCATCAGTGCTGACCTCTCTATCTCTAACAGCCTCTCTTCTTCCAGTTGCTGTTCTTCAATGAAAGCATCCACTGCCGCCACGGCTGCCTCTTCTTCCTCCTCCTTCTGTGAGAGTCCTGAGGGAATTTAAATGTTTTATTAAACTACCCGTGTATTATAAAACCTTGGTCAGTAGTTCAGGAAAAAAAAAAGATACACAATTATGGCACAAACCTGTTTTTAAAACTTTCTAATAAAGCGCCCTGATCGCCTAAAATGGAATATCGAAAGAACAGTAATGGTAGTAGCTAATACACTGAATTAAAAAAAAATTAGTGATGGCTCCATAGTGACAGCCCAAAAGACGGCGGGGTATGGGAGGGAACATCTGTCGTTACAGGAGCATGGCGACTAAAAAATGTAGAAAGACTTAAGTAGAAAAGTACTAACGTCTGCAAAACCCCCTGTAGGAACTATTGGGGGTTATTTACACTGCGTTATTTACACTGTCTCAAAATCTCAGCCTAGAGATGAGTGCTAATGACAAAGGGAGGACATCCTTTACAATGGAACCAACTCATTTATAACACTTCGCATCGCTTGGAGTAGAACGACTTGACATTATAGGCCCCGAATGAGAGGTAATACAGCATCAGCTATGAGTACTTTGCAATGAAAAGTGTAACCTGAAGCTTATCAGAAGACAGACTAATCTAGAATGCATTCCACAGGATAACTGGCTTGAGCTTTTCAAAATAATTAATCTTAGTTTGGGAAATTTTAAACATGACCTGTATATCATATTATTGAATTATTGTTCCTTTACTTGTTTATTGTTTAGTATTGTGGTCCTTATTCTTTTTTTTTTTTTTTAATTTTATGGCTGCATCTGCAGCATATGGAGGTTCCCAGGCTCAAATCAGAGCTGCAGTTGCCAGCCTACACCACAGCCACAGCATTGCGGATCCGAGCTGCGTCTGCAGCCTACACCACAGCTCAGGGCAATACCAGATCCTTAACCCACTTAGTGAGGCCTGGGATCAAACCCGCATCCTCCTGGATACTAGTTGGGTTCGTTACCACTAAGCCACAACGGGAACACCTTGTGGTTCTTATTCTTAAGACATGTAAACTTAAGTATTTAAGGGTGAGAGATATGTATAGGCAACTGACATACAAAGGGTTCAGAAAAATTTATACATATGTATCTATCTATAGAGAGAGAGAAAGACAAAATGTTAACAAGTGACAAATCTAGGCAGAGGATTCATGGATGTTTATTGTATCATTTTTTTCAACTTTCTATACACTGGAACATTTCAAAATGAAAACAAAGGAAAATAACTTTTAATATAATAAAAATGTATATCCTCTTCTACTCATAATTTAATTTAAGGAAAAGAGGAGGAAACAAGTGATCTTAAGGAAACATAACAAAAGATGTCAGGCTAAAAGGGAAAAGATACTGTCTGTGACATATATTAAGTATAGGTCTAACTCGAGGCTCATCCAGTCCTAGATAATTACAATGCAGTTGACCCTTGAACAACACAGGAGTTAGGGGCACTGGCCCTTCACCCAGTTGAAAATCGACTCTCCACATTCACAATTCCTCTATATCTGCAGTTCCGCATCCTGGGATTCAAATCACTGCAGCCTATGTAGTACTATAGCATTTACTATTGAAAAAAAATCCACATTTAAGTGAACCTGGAAGTTCAAAACCCATGTTGTTCAAGGGTCAAATGTGTATCTAATTATATTATAAATGTAACTATATATGGAATCATGCTACAGTTTTGCAACTTGCTTTTTTTATACTTTGTGTTACTTTAATTTCTGATAAGGCAGCTCATTTCAGGTTATTTCAAGAAGTGGGTGTCGAAGAGGGTTCCTATAATAGAGAGGTTGATACTCCAAAAATTTCTTCTCATCATTTGCCAACTCACTCTTACAGCAGTTCTTACAGAATATCTCTACTCTATAGCCTCCTGGGAAATGTCTGTCCATCCAACGTATGCAATAAGGAACAGCAGTGTTTGGTAGCGCACAGTACTCATAAAGAACCACTGAGTAAATAATTGAGAGTTGGAGTACGCAAAAGCAGCAGCAGTCATCTAGAGACAAGTGCTTAGTCTTGAATCTGCCATTAGCCACGTGTAATCATGAGCAGACCGGTGAGCTTCATCCTTCAACTGACTAAACTGCCAAAGGACACACCCACCTGCCCCTCCACAAAGGCTCACTCCAAACATTCTTTGCGGGACTTCCCGTTGTGGCTCAGTGGTTAAGGAACCGGACTAGTATCCATGAGGACACTGGTTCGATCCCTGACTTTGCACAGTAGGTTAACGATCCGGCGTTGCGGTGAGCTGTGGTGTAGGTCGCAGACGCGGCTCGGATCCCGCGTTGCTATGGCTGTGGTGTACGCCGACAAGCTCCGATTCAACCCCTAGCCTGGGAACCTCCATATGCTGCACCTGCGACTCTAAAAAGCAAAAAAAAAAAAAAAAAAAAAAAAAAAAAAAAAAAAAAAAAAAAAAAAAAAAAAAAAAAAAAATTTAAGGGCAAATGACACCATGGCCAGTACAGTTCCACAGTATTTTATTTTATTTTATTTTATTTTATTTTATTTTATTTTATTTTATTTTATTTTATTTTTTTTGTCAGGGCCGCACCCCTGGCATATGGAAGTTCCCAGGCTAGGGGCTGAATGGGAGCTTTAGCTGCCAGCCTATGCCACAGCCACAGCCACAGCAACACAGGATCCAAGCCGAGTTTGTGACCCACACCCCAGCTCAGGGCAACGCCAGATCCTTAACCCACTGAGCAAGGCCAGGGGTGGAACCTGCCTCCTCATGGATACTAGTCAGATTTGTTTCTGCTGAGCCACGCCGGGAACTCCTACAGTATTTTAATAGGAAAAAACTGATAAATAACTACAGGACAACGATAGCAGTGGCATTCCAAAATCCACTTGGTACCATATTCATGTTGTGAGCATCTGTTTCCCATCATCCCTAAAATTACATAAACATGGATCTTAATTTTACTGGATGCGTAATTTCACTAGGTTTTGTAATTTGTAAGTATGTTGTTTTATAAGTCAGTTAAGTTTCATAACTAGTTTTATGCATATATATTTACAGAACATCAACAACGGGTCTCTCTCTTTTCTTTTTTTCTTTTTCGGTCGCCCCGCATCATATAGAGTTCCCAGGCCAGGGATTGGATCCAAGCCGCAGTCGCGACTTAAGCCAGCTGCAGCAATGTCTGGATCCTTAATCCACTGTGCCAGGCCAGGGATTGAACCCGCCTCCCAGTGCTCCCAAGATGCTGCCGATCCAGTTATGCCACAGTACAAACTCCAACAACGGGTCTCTTAAGTTTGTGCAGGTTGAGAAAAAAAACTTGCAAAAGGCCTAAAACCCTCAACTCCTTCTGGTTTTACAAAGAAAAACATTCACCGAATACTTCCTATGTGCAAGAGCTGTGCTAGCTGCTATAATTCATGATGCCTGCACCTGTAATATTAGATACTTCATAAATACTTACACCTAACCACTGGGTGATGATTTACTGTGACCTTTTCCCCCTCTTTAATACTTTAACATTGTTTCTGACACGGATCTAACATAACTTTGGAGGAGGTCGTGACCACAGCAATGCTTTATAAGATACTGTGTATTTGCCTTCCTTCTGACCCTAGGGTCTCAAGTTAGGACGGCAGTAGGCGGAGCAATTTCACTCACAGAAACAGGAGGAGTCCGTTACCTGAGTCTCTGAGTCGAGCGAGTTCCTGCCGACGTTTCTTTCTTTTCTCCTTCTTCAAGGCGGCCCTGTACTTTTTGTGGCTAGAGAAATAAGACATAAACACACCGCGGCGTCAGTGGCCGCACCTGCAGCACTGCCTCAGCTCCTCTCCTCCGCGCCCAGTGACAGGAACTCGTTCGGGTGCTGAGGAATGAAATCTTGCTTCCCGTGTATTAATTACAGAACATACTTTTACCGTCGCCTCGCCGTCCCCTGCCCAGACAGCAGATCTTCTCCAATTCACCGCCTGTACCCCTCCTCGCCTCCCTGAGCCCACCGACGCCCGTTGACAGTCCGGGGCGCGCCCTGGGCAGGGATCCAGCTGCCGCGGTGGCTCGTTTGCTTGGCCTACTTCCTTTTTCCTTCCTGCCTGCACATCCTTCATGGCTAGCCTCCGCCTGATCACTCCCCTTTTCCCAACTCATCATCCCCAGCCCAGCTCACCTTAGTTTCTCCGGAAACATCGCTTTCTCGGGCGCCGCCATTTTGCCAGCGCCGCCACGCCCCCCCAAATGTCGGCCGGAAGGGGCGGGCTTGAGGGCCTGCGTGCGCCGCCGCGAGCAGGCGCAGACGTCGCGCGGCCTCTCGGGCTAGCGGGGCGGGGAGCTTGCCTCAGCCGGGGCTGACCAAAGACGGAGGACGGGAGGTAGGTGCCTCGTCTTCCAAAACCCCGCACAACTAAATGTCTCCTACCCGAAAAATCATCTGGTGTCCCCACCCTGCCCTGTAAGTAATTCTTTGCCCCTAGCCTTCCCCAGTGCGTTATCACTACCTCTCTCCACATCATAATGAGGTGTCTCCTGGCCAAGAAGTTAAAGTCACACCTCCCCTTATTTTCTCAAGTCCATTCACGAAGCCTCTTCCCACACACGCTGCTCCCTAGCTCTCCAGCCCGAGGCTCTGCCTCCTTCCATGATTCTGCCTATCAGCGCCTCAGACAAAGCTCCCCACTCCGCCCCACCTCCTTTTACAACTGCCGCCGAATTTAACAACTGAGGCTACAAAGTAGCAACCTCTGCTCGCTAGGAATTTAAAATCTAAAGGCCGAGAAGGACCAATTCATAAGATTAGATAATTCATAGACAACTAAATTTACCTAACATAGTCCCCCTGAGGATTCAGGAAGAGCTTTCGGATGCCTGAGTTGAATTTTGAAGTCAGATGGTCTTTACTCAGGTTGTGAAGGGTGGGGATGGAACTGCAGGTAAACCAGCATAAGCAAAGGCACTGAGAGGTGAGTGTGGAATCTGCCAGAACAGCGAGAATTTTGGCCATCGAATATAAAGGGCAATTCTAGAGCAGCAGGGAGAGAGGAAGAGGTGAACGGTAGGGTTGGGCTGGGGCTAGGTTATGGAGGAGAGCCATTCCAAGAAGCCTTAATTTTGCTCTGTAGGCAACAGTAGGCAACAGGGAACCGTTGAAAGTTTTTAAGTTGAGGTTTGTTGTGATCATATTTATGTGTTTTAGGTAAGTTACTCTGGTTTGCAATATAAAAGATACAGCTGGAATATTGCAGTCTAGGTGAGAGGTGACATGGGATTAAACCGGGCAATGAGAATAAGGGGTGGAGAAAGCAGAATTAACCCTGCTAATAATTAGACTGGTGTACGCATACAACTTCGGAGACAAGACCAAGGAAAAATGTTTCTCTGAAGGACACGTTGTAATTGCAACATGATTAACAACCCCAATCTTTGGCTAATTGGGTAACTTCCCTGGTTAACCTTTGTTCCTCTCCTCCAAATCAAAATTACTGAGATACCCAATTTCTAAACTACCCGTTTTTCCTAGTGCCTCTTTGAAAACATTCACCAGAAGCCCAACTCTGCATAAACTCTGCACTAATCCCTTTTACAAAGACAACTTGTAGTAGTAACACACCTCCTTGTCCAGCTCAGCTTATCACTAGAGACATAGACTAATTACTATGTTGGACTGGGAAGCTCGAGCCTTAGCTCTCTGATCTCAAGTAAATTCCAAATGTTTAGTCTTAAGTTTTCTCATCTTTAAAAATCAGAGGAATGCTATATGTTAGCATAGTGCCTGGCAGTAGTTACTGTCCCCCAAACATTACCTGTTATTAATGGCAGCAGCATGAAAACTTCCTTGCCTCCTCAAGAGTAAGCTAAGTACTTGTCTTGCAGGTACCCCCAGCACAAGTATTCCACCTTCAATAATGACTATCACACTATATTGTACTTTCTTGCTTTCATAAGTCTGCATCTTGCACTAAATCTTAATCTTGAAGGTGGAGACTTGGCAGCTGTATCCCCTAACTAGAGAATGCCCTGAGTGGCACAAAAGACAGCTGTGCAGATGTCCAGTTTTGCTCATTCCTATGACCAGGACTTAACTTCAAAATTTTCCGCCATTCTGAAAACATCAGTGCTTGGTTTGCTGTAACATTTCTTATGAATCAGACCAGACTTTCATATCAGAATAATATGAAAATAATTATGGAAGTTATTCTAAAAACCAATTCCAGGAGTTCCTGTCATGGCTCAGTGGTTAATGAATCCAACTAGGAACCATGAGGTTTCGGGTTCGATCCCTGGCCTTGCTCAGTGGGTTAAGGATCCAGCGTTGCCATGAGCTGTGGTGTAGGTTACAGACGCAGCTCTGATCCCGTGTTGCTGTGGCTGTGGCGCAGGCCGGCAGCTACAGATACAATTTGACCCCTAGCCTGGAAGCCTCCATGTGCCGTGAGTGCGGCCCTAGAAAAGCCAAAAAAAATAAAAAATGAAATAATAATGATAATAAAAATAAAAACCAATTCCATTTCCAAACTACAGTTACCATCATTTGAATTTGCTAAATCAGGAGATAAAAATACTATATGTAAAAATTTAATGCAAAGATACAGTCTACTATGATATTCTGATAAATAGAACAAATTTACCTTTACTCTGCAGTGTAACATATATTTTCTGTTTTTCTTGGTGCCTGAAATACATCTACCTGTTCTCAAGTATGTATGTTTTGGTTTATCCCCTCTATGGGAAAATGCCTAAATTTTTATCTTACATTGTCAGTAGAAAATAGCTGATTATCTTTAAAAATTAAAGAAAATATTTTACTTCTATAAATGATATAATATATAATGCTATTACCTAATATGAGTCTTAGTTGTTATAAAATGAAGAATGATCCATAAATGTATTTTTCATTTATTGAACGCATAAAGGGAGAACAAGAAAAAAAATGTCTACTCTGAATGCCACATTGGCACTCTTTCAATTAATTTGTTTTTTTCTTGCTCTAAGGGAACAGTGATACAGGACTCATTGAACGGTCAATGCAGAAATTCTCAAGAAAGAGGAGTTCCCGTCATGGCTCAGTGGTTAACAAATCCGACTAGGAACCATGAGGTTGCAGGTTCGATCCCTGGCCTTGCTCAGTGGGTTAAGGATCTGGCATTGCTGTGGCTGAGATTAGACCCCTAGCCTAGGAACCTCCATATGCTGCAAGTGCGGCCCTAGAAAAGGCAAAAAGACAAAAAAAAAAAAAAAAATTGAAGTTCCCTTCGTGGCTCAGTGGTTAACGAATCTGACTAAGAACCATGAGGTTGCAGGTTCAATCCCTGGCATCGCTCAGTGGGTTAAGGATCCGGCGTTGCCGTGAGCTGTGGTGTAGGTTGCAGACGCGGCTCGGATCCTGCGTTGCTGTGGCTGTGGCGAAGGCCAGCAGCTACAGCTCCTGTTCGACCCCTAGCCTGGAAACCTCCATATGCTGCAGGTATGGCTCTAGATAAAAGGCAAAAAGACAAAAAAAAAAAGAAAGAAATTCTCAAGAAAGAACATTTCATTTCTCACCTGTCATTAATTTCAGTATTTTTTTTTTGTCTTTTTGCTTTTCTAGGGCCGCACCCGCAGCATGTGGAGGTTCCCAGGCTAGGGGTCCAACCGGAGCTACAGCTTCCAGCCTACACCACAGCCACAGCAACACAGGATCCGAGCCGTGTCTGCAACCTACACCACAGCTCATGGCAACGCTGGATCCTTAACCCACTGAGCAAGGCCAGGGATCAAACCTGCAACCTCATGGTTCCTAGTCGGATTCATTTCCGCTGAGCCACGACGGGAACTCCTAATTTCAGTATTAATCATTAGATTTATTCAAGGATTTACAGCGAGGTCTCAGCTCCTCTCCAAACTCATTGCCATGCCAAGCGCTTTATATATTTTCCAGATTACAGTTCTAACTTAAAATAGCAAAATATTTACGAATGCGTATGCATATGAAAATGAAGCAAATCTCTATTCATAATAACTGATTAAAAGTTTTCTTTGGAGGAAAGAGCTATCCAGTGGTAGTTATTCTTTATACAATTTTTTATTAGTTCTTATTCAATTATTAGCGAATAAAATTATCCTTTATTCAGTCAATGTTCTTATTGATTCTTTTGTCTAGTGATAAGCTCAAAGCAACACAACTGCTAGAGTGATGGCAGAGTCTATATTCCCTCTTAGAATCCAAACCAAAGTACCATATTTGATGAGCAGGTTCAATTTGAAAAGCAGGAACCAAAATGTACATAGGGATAACTGTCTTAGTCTCTTCAGGCTGCCATGACAATATACCATAGACTCGATGGCTTATAAATAATACTAATTTATTTCTCACAGTTCTAGAGGCTTGGAAGTCCAAGATCAAGGTGTCAGCAGGTGTATGGTGAGTACCTCCTTGCTAGTTCATCAATGACCATCTTCTCTCTGTTTCTTCACGTGGTGGAAAGGCTGAGAGAGCTCTGTGGGGTCTTTTTTACAAGGGCATTAATTCCATTGTGACGGCTCCAGCCTCATGACCTAGTTATCTCCCAAAGGTCCCACCTTCTAATAGCATCACATTGAGGGGTTATGTTTCAACATATGAATTTGGCAAGGGGGGCAAAAACATCCAGTTCCTAACAGCAAGAATGCGTTACTTTTTATATGTAAAGTAGCCAGTATTGTTACTATGTACTAATTATATGGTAAAAAATAGAGCTTATTCACTTAATTGAACTGTGTCCATTTTGGTCAGTAAAATTTACATGAAAGAACTTAACAAAGTTGAATTAAAAAGACAATAAAACAGTAAGTAGAATTGGTATCAAAACTTGAGTCATCTAGTGAAGAGAAAAATACCTAGAGTGATTATAATACTGTATTTTTACCAATATTGTGCTAAAGAATGTGTCCCTTGGTGAGCAAGGGCAAGACGTCGTCTTAAACATTTTTGAGGTGAATGCCTGGTTTTAGAAGAGCCAGCTTCAGGAGTTCCCGTAGTGGCTCAGTAGTTAACGGATCCGACTAGGAACCATGAGGTTGCGGGTTCGATCCCTGGCCTTGCTAGACTCCTAGCCTGGGAACCTCCATATGCCGCGGGTGCGGCCCTATATAAGGCAAAAAGACAAAAAAAAAAAAAAAAAAAAAAAAAAAAAAAAAAAAAAAAAAAAAAAAAAAAAAAAAAAAAAAAAAAAAAAAAAAAAAAAAAAAAAAAAAAAAGACAAAAAAAAAAAGAAGAGCCAGCTTCACCCTAACCAATGTAGCTCCGGTAAAGGAGAAAGGGGCTGGCAGCTTGCCCTTCTGGGGATGTCAGCAGATTGTGCGCTGGTTCCACAAGAATTGGTGAGTTGAGGAGTGGGTGGATCTTTCCATTCCTGCTTCTCTAGTAAATCCCTTGTGAGTTTTCCAGTCACTCTGTGATCTACATGTTGTCTCGTTAATTTTACAGACATCTTACATACTCAAAAAAACTAATAGGAAGAAAAAGTCATTTGACAGATATTAATATTGTAAAGGAAGGGTTTTATTATATTTAATGAAGATGAGCAGCAATTTAATACAAAATTATTTGTCAAGCCCTTTGACAGACCTCAAGCACATTTTTCCCCTTTATGTTTTGGAAGGCACAAGTAAAACCAAAGGGGAGGCATAAAAGACTTAAAAAGCTTCTCCTTAGGGTGTATCAGTAGCCAGGGAATTAACACCACTCCCTTGGTTGTCTGGCTAAAGCATGGAAGAAACCATGTCCCCAGGGCAGTTTCCATAACCTCAGCAGAGAAGGTGACCAAGAATTTATGCAAACCAGGACAGGGCTGAGAGTGAGAGGGCACTCTTAGTAACTACACCAGAACGCCAGGTGTAAGTTAATCAGGGGTGTTAAATGCGGACACACCTTATGAGAACAACTTTTGTATCTCTTAGATGGAGGGCAAATCAAGCCTTCTGTGCACTGGTTCTCACTCCAGTTTGGAAGACTCACTGCAGTAGAATTTTGCACTAGGAATTTGCAAGAGGCCTAGGAAGAAAGCCTTATGTGCCCTGGAAAATGCATATCTTGTGTTCCTACCTTTTAAAGATAACTATGGTTTATAACAGATAAATTATATAAAGTTAACACACTTTTTACCCTGTATTAATCTTTTAAAGAATTTTATTCATTGCCTAGGGCATACATACTTCCCTTTTCCAGAGAAGGTGTGCGCTTTAGAAACAATGCCTTTACTCCCTCCCTTTTTAAAGAGCAGAGATATGTCCCCAAACTTCGATGTACAACTCTAACCCTATTTTTTCCCTGAATTTATGTTATTTTTTAATTGCGATAAAAATACACATTAAAATGAAATTTACCAACTTAACCTTTTTTGGTGTACAGTTCAGTAGTGTTAAGTATATTCATCTAACCCTGTCTTGCAGGTGAGACTGGTGTATTAATGAAAGGAATATACTAGTAAATGAAATATTGAGTTTGAACACAGGCTTATAGGCAATTCAAAACATTCCAGATATTTACAAGCAAGGGCACCAGTGGCATGATTCCTTAGAATATGTAGAATTATCTAGATTTTTGACTATCTGACAAGTTTCTCTCCCTATTATTATAGCCTAAGTCTTCTAAACCACTGTATGAATTGGGAGATTTATGTTGATCACTTGCCTTGCACAGATCAACTAATGAAATAAAGTTCAGACAGTTTTAAAGAGAAGTCAAGATAGTTCTTTCACTGTAGAAAAGATTACCATATTCTACGAAACAGTGTTCAAACAATGCAAGCTAATGCTGTAAACCATAAGGCTATTATACTACTAGTCTTTGAAAAAATGTTTCTGTAAATAGATCATGAAAGAATTTTAAGTCCAAGGCACTTAAAGCATTTTCTTTAAAATGTTCTGCATATGCTTTCTATATGATCAAGCCTTTACATACAGCATCTTATCTTCAGAAATACAAAAGGCTATCTGGATATAAATGAATCCTTGTTTTCTGGAGATTACAAAATATCTTTTCTATATTATAAATTGATGGTAAGTATTCATATCATGTACTAGTAATGACAACTGAAGATAGAGGCAAATATACCTATTGAGAAGGCCTTATAAAAGAATACACAGTCATGTTTTAAAATAAAATATGCCTAAAACCATGGCCACTGTTCAGCCAAGAAATACCAGTCTGGTACCAGGGGCCATTTGTTAAAAGCCTGCATTCTGGATAGTCAGTGTCTGTCCCTTATCAGTTGTTAAATATCATCCCTGCTATAACTCTATAGAACCACCAATTGATAAACATAAAAAGCTCAAAAATGTTGGGCATAAAAAGACATTACGGGAGTTCCTTAGTAGCCTAGCGCTTAAGGATTCAGGGTTGTCACTGCTGTGGTGTAGGTTTGATCCCAGGCCTGGGAACTGGCACATGCCATTAGTGCGGCCAAGGGAAAAAAAAAAAAAAAGACGGAGTTATCATGAGGATGTGAGTTCAACTCCTGGCCTAACTCAGTGGGTTAAGGATTCCAGCATTGCCATGAACTGTGGTGTAGGTCACAGAAGCAGCTCAGATCTAGTGTTGCTGTGGCTGTGGTGTCTGCTGGCAACTGCAGCTCGGACTTGACATTTAACCTGGGAACTTCCATATTCCACAGGTGTGGCCCTAAAAAAGCAAAAAATAAAAATGAAAAAAGACATTACAATCACCAGCATATTGCTATAAGACAAAACTGTGTCTCTTACTTGTACTTCAGTGATAAACATCATTATCAATAAAAGTAAAAATTTTTTACCAAAGAGCTTCCGTCAAATACTAAGGTGCACTGCCGTACCAAGAAAGGCACATCTATGATTACTAAATGCAGGCATTTAGAAGAGTCTAGTTAATTTTTAAAGCGCTAGTATGTATTTAAGCAAGATACTGCCTAGATAATGTCATCTTAGGAGGTCACCTGGCTGGTGGACGGCTTGGGTTTTGCTTGCATATTCAGCACATAGTCATGACGGAAGGATGAGCGGACAGTGCGATTCATTAGGGGCTGAAGGGGGCGGAAGTTGTCCACCATTCTCTTCTCGGTCTCCCCCTCAGAAGTGAAGAGCAGAGTCCGAAATTGCTCAAGCTAGAACAGAAACAGGAAGCATAAATAATTTCGATAGAAAAACAGCCTTACTCAATGAATAAATTACTTTCATTTTTATAACTCTGAAACATTCGTCTAAAATTGGCTACAGAAGGAGAATTTATTTCTGAGTATCAGTGCCTTCACTGCTGGACAGGGGAGAAGTGCTGTGTGAGGAAAGGAGCAAGACATGATGAAACCAGCAGGGCCCTTGGAATCCAAAGACGGGGTCAAAGGCCTGTCCCTCGTGTATTAGCCATTTGCCAAGGACGAGTTACTTCATCTTTGGTTCTGGGGAACTTCATCCTTAAATGGGCAAAATAGCCAGCCTATAAGATAATAAAGAACAGGTGTAGATGCATATAGTTACAGCACTAAAAATGTTCCGTTTTTTTCAAAGTTTAACTGACAATGCCGTCTTGATTGCAGACAGGGCAATGCAAATGGAGGTCTTAAAAGGCAGTGGGATGCCCCCTGCCAGCACTGTCCAATAGAACTTTCCGCCATGATGGAAATGTTGATTATAGTGCTGCACTGTTGATTACAATAGCCACAGGCCACATACGGCAATTGAGCACATGAAATGTGGCCAGTGTGGCTAAGGAACTAAATTTTTTAACTCAGTTTCAATGTAACTGTATTTATATTTAAATTTAAATGCCCACACGTGTCTAGCAGCTCATGGACTGAACAGTGCAGCTCAGTACAAAAGGAGTGATCCAGAATCAAGAGCCTGTTTTCCATTGTGGCAGTAGCATCATTCAGTAGCCCCTTGGCTTTCTGAGCAACAAATGCTTGACTTCAAGCCAGCCAGAAAATCTTTTGGTAGCATTTTTCCTCACTCATTTAGGCACACTGTAGCTGCAAAGACGTCAGCACAGCAGACAAGCTTGGGAAGATTTGTTTGGATTAGACTATAGGCCAAGTAAACCAGGGACAAGCACCAAACACAGTGACCATACTTGCAGATTCCACATATACTCTCATTAATTAGATATGTATCTGAGTAGTTCAGGTTTTTTTAATTTAGCTAATTGCAAAAGACTAGAAATAGCCCAAGTATCAATAACAAATTATCTCAGGTCTATAAAAATGGGCTAGTACGTAGCCATTAAAAATGATATTGAAGATGGAGTTCCCTTCGTGGCTCAGTGGTTAATGAATCCGACTAAGAACCATGAGGTTGCGGGTTCGATCCCTGGCCTTGCTCAGTTAAGGATCCGGCGTTGCTGTGAGCTGTGGTGTAGGTTGCGGATGCGGCTCGGATCCCGCATTGCTGTGGCTGTGGTGTAGGCCGGCAGCTACAGCTCCTGTTAGACCCCTAACCTGGGAACCTCCACATGCTGCAGGTGCGGCTCTACATAAAAAAAAAAAAAGACAAAAAAAATGATATTGAAGATAATGTTTATCATCTATAAAATGTTTCACACATCACCAAGTAAAAAGCAGCAACATGATATGTACAGAATGATTCCATTTTGTTAAAAAAATTATGTATCTCTATATAGATAAAAGAACAAAAAGATTTATGTGTATCTTTATAAATAAAAGACCAGAAGAATTTACTGAAACAATGGTTAACACTGAGTGGTAACATTATAGGCAACTAGGATTATTGATGATAGCTAACATTTTTTTTGTCACTGAATTTTCTGTGTTGAAATTGCATTTGAAATGTCCTCACATGGACCACAGACCCTCTGATTTACTTACTTATTTTTCAATGTTATGTCAATTTTAATTATTTATTTATTTATTTATTTTGCTTTTTTAGGGCCACACCTGCGGCATATGGAGGTTCCCAGGCTAGGGGTCTAATCTGAGCTGTAACTGCCAGCCTACACCAAAGCCACAGACAGCAAGAGGAAGATCCAAGCTGTATTTGCAACCTACACCACAGCTCACTGCAATGCTGGATCCTTAACTTGGCTGAACAGTCCAGGGATCGAACCCACATCCTCATGGATACTAGTCGGGTTCATAACCTGCTGAGCCAGAAAGGGAACTCCTCAATTTTCAAAAATGAAGGATAGTAGGCTAAATATATAGGTCACCAAGCTTAGGCTTATAGGCAAACTCTGTATCCTGTCATTTGTTCATGGTGGTTTTCATTATAGAGAATTTTTTTTTTAAGTGTAGTCTACTAGTTGCTATCTTTATGATTTCTGGTTTTAACATATGGTTAGAAAATCTTCCTCCATTTGGACATATAAAAAGATTTTCCTTTGCTTATCCTAGTACTTTTATGGCCGTATTTTTTAACATTTACTGTATCTGGAGTATATTCTTGTGTAAGGCTTGAAAGGTGGATTCAAGCTTTTCCCCCCTAAATGTCTGATCACTTGTCTCATCACTCTTACTGAATAATCTTATCTTTTCTCCCCACTGAGCTGAGATGCTCCCTTTATCATAAATTAAATTCTCATATGTACTTGGACATTTTTCTGAATCTATAGTTTTCATCCTGTGACTGATCTCTTTATTTGTGCACCAGCGCAACACTATTTAATTATTGAGGCTTTATAACTCTGTTGGTCTAATCATCTTTTATTTCCTCTTTCACAATTTTCCCTGGATATTTATGCTTGTTCTTTTTTTCCACATGAATTAGAAGTAGTATATCTGTATAAAAATCCTATTGGGCTTACATCAAATTTATGGAAAATAAATATTTCATGGACAATAATAGCTTAAGGAGAATTGACGTTGAAGGTATCTTTATGTCTTCCTATTTAATAACATGGAATGAATTTTATCAACTCAATCTTTTATGTCCTTCAGGAATATTTTAAGTTTTCCTGTTAAGCTGATTTCAAGGTATTTTGTATTTTTGTTTGCATTATAGTGTCTTTCTTCCTTTCCTCCATTATATTTTTCAACTGAGTGTGATTTATACATGTCAACTGTACAGATTTCTAGAAATTAATATTGTACTACACTACCAAATTATTTTTACAGGGTTTTTTCTTTTTTCACTTTTTTTTTTTTTTTTTTTGGCTGCAGTCATGGCATATGGAAGTTCCCAGGCCAGGGATTGAATCCAAGCTGCAGCTGCGACCTATGTCATAGCTATGGCAATGCCAGATCCTTAACCCATGGCACCACAGTGGGAACTCCTATAGGGTTTTTTTATTTGTTAGTTTCTCTACTTTAGTTTTTCTTTTCTGGTCTAATTATATTAACTACTTCCAGAATATAATTTAATAGAAAATTTAATATGGTAATAATCTTTTCTGCATTAAGCATACTATTTGCTTTAGAACTAGATGAATATCTTTTATCAAGTTAGGGAAGTCTCCATACATTTCTATTTTATTGAGAATTAAAAAAAATCTGAATGTTGAATTTTGCTAGTATTTTTTAAGAATCTATGGAAGTGATTATAATTTTAAAATATCTGTTTATTTAGATTCACCAATATGATGAATTATATTAATATCATTCCTAATATTGAACCATCCTTACATTACTGGAATAAGTACTACTTGGATAAAGTATAAATTTCTTCTAATATACTTCTGGATTCTGTTTTTTTTTGTCTTTTTGTCTTGGATTCTGTTTCTAATGTATTATTTTAGTTTTTTTAAATATATATTCTTCAGAGATATTAGTCTGTAATTTTTTTTTTTTGGTTCAGTCTTTGATGTGTGTTGATATCGGTTACCTTGGCTTCATAAAAAAGTTTTAGAAGCTTTTGTTCTTGCAAAAATGCTTTATAATTAATAAAAATCCCATAAAGCAAGCATAAGCAAATATTATTGAAGTTAAGTTATATTATGAATTAAACAGGATTTGTGTATTAACATAGTAATCACCACTTAGTTTGTAAGAAAAAAAAGACTCCAAAGTCAAAACAACTGACTCAAAATTTCTGGACAGACATTGTTAGATTCTGTTTTCATCCTGAGGTTCCACAGCAAAATTCCCTTAAAGATTTTCGAAGGTTTTGAGTAGATCCATTTTCATTCTTCATTCTTCCCCTTAAAAGAGTCTTGTTTAGAGATTCACATTTATGTATAAAATATACAATGCAAAAGACATATAACATTGTCAGATGTGGAAGTAAAACGCTTATGTTTCCTAAATTTTAACTCTTCTCTGTAGTTAATTTGAGCATTTCCTAATTCACATCCAAATGAACACAAGCTGTTAGCACATTTTAATAAAAATATATAATAAGCATTACAAGATGTTAAAAACTGATGCTGAAGTTTGAGCCCAGCCTTGTTATAAAGGGGCAGACTAGAATTTCCTAATGCAGAAATGTGGGAAGGACATACCTGATCATGATCAACCTCTATGGGCTGCTTCTTAATGATCCAGGTGACAGACTCAGAGAGTGGCGGGGTAGTCAGGGACCCCGAATAGGTCCAGTAATCTGGGCAGGTGGGCATCAGGCAAGAAGGGTCAAATGACCCAAATTCCACAAGTGTGTCCTGCCCAAAAGAAGGGGCCATTGAGTCATCATTTGATGGTGAAAACCACTCAGGAATCAGATGATGAGTTGACAGTTCTTAGAGGAGTCTGGGGACCAGCAGTGGTCCAGAAGAGTTCCAGGTACTTCTGGGCAACTTAGGACAGAATCCCACCCATTCCTTGTTACTGCAGTTAACTATGTATTTCTGAAAGTCCTCAGTGGGAATACAGCAAAAAAACATTTTCTCCTTCCATTCTAGTGAGCTTACAGCAGGTAGTTTTCTCTGAACTTTTTGGGAGGCATTAGGTGATAGCTGGTGCATAAACAAGAAGGCTTTTCTTTTTCAAGAGAGACTAATAGAATTCTCCTTTCTAAAGGGCAACACAGATTAGAAGACAAGATCCTGGACTAAAAGGAGGGGCAGAGAGAGAAAAAGAGAAGATGGAGAAAGAGAGAGAGGAAAAGAGGTGGAGGAGAGAGAGACAAAGGTGGGGAGGGGAAGAGAAAAGAGAAAGAACAGATAAACTTTCAGGGAGCAGCTCCTCTGAGATTCTTAATATTGAATGATTAATCTTGGGGGCTGGACAGAAATATCTACCCTGAAGGATGTGGGTAGTTGTTCTGTAAAGCTGGACAAGGCCAGTTTGTATCAAACTTTTCCCTGCTCTCTGCCTGTGGGAGGGAAGCTAGAGTCCAGAAGGTGCCCTGAGTGTTTACACAAGGACTAGAAGGAGGAGGAGCAGGGGTCAGGAGTAGAGGAGGGGACTCGTCATGTTCCTGAGTGCCTGAGTGCTCAGTGTCATGGCATCCAAACCAGAGTGGTCCGTGCCCACCAGCGGAACCACTTCTGTCCTCTGCGGGGTGTCCCAAGGCTAGGGGCTCTCAACACAAGCATCCTAAATAGCAAGTGGTCTTAAAGGGCAGCTTTCAAAGAGAACCTGAATTACATTGAGGTGAATTATATTTCCCAATTCAAAGTGCCATATTAATGTCTCCATTCTGAGATTGAGACATAAACTATATTGCAAGTGATTTAGGGGGGAAAATTACCTTATGCTTAATTGATGGCAAAGTATCCACCAATTCTTGTAGCTCTTTATGATGTTTGCCTAGCTGAAGAACAATAAATGAGAAAATATTAAAAATAATTGACATCTCACTTTTGAAAATGTAACAGAGTGTGAATTAAAATTAACTACCTGGTGATTATATAAAAAACCAACCACACTACTTAAGCTACACTTAAACGGCAATTTAGAATGTTTTAAACATCACTGAATTTAATTAGACACAGAACAAATGAGCAGGCTGTGTGCTGTCAAGGTCATTGTGCCTGCAGGCAAAGGTATCCTGCTCCATTGAAGCATGAATTCTTAAATTAAAATTTAAATTAATTAAAATTAAAAATTGTTCCACAAAGTAGCCACATTTCTTTCCTTTTTTTTAGTAGCCTCATTCACATGTTCACTTGTCACATGTGAACTGTTGAACTGTACATTTTTATACCATTTGAAATATATTCATGTCTTGTATTTTAAACATTGATTTTTATCTCAGTATTCTTAGAACTTAATGTTGCAGTGCTGTGTATCTTTTCATCGTAGGATACAACACATCATTTAAAGCTAGTAAGAATTTTTTTTACCTTTAAAAATACTCCTATCACAGCCAAACCATTTTCTTCCTGTGCTGCATCCTCAAAGTTTTCAAATTTGACTGCATTCCAATGCACCAAGTGCAGCTGAAACACCATTAAAAGATGGTTTTACACATAACCATGTAGTATCAAAACAGACAGCCTTATTCACATATGATATTTTACCGTGCTTCCCCCAAAATAAAGCCACTGAGAAAAGCATATGACAGTCTGGTGTAAAATGATACAGAAACAGGAAGTAATATATGCAGGAGCAGTAAAATTTTTTTTGTTTGTTTTGTTTTGTATTTTATCTTTTTAGGGCCACACCCTCAGCATATGGAGGTTCCCAGGCTAGGGGTCGAATGGAGCTGTAGCCACCAGCCTACTCCACAGCCACAGCAACACCAGATCTGAGCCATGTCTGTGACCTACACCACAGCTCACAGCAATGCTGGATCCTTAACCCATTGAGCGGGGCCGGGGATTGAACCTGTGTCCTCGTGGATGCTAGTCAGATTCATTTCCACTGAGCCATGATGGGAACTCCAGGAGCAGTAATTAATACTACTTTGTAATAGAAGGATTTACTGGGGCAGAACATTTTGTGTGTGCATGTGTGTGTGTGTGTGTGTATAAATAAAATCTCCAAGTGATTTCAGGGAGGGAATAACATTTGTCCATTCCCATCCTGATTTGCATGAAAAACTCATATCCAAAATCCATTTGCATCTAGAGGAGAGATGTTTATATTAAGAGAGATAGATTCTCTCTCCTTATTCAAGGGATAACCACTTGAAGTGTGTCTTTTTAAGGTAATATTTAAAACTAAATTAGGGAGAAGGTTGTTAGGAAGAAATTCTATTTTCTTTGGCTCCCTGTATTTCCCTGCAAATCATTCCTTGTCCATCATTCACTAATCCTCACTCAGCCTCCATGTGAGACCCTCAAGGTCGTGGTTAACTTCTTCCTCTTCCCACCTGAAGAGGATCCTGCCTCCAAGTCCTGTTGCTTTTATTTCAGAAATGTTTGTTAGGAGTTCCCATCGTGGCGCAGTGGTTAACGAATCTGACTAGGAACCATGAGGTTGCAGGTTCGATCCCTGGCCTTGCTCAGCGGGTTAAAGATCCGGCATTGCCGTGAGCTGTGGTGTAGGTCGCAGACGCGGCGCGGCTCGGATCCTGCGTTGCTGTGGCTATGTAGGCCAGCAGCTACAGCTCCGATTAGACCCCTAGCCTGGGAACCTTCACATACCACGGGTGCGGCCCTAAAATGACAAAAGGCAAAAAAAAAAGAAAAGAAATGTTTGTTAAATCGTACTCTTTTTCTCTATCTCTGTTGCCACCACTTTCACTTAGGCTCCTACCATCCCATCTTTCACTTGGTTTAGTTTGGCCTGGTGGCCCTACTCTGTTTCCTGGGTTGTTACTTTAGGCTGTCATTTGAGCCTAGCTTAGAATTCTAGAAAAATTCTGTTTCAGGATCTTAAGGTTGATTTCTGCTTTATTATTTGAAATAAAGGCAGTTATCATTTTTACATGTATAAACTGGGAATAATCAAATATGCCTCCCAAAGAGCTCTTTAGCATTTATAGGAATTACCTGATTCTTCCTGATAATTTATTAGAACTAGAAACTCAGAACTATCCCTTCTTCTCTAGCAGTGTCACTGTTCCCAAACTTCTCAGCTTACCTCTGCTGGGTAACATTTGCTGTCCACGGTATGCTCAGAGCCCCAGGCATCGATGGCCCCCCAGTGAAAATGGAACTGCTTTAATCGGTAGTTGTGTTCCAGGGGTCCCCCCTCGATCACTGAAACAGCACATCCAACAATTCAGGGGACAATTTTTCATGTTGTGGAGGAAAGGGGAAAGGATGAATCTGTGGATAGAGCTTCTACATAAACTGTCGTAAATGGAGCACACTGTATTATATATAAGTACTTATAGACTTGATTTCCATGCAGTTAATACATATATAAGGGCGAGACCTGCACTCTGAGTGACATCAAGATTTAACTACACTCCAAGCTGCATACAATTGTTAAAGGCCAATTCTTGACTTAGTTTTATATTCTATATTTATTGCCCAGTTTTTTTATGCACAATAAAATGCAAATTTCTCTCAGCGAATTTATCTAACCAAATCTCATAAAACTGAAATATGGGTACAGAAGATACTCTTTTTTATGCACTGATTCTTTGCTTTTCACTTTTTGAAAATATTAGTGTTTCTTTTCCTTGTATTGAAATGGAATAGGACATTTGCAAGTCAAAAATGATCACCCATCTCCCTTTGGACAGAGTGAACAATGTGAGTCATCCACACTCTTTAACACTAGCCTCGTTCTGCTGGATGATAAATACTTTCTGTTTACACTAGAGTTTTCTGGAGCTAGTGAAATAATACATTATAGGGAAAATATTCAGATACGCATTTTAAGAGTCATCCTTCCTCAGGCTTTGGGTTGCACTAATTTTTTTTTAGCTTGAATTTGCTAATGCATGTTAGTTCCTCATTTCTCCCATTTGATCAGACCCTGGTAATGTCTGTCCATGGTTAAACCATACAGCAACATGAAAACCCTCCATCTCATCTGTCTTAATGATCTTAGAGTTTATTGCCTCGTTAGTTGAATTTTATGTATGCAAATGATTGAGTACAGTGATCTCCAGGACCAAATGCATTGGCTATGTCATGCAATGGTCTATTTATCTTACAGGCTTTCGTAAATATTTTACGTAATTTCCTCTTTTGAAAAAAGTTTTGTAAGAAATGAGCAAAGACACCAAAGACTACTTTTCTTTGAGGAGCAGGGGAAGTGCAGAGAATAATACCATATGATTCACTAAATCAATAGGAGGATGGTACTGAACTGCACTGAAATAAACATAAAATATCTTCCAAAAATTCTTATTTTTATATCCAGCTCCATATTGTGAGCATGACTTTGGCAATTATTCATTCTAATCTACTGGATGATATTGAAGTTCTGGTCCCAAATTAAGGGACTGGGGCAGAGGATAAGGCCAGTGTTTCCCTCCCATCCCTGGAAAAACACCAGTACCCTTTCCTGGACATTTAATTGTGTGTCTCCTCCAAAGATGGTGAGCAAGGCCAAGAGGAAACATCACGGGTGGTTGGCTGCAAGGGAAGGGGGGGGGCGGTGCAGGTGTGTTTTGATTCATCCACACAACACTAAACACATTTTTCAATTCATTGCCACCATTTAAAGCTGTCTGATTTCACATAAAAATCCATGTTTCTAACTTGAGAATGAGACACCCTGCCCTTATTGAGCACAGGCTTCTACCAGGTGACAAGAGACTAGATGGCCGAAATGGCTGCCTCTTTAGATAGTCCCACCAACTTTTCACTGTTGCTACCACCACCATTTTTCTTTCCCAGACTCATTCTCAGGACTTGTCCAGCACTGTAGGTACATCTGCATTTGTGACCCCTTGAGAGAGATGTTAGATGCCCAGGCATCTGAATTGGGCACCTGCTAGCTATAAAAATCATCATGTCTCTATATGTGCTGGGCACTATGCCTGTATAAATCGTTCAGAGGGGAGAGGTGAGACAGGGTGGTAGTCTCCTGCATGATATTAAGAGTATGCACTTGGCTGGAAAAGGACTTCAGTTTGAATTAACCAACTTTGTGTCACTGACTAGCCAGGAGTGCTGACAGTTTCAAAAATGACTTTCAATGCTCCCCGTCTCCTGATATTCACACCCTTGTGTAAACCCCTGCCCTGAGTGTGAACTGGATCTTGTGACTTGCATCTAAGGGCAAATGTGATGGGATCTCACTTTAGAGATAGGTTACAAAAAGATGACGGATTCCCATCTTGCTTGCCCTCTCTGACTCTACTTGCGTACTTGCTGTCATGAAGCCAGGGGCCATGTTGTGAACTGCCCTCTGGAGAGGCCCACTTGGCAAGGAAATGAGAGTGGCTTCTAGCCAACAGCCAGCAAGGAGCTGAGGCCCTGGGAGAAACTGAATCCTGCCAACAGCCCCTTGAGTGAGTTTGGAAGAGGATCCTTTGCCAGAGGAGCCTTGAGATAAGACCCCAACCACAGCTACTTACTCCCTGATCAGAGCCCCATGGGAGACCCAGAGCACAAGAAGTCAGCTAAGATTCCCAGATATCTGAGCATGGTCTGCAGACTCTGCAAACTGACTCTTGCCTACCTCAGCACTTTCTTGTTTGCCAGTTCCTTCTTGCACTTTACACAATGAGCATCACACTACCTCACACTTCCACCTCTGCACAGAGAGCCCAAGTGCCACCTCCGTCAGGAAGCCTTCTTCCACCAGACCCCACTTCCCTCATAGCACTTAGCTCTCCTCAGTAGCATCGTCTTTTCCAGGGTCTGCCTCCCCACCACACTATAAACTCCTTAAAGGCAGGTACCAGCCCTTCTTCCCCCTTTTATTCTGAGCACCAGGCACAGTGCCTGGCACTTAGTAGATCCTTCATGATCCTTCATAGACTGTAGAGTGCCCGTTGGGTTTCTTAATTGAAACAAGGCTGGTAACCTCAGCAGGAGCAAGGAAGAGGAAAAGGTTGGGATCAGGCAGGGCAGATGCGTGGATGAGGGGCAGAAATAGAGTTGGCAAGAAACCAAGCATAGAAGGGAGACATAGTATATTAGAAAGCAGATCAGTCATAAGATATAGCAAATAAATATATACTTATTTCTTTGAGGTTGCTAATATTTTGTTCTTTGTGCTTTAAGATGAGAAAAATTAAACTTGTAAAGAAGTTAGGTAACAAATATAAAACATGTATATAAAACATAGAGTCCAGCTTCTAGTAAGCCATCTGCGTAATGTTCACTCTGTTATTTTGCCTTGAATGTGGAGGCAAAGGGAATAGCAGAGAAAGGGCCGATGAAGGGAAAGGTAGTACACAGGATCTATACAAATAAAAGCAAATGCAAGAAATGGGTAGGAAACTTGGGGTGATGGAAACGTTCTAAAATTGGATTGTAGTGATGGTTGCGCCACTCTGTAAATTTCCTAAAAATCATTAATGTTGTTCTCTTTCAAAAAAGTTAAATAGGAGTTCCCGTTGTGGCACAGCAGAAATGAATCCGACTAGGAACCATGAGATTGCAAGATCGATCCTTGGCCTCGCTCAGTGGGTTAAGGATCCAGCGTTGCCATGAGCTCTGGTATAGGTCGCAGATGCGGCTCGGATCCCACGTTGCTGTGGCTGTGGTGTAGGCCAGCGGCTACAGCTCTGATTAGACCCCTAGCCTGGGAACCTCCATATGCCACAGGTGTGGCCATAAAAGGACAAAAAGACAAAAAAAAATGTTAACTGTAGGACTCAAAATAAAGGAGAAGAGTTCCCACTTGTGGCTCGGCATTTAAGGACCAGACGTTGTTTCTGCGAGGATGCAGGTTCAATCCCTTACCTCACTAAAATGGTTAAGGATCCAGCCATAAGCTGCAGTGTAGGTGGCAGATGTAGCTTGGATCCACTGTTGCTCTGGCTGTGGTGTAGGCTGGTGGCTACAGCTCTGATTCAGTCCTTAGCCTTGGAACTTCCATATGCTACTGGTGTGACTGTTAAAAAAAAATAAAGGAGACTTGAAAACGTTGGTGAGAGCATTCTTACTAGGTTCATTGGTGATGCCCAATAAAAGTGTAAAACAAGGGACACAAGGTGGGGCAGGATGTACCATTAGGAGAGCAGCGGGACTCTTCTCTCCTCTTTAATGCCTGGTGCCGAGGCTGATGAGGTTGATTTCAGAGGAGGTGATAAATTATAGGGATCATCCATGGGGCTCAGCCCAGGCAGAATTTAGTGCTTTTCCTCACAATATTCTGTATCCCTCACATGCACTCATTAAAATCAATAACTGTGTCCTCTTCAGGGAACCAAATGAGAAAACAATACCCAGTAGAGGGCAGTGGTTTGAGATGCCCACACCCCTCTCTCACTATCTTCTGCATTTCTGTAAAATAGGTTGTAATGGCCCTCTTACACTGTTTTTTTTTTTTTTTGTCTTTTGTCATTTTAGGACCGCACCCAAGGCATGTGGAGGTTCCAAGGCTAGGGGTCTAATCGGAGCTGTAGCCGATGGCCTAAGCCACAGCCACAGCAATGTGGGATCCAAGCTGCATCTGCGACCTACACCACAGCTCATGGCAACACCAGATCCTTAACCCACTGAGCGATGCCAGGGATCGAACCCGCAACCTCATGGTTCCTAGTGGGATTTGTTTCTGCTGCGCCACAAAGGGAACTCCCTCATTCTTGATTTTAGTAATTTGAGTCTTCTTTTTTCTGATGGCCCACCTAGCTAAAAGTCTGTCAATTTTATTGATTCTTCCCAAGAACTTTTTTTTTTTTGGCTGCACCCATGATATATGGAAATTCCCAGGCCAGGGACTGAATCTGAGTTTCAGCAGCAGTCTATGTCACAGTTGTGGCAATGCTAGATCCTTAACCCATTGCACCAGGCCATGGATCAAACCCATGCCTGTGCATTGACCCTAGCGACTGTAATCAGGTTCTTAACCCACTGTGCCATGGTGGGAACTCCCCAGGAACTAACTTTTGATTTCACTGATTTCTGCTCAGTTCTTCTCCAGTATAGGCATTTTCATTTATAAATTTCTCACTAGGCACTGCTTTAACTACATCCCACAAAGTTTGTTATGTTTTGTTTTTGTCACATGCCTTCCTCAGCCTCTTTCCTTGTATACTTTGTCCCCTGTTCTTTGTAAAACACACCGTATCATCATTTCCTACTTTTTTGAAATTTATAGACATTGATGTTTA
Source organism: Catagonus wagneri (assembly GCA_004024745.2). Taxonomy (NCBI): domain Eukaryota; kingdom Metazoa; phylum Chordata; class Mammalia; order Artiodactyla; family Tayassuidae; genus Catagonus; species Catagonus wagneri. Next base: position 4,429,607 of record PVHT020000195.1, read on the forward strand.
TTAGATCTTTTCTCTTCTAGAATTAGAATTGTTTCTTGCCTTTCTTCATTTCTAGGGTGTCTTTTTCTTTCTATTTATATTTTATGTTCATTTACTCTTTCTTCCTCTTTGAATGCTTTTGATTGTTTTGTAACAGCATGGAGAAATAGCAGTGAAGAATAGGAACTAGACAATCACTGAAATGTGGAAAAAGAGAGAAAGTTAGTTACTTATTAAAGATTAATGGTATCTTGGAGTTCCCATTGTGGCTTAGTGGGTTAAGGACCCAGTGTTCTCTCTGTGAGGATTTGGGTTCAATCCCTGGCCTGGCTCAGTGGGTTAATGATCTGGCATTGCTGCAAGCCGCACCGTAGGTCGCAGATGCAACCCCTGGCCTGGGAACTTCCATATGCCACAGGTGTAGTCATTAAAAAAAAAAAAAAGTTTACCGGTATCTCAAAGAAAATAATTATGAAAGCATAATGAGGAGTTCCCTGGTGAATCAGTGGGTTAACATCTGGTGTTGTCACTGCTGTGACTCAGGTTGCTGCTGTGGCATGGGTTCAGTCCCTGGCCCAGGGACTTCTGCATGTCATAGGCATGGCCAAAAAAAAAAAAAAAGCATAGTAAGAAAGAGCTATGTATTTGATCCTTCCTGACAAAATAAGTGGAAAATTAGCAACCTCACTACAGTTTTTCTTGCATATTTTGTAAAAATAATGTGAGACTGACTCACCTAGGGAAGGTAAGATCAAGAAATGATTTGGGTAGTTTTGTTTGAAGGTATCTAAAGAATAATTATGACTGACCTGTTAGTCATTTGTTTTCCATATGAGGTTGCCCAGGCAAATGGATGGATAAAAATTGTTGAATCTATTGTTCATAAGAAAAAAAAAGTGACTAAAAAATAAAACAAAAAGTTATTTGCCTTGAATAATCTTGACGATTAACTCACTTGGTAAGAATTCCGTTAAATAGGAGTTCCCGTCATGGCTCAGTGGTTAACGAATCCGACTAAGAATCATGAGGTTGCGGGTTTGATCCCTGGCCTTGCTCAGTGGGTTAAGGATCTGTGAGCTGTGGTGTAGGTTGCAGATGCGGCTCGGATCCCGCGTTGCTGTGGCTGTGGCGAAGGCCGGCAGCTATAGCTCCTGTTAGACCCCTAGCCTGGGAACCTCCACATGCCGCGGGTGTGGCCCTAGATAAGGCAAAAAGACAAAAAAACAAAACAAAACAAAACTCCATTAAATAACTTCCTGAGATCTCCAACTCAAGAAATAATATGTTGGCAATGGATAGTCCCTAGACTGTCAAAGAAAATAGAAGACTGATCATTATTTAGGGTCCTCAGAAGAAAAGAAAGAAGTTTGGGAGTTCCCTGGTGGCCTAGTGGTTGAGGATCTGGTGTTGTCATTGCTGTGGCACAGGTTCGATCCCTGGCTGGAACTTATGCATGCTGCAGGTATGGCCAAAAAAAAGGAGGGGGGGAGAAAAAGAAAACAAGGTTTCCGGGGACCCAGACAGGATTGAGACTCATTGATTGAGAGGACTACTCTGCATCCAGAGTGAAGGTATGCGAGTTGGTGTTCTGTAGACTGAGTCTGCCTGTTAGTCTGGTTCTGGCAGGGGTAATGGTAGAGCTCTTTCAGAAGATGAGCGGAAGACACGTAGACCTTAATATAGTACAAGATGGCCAACTGGAACACAGGGGTATAGTCTGCTATTGAGATTTCTGGAGTTTCTTATACAGAATGTAATATTATAGGCTTCTAGTTGAGATGGAGACACACTCAAGATTTTACAACAATTAGGAAAGTACTGATGAATCTGGGAGGAAGAAGTAATTTCTTTTTAGTTTAAGAAACGAAAGTAAGATGTTCAGAGTTTGGGAGGAGAAAAAGGAAACTGGGGGATGGAGTGACACCTAAGCCCTTAAGGACAGACTGGAACACTTCCTGAATCACAGCAGAGAAGTGTGCCAGCGGGCAGAGAACCAGAGAAAGAGGAATCCTATTGGAGGAGCAGTCTCTTTGCAGTTAGGCCACAGCATCACAGGGAAAATGCAAATAAAACCAAGATATAAATTGAGACTCCTAGAGCTAGGATAAATATAGGAACCAACACTTCCTATTTTTACTTTGTTACACTTTTAACTTCATTCATTAACACTTTCATGGATGCATTTCTTCATTTTCATGAGAAGAAATCAAGTTTCTTAGCTCAATTGATTCTTAGCTCTATTGACATTTGAGGCTAGATAACTCTTGGTGAATGCTGTCCAGTACATTGGAGGATCTTTAGCAGTATTCCTGTCTTCGACTCACAAGATGCCAATAGCACCCCCCCCAGCCCCCAGTGTGGCAGACAAAAATGCCTGCAGATGTTGCCAAGTGTTTTAGTCCCTGGGGAGGGAGGGGTAGCAAAACTGGCACTTGCTGAAAACCACTCCTCAAGATACAATATTTTCTTTGTTTTTTTGTTTTTAGGGCCGCACCTGTGGCATATGGAGGTTCCCAGGCTAGGGGTCTAATCGGAGCTAGAGCTGCCGGCCTACACCACAGCCACAGCAACGCAGGATCCGAGCCGCATCTGTGACCTACACCACAGCTCACAGCAACGCCGGATCCTTAACCCACTGAGCAAGGCCAAGGATCGAACCTGCAATGTCATGGTTCCCAGTCGGATTCGTTAACCACTGAGCCACGATGGGAACTCCAAGATACAATATTTTTAAAAAACAATTATTTCAGACTAATTAGGACTATTTGATACTATCAAATTCAGTTTAGAAAAAGAAAAAAGAAACCTGCATAGAATTAATCATATTCTGTTTTCAATAGACACTAAAAGTTTCAGATGAACTTTGAAATCATTCACGTTAGTTTATATTCAGGTAGGCTAAAAGAAGATTCAAAAGCAATATAATGTTTGAATTTAAAAAATAGCTTTTATATTGTGTTTCTTTTAAATTAGGTAACATTGTTTAACAGAATTACCAGAACACCAGTTTCCATTTTTCTTTCATACCACTAGTTTTAATTAAGATGTAACATCCTGCACACATGAATACACTTTGTGCCCCATTTCAAAGGTATTGTAATCTCTTCAGTTCCATCTGATTAAGTGATGGTGCTGTCTAAATAAAAAGTGTCTTATAAAGTCAGCAAGCAGAGGAAATTTGTACATATGCAATACACACGTACAAAAGAAATTTCCAGCAAAACTTTTAATTTCACAGCCTTTCTTTTTATTACTTTTAGAATCTATGAATATATATATTCACTAATAAAAAAACTACTTATACTAGAAGAAAACCTTCATTAAAACCAGAAGGAACATTGAAAAAGTTAGTCCAATGAATCCCAGTCTACTGCTGATAAAAGCAGTCCATGCTCCCATGGGGGCCTTGTGACATTGCCTGTGCTGACATCAAACTGTCCCTTGAACTCCACGGGAGAGCACAGGTCTGTCTCTCACCTGATTTATCTGTAGAATCTTCAAATTCTACGAGGAAAGAGTACCCGTTATTCCAGACATG
>PVHT020000195.1:4440597-4457610 GCA_004024745.2 Catagonus wagneri
GGGTTACTGTACCGCCTAGGGGACACTGAGGGAGGTCCTGGGACATTTAGGGAGGCCATGCAGCATCTGCAGTGCACAGTCCAGCCCCGAGGGAACATGAGGCAGCAGAGCGGAGATTCTGGGAGGACAACCTGCTGCCTCAGCAGTTGCTCTGCTGTGTTCACTGGAGAGCACATGCTAGGCAAGCTGGTCAGCTAGAAGTAACCCTTCAGCAGTTTGTAACAAGGGATGGATTATTCCAGAGTAAGAAGCTACTCAGCTGCTTGCAAATATTCATATGCAACTTCTAGAATGTTCAGACTCAGGGAAATAACTTGCAGTCTATGGACCTTAGTAAAAAGATGGTTGCTAACAAGAGACAATAGAGATCAGGTTCAAAGTATTTGAAACTTCGACATCTCCCTTGACCTATTTCTGCATGACATCATTTTAACAAGTTAAAATTGGTCAACGAAACTACTTATTGTGATAATCACTTTGCAATATATATGAGTATCAAATCATCATGATATCCATCTTAAAATGATACCACGTCCCGTATCAGTTTATCTCAATAAATCTAGGGGGACAAAAGAACTTTGCACACTTGTTTTAGAAGACAAAGAGAGAAATTACGGGTGGTTATCACAGTTCTCAAGACCTCCAGTCCCAGTCTGGAATGCCACTGACATCAGAGAGTGTCAACACTCAACCCAGGACATTGTCAGGAAACAACCAGCCTTCGGCTCCCCCAAGGCAGCTGTGTACTCACAGTCTCGGTTCCGGGTTTTGTAAGTGCAGGTGTAGAGACTGCAAGGTCTCGCTGGCATGGACCTCGGAATCTGGAACCTTTTCCACAGTGACCTGCATGGAGAGGCTTGAAGAATGACCCTCAGGCGACTCAGCATCACCATCTTTAGCTTGAAGTCTTGATCAGTTCCCAAGCACCTTGCAGGAACCTAATAACCTAGAGGCAAAAGGACAGAGAAGGAAAAGCCCTAAACAAGAGAGGCAGCCCATTAGACAGCATCATTCAGATGATTGGTATGGGGGAGGGTAAGCGAGACTCAATTATTTATCCACTCTGGTTCCTCACTGGTCATCCCAGGACAACAAACTGACGTGACCTCCCTCCCTGTGCCCTTTGGGCTCTCGACTGCACACCTGCCATGCGCATCCTGGTTCTCCCACCTCCCCATGCTCCCTGCAGCTGCTCCTCCTTCCCTGAACCACTCTTCCTCCATCAATGCCTGGTGAATTCCTGTCACCCTTTCATGATCACATCCAGCATCACTTCCTAGAAGCCTCCCTTGACCACGTCCTCTCTTGCTGAGCCTAGCGCCCTCTTCTTGGTCCTGGTGCTTATTGCAGTTGAATTAAATAACTGATCAGGAATGAGCTCAAGTGTCCATCTCCCGAGCTCTGAAGCCCATGGTGGTAGGGACTATGCCTAAGTTGTGGCTGCATCTCTTAGGGACACAGTGCCTGACATGTGATGGCTGCTGGATGAGTGTTATGGAATGAGCCCAGGAGGATTCCTTGGTGATGGAGAAGATGTTGATCCTAATTTCAAGAACCCAGAACTGTGAAGTGACTGCCAACGTGTTCCCAGGCTAGGGGTCAAATAAGAGCTGTAGCTGCTGGCCTATATCACAGCCACAGCAACGTGGAATCTGAGCCACATCTGCAACCTACATCACAGCTCCTGGCAACACCACATCTTTAAACCACTGAGCAAGGCCAGGGATCAAACCTGCATCCTCATAGATACTAATTGGGTTCTTAACCCCTGAGCCATGACAGGAACTCCCGAAACACTTTTTTTTTTTTTTTATCTTTTTGCCTTTTCTAGGGCCGCACCAGCAGCATATGGAGGTTCCCAGGCTAGGGGTCTAATCGGAGCTGTAGCCGCTGGCCTAAGCCACAGCCACAGCAACGTGGGATCTGAGCCACATCTGCAGCCTACACCACAGCTCACGGCAACGCTGGATCCTTAACCCACTGAGCAACGCCAGGGATTGAACCCGCAACCTCATGGTTCCTAGTCGGATTCGTTAACCACTGAGCCACGATGGGAAACTCCCCTGAAACACTTTTAAATGCTAGTCCTTTAAGAAATGGGTCTCCTGTCCTTCTGTGTAAGACCTGAAGGACATGCCTGTTCTGAAAAAGGAACCTACCTGAATTTGAACCTACCCTAGTTTCACAGGTGAGAATTGTGCCAGTACGCATTTGCATTTCAACATTTATTGTCATTTCTTTGCACTAGACATTGGGTTGGGTGTTGTGATGTGTGATGAAGTAGATCGCAAAAAGGAATGAAGTTCTGGTACATGCTATAATGTGATGAATTCAAAAACATAATGCTAAGTGAAGGAAGCTAGACAGAAAAGGCTCCATTCATGTGAAACACTCAGAATAGGGGAATCTGTAGAGACAGAAAGCCGTTTGGTGGTTGCCAGGGGCTGGGTGGAGAAGCAAATGAGGAGCAACTGATTAATGGGTACAGGTTTTGGGTTTTTTTTTTTTTTTTTTGTCTTTTTATGGCCGCATTCACGGCATATGGAGGTTCCCAGGCTAGGGGTCTAATCGGAACTGCAGCCGCCAGCCTACGCCACAGCCACAGCAACTCCAGATCCGAGCTGCATCTGTGACCTACATCACAGCTCACAGCAACGCCGGATCCTTAACCCACTGAGCGAGACCAGGGATCGAACCTGCAACCTCATGGTTGCTAGTCGGATTCGTTTCCACTGCGCCACAACGGGAACTCCCCGGGGGGTGTTTTAGAACTAGATAGAGGTGGTTGTTTGCTCGACCTTGTGAATGTACTAAGCGCCCCTAAATTGTACACTTTAAAATGGCTAATGTTACGTTAGGCGAATTTGATCTCAATAAAATAATGCACATGGTATGGGAAGGAAAACACACACCAAACCTGTTCTCAGTGGGTGTTAGTGCCTCCTCAGAGTCTGCCTTCTCCTGCCAAAGGAGGCCTCTCAGTGATCTGGACTTGACTTGGGTGCAAATGTGCAAAAAGAGAAACCGAGGGGACAAGACACACGTCACTTCCTGACTTGAACTTTATTTCTTCACACCATCTTTCACAAACAGTGTTAGATAAAAAAAAAAAAACAAAAAAAACCCATGACTTCCAGCGATCCTGAGCAAGGAGGTGCCCAGTCTCATTGTATCTTCCTCTCTTCATGTACTTCTCTGCTGTGAATTAGCTGTGAAGTAGCTCTTCTCCCTGTACTGCTGCCCTTGACCCTGCTAGCTCTGAGCTGGAGGAGAGGAGGCTGCACCCAAGTGAAAGGAGAGAAAATCACCCCTGAGGTGTGTCCACTGAAAGCAGAAAGCAGGTTACTTCCTATCACTACCCTGCAAGGCATCCCTGAGGCCTGAGGCAGATCTCTTTATCACTGGCTCCACACACGCCCTGTGCCCAGACAAGTACTGTAACATGAAGCACAGCCTGATGACAAGCCAGCCTTTTATACTGGGGCCATGTCCTTTGCTGTACATATCACTTTGCCAGTGTGCACACAGGGAGTGGGAAGGGATGGCCGCCGCCTTAACGGGGACCAATAGCGAGTGCATGAATCCCAGGAAGGCCTCTCCCCTGCAGACCTAACTCTCTACCTGGGGTCTTTAGGCCAGTGATACCTAAAGTGTGTCTATATTGCCAGAGGTGTTTGATATTATCAAACCAAGTAAAATCGCTTTTGTTTGTAGTTTTATGTGTGTTTTTGGAAGGAAGTGGGTATGTCAAAATGTACTTTAAGATATGCAAAAGTCTGACAGGATTTCAAATAAAGACTGGTAATGAACTTTCAAGATATCTTGATAGTGCCTTGAGTTAAATAGGAGTACCTCATTTTCAAATATCTTCCTTAACTGAATTAACTGTGTAGGCTTAGAGAATAATAGACAGTTGGCCACCTCAATTAAGAATCGATTTCTGGAGTTCCCGTTGTGGCGCAGTGGTTAATGAATCCGACTAGGAACCATGAGGTTGCAGGTTCGATCCCTGGCCTTGCTCAGTGGGTTAAGGATCTGGTGTTGCTGTGAACTTGGGTGTATTTTGCAGATGCAGCTTGGATCCCACGTTGCTGTGGCTGTGGCGTAGGCCGGCGGCTACAGCTCCTATTAGACCCCTAGCCTGGGAACCTCCATATGCCGCGAGTGCAGCCCTAGAAAAGGCAAAAAGACAAAAAAAAAAAAAAAAAAAAAAGAATTAATTTCTGTGATTCTATTAAAATTTTTTTATTTTGGAAAACTTCAAACTTCTAGAAACTTCTTCCAGCTTCTAGTGGAAATACTGTAATAAAACCACCTACATACCTAATACTTAATTTCAATAATTATCTCTTGGTTGCCAAGCAAATTTTATGCTCCATCCCCACTTTCCCTCTCTGGATTATTTAGAAGCAAATCCTAGACATCTTAGAAACTTATTCATGATTTTATTTTCCATAGGAAAATATCCTCCAAATTTATAGTTTCTTCTGCATGAAAATTACCTGTATGAAACAGTCCCTGGTGATGGTTTGTTGACATTATATGAAAACTATCGAGTTTTCAAAATTAAAAACATAGCACCAGAGTTCACACTGTGGCTCAGTGGGTTAAGAATCTGACTGGTATCCATAAGGATGCCAGTTTGATTCCTGGCCTTGCTCAGTGGGTTAAGGATCCGGCGTTGCCATGAGCTGTGGTATAGGTCACAGACGTGGCTTGGATCTGGCATTGCTGTGGCTGTGGCGCAGGCCAGAGGCTGCAGCTGCAATTGATTCAACCCCTGGCCTGGGAACCTCTATATGCTGCGGCTGTGGCCCTAAAAAAAAGAAAATAAAACATAGAACCAAAGTCTAGGAGTACCCTTCGTGGCTCAGTGGTTAACGAATCCGACTAAAAACCATGAGGTTGCTGGTTCAATCCCTGGCCTTGCTCAGTGGGTTAAGGATTCGGCGTTGCCGTGAGCTGTGGTGAAGGTTGCAGACGCGGCTCGGATCCCGTGTTGCTGTGGCTGTGGCGAAGGCCAGCGGCTACAGCTCCTGTTAGACCCCTAGCCTGGGAACCTCCTTATGCTGCGGGTGCGGCTCTACATAAAAAAAAGGCAAAAAAAGAGACAAAAAAAAAGAACCAAAGTCTAGTAAGTGGCTCTTTTCTCAGTGCTTACCCATCCCTTAATGTAAACACTTCACTTCTCTCTTGACATCCTTCCTCTAATCTTGTATGAGAGCTCGGTTCAGAACTTTATGCTTCTAACTTAAAAGATTATGTCTGGCATGAAACTGCGTAATTTATCACTGCAGTTCAGAGGGTAAAAGGATTATATGAAGTGAAATGTTAAAGATTAAGGATTCTTACACAAGAAAAAATCCAGAACCAGAGGAGCAAGAAAAATGGTTGTTCAAGAAATTGATTCTGTGACTTCAAATTGAGCAAGGTCTGGGAAAACTCCCGGAAAATGCTGTTAAGTATTATATAAATGAAAGTTATTGCTCAAATTGAATTTGCTAAAATGTTACCCCTGATATCAGTATAAAAACTAGAAAACAGAAAGCAGTTTGGGGTGACTTTTAATATCAGTTTCTTTTCTTTTTAAAACAGTATCAAATAATTCCAACTAAATAGGATTTTCTCTGATATAATCAATTTGTAGAATTTCAGAAATTGCTGAGATATGGGAAGACCTTGTCCCTTTTTTTTTTGTCTTTTTAGGGCCACACCCACGGCATATGGAGGTTCCAGGCTAGGGGTTGCATCAGAGCTACAGCTGCCGACCTACGCCACAGCCACAGCAATGTGGGATCTGAGCCACGTCTGAGACTTACACCACAGCTCAAGGCAATGCTGGATCCTTAACCCACTGAGTGAGGCCAGGGATCGAACATGCAACCTCAAGGTTCTTAGTTGGATTTGTTTCCACTGTGCCACAACAGGAACCCTCTGGGAAGACCTTGTTTTAATTCTGTGCTTCTTTCACTGACTTCCATTCCTAAATTGGAGCAACAACAAGTGATTATCTCATGCAAGGACTGTGCTAGGTAAAGATGATGAAGTTTTCTCTTTATTCTCACAAGCTTGCAATCTACAAAGAAAAACGAAACAAATAACTTCTCTGTGAAAGAATGGATATGTGTATATGTATGACTTGGTCACTTTGTTGTACAGCAGAAATTATCACAGCCTTGTAAATTAACTATAATAAAAATTTTAAAAATACTGTATACTGAGATGGAAAAAAAATAACTTATCTGTTATTTCAGTTACCTTTTTTTTTTTTTTTTGGCTGCCCTGTGGCATATGGAATGCCATAGCTGTGGCAACCCTGGATCCTTAACCCACTGTGCTGGGCTGGGAATCAAACCTGCATCCCAGCACTCCAGTGACACTGCTGATCCCATTGCACCACAGCGGGAACTCCTAATTACCTTTTTTGTTGCAGTACTATATATATTTATTGTTTTAACCTTTTTAAAATGTACAATTCAGTGGCATTAAATACAGTCACAGTGTTTTGTAGCCATCAACACTATCTATACCCAAAACTTTTTTATCATTCCCAACCTAAATTCTGTACCCATTAAAAAATAACTCCCCATTTCTCCCCACCTTGCAGCCCCCAGTAACCTCTGTTATACATTCTACCTCTTTGAATTTGCCTATTCTAGATATTTCACATATGTGGAATCATTCAGTATTTTCCCTCTGAATCTGGCTTATTTCACTTAGCATAATTAAACAGACACTTCTTAATCAAAGCCAGATGTGATGACAACCCCAGATTAATTCAATGAGAAGAGCAGAGGCTGTAAGTTTCAGAAGGAGGTGGCATCTGAACCATGGGTCATAGCAGAAGGATAGTGGTTTTTTTTTCTGGCCACACCCATGACATATGGAGTTCCCAGGTCAGGGATTGAATTTGAGCCACAGCTGTGACCTGTTATGCTGCAGCTGTGGCAACACCAGATCCTTTAACCCACTGTGCGGGGCTGGGGATTGAACCTGCACCTCTGCAGTGATCCAAGCTGCTGCAGTCAGGTTCTTAACCCACTGTGCCACAGCGGGAACTCTGGGGAGAGATAATTTTAACAGGAGGGGCAAAGGCAGAGAGATGGACAGGGATAATATCAGGGATGGTGAGGACATTTGGTGGGGGCAGCAGTACTTAAGAGCCAAGGTCAGAGAGGACAGCTTGGGTTGAAATGGGAAGAGTCTTGGGTTTGTTTAGTAATCAACTCCAGTGTTGGGGAGAGGTAGGCAAGCAAGGAAGGACTCATTTCTTGCTTACAATCTAGATGGAAGAAGAGACTTAGTAATTGTCTTCCCAGGAAGACAATGTCAAGTGCAAGATATACTCAACAGAAGGGAAATGCTGGTTTGTCCTTCAAAGGGAACACTGTGCTAAGACAAGGCCAAAGTCATGCCTGGTGACCGAAGGAGTTGTACCGAAAAGTGGGCATGTGCTTGGCCCTGCACAAGGAGCTCTGTGGGGGTGTGAGGCCTGTTAGCATAGCGCCCAGAGAAGTTGGGTAACTGATTCTTGATCGAGCACCACCAAGAGCCTTCAGGAAAGCATTGAGGCAAGGCTGAGCTGACGCTGCAGGCTGGTGCTGACTGCTGTGGCCATGGCCTTGGGGACGGCCCTGCACTCTGAAGTTATGCTTTCTGTGCACAATGCTGAGGCCGATGACACCTGGCCCAGAGGAAGTGACTCCTGCCCACTTTCAGACTGGCTCTCTAGGGCTCGGGGGCCATGAGAGCTCCAGAGGGCTTAGCATCACTCTCATTCTCGGTCATCTTTCCCATCGGCCACCCAGTGGTAGGCTGCATGTAGTGGCCTGGAGATCTGTACCTCTGTCTCCTAGAATGCTGATCTCACTGTAGGAGGGACACTGACCCTGAAGATGATCTTTTGTGTTTTTAGACCAACCCCTCCACCCAAATCCAATTTTTTGGTAACAAAGTCAAATGTATCTGAACTTCCCATCCTCCCAAGTCTTCTATAAGTATTTTTTTTTTTGTCTTTTTGCCTTTTATGTGGAGCCGCACCCGTGGCATATGGAGGTTCCCAGGCTAGGGGTCTAACAGGAGCTGTAGCTGCCAGCCTTCGCCGCAGCTCACGGCAACGCCGGATCCTTAACCCACTGAGCAAGGCCAGGGATCGAACCCGCAACCTCATGGTTTTTAGTCGGATTCGTTAACCACTGAGCCACGAAGGGAACTCCCTTCTATATGTATTTTTTAAGGTGTTGGCCAAGCAGATGCCCAGGGGATGTAGTGGAATGTGGGGCTGGATGGGGATTTGAGATTAATTCAGGGAATATAAATTTCCAAGAGACTAGAAGACTTTCAGATGTTATCTCTCATGTATAGAATGAAGCACTTGACAGTTTCTGATGAAGGACTGAAGTGGGCAAAGAGAAGAGCCAGGAACGTCAGTGGGGATGTGAATCCTTCAACCATCCTTCATTCAGTCCATCACTCTTAGTCTTTCATTCATCAGAACATCAAACATTTGTTAACTGCTGGGCACTGTTCTAGGCTCATCAGGAGAATAAAACAAAGTCCCCATCTTGTTTACATTCTAGTAGTGGGAGACAGACAAAATAAACAGCAACGCAATATCTAAGTCACTTGTACGCAATTAAAATATGTTCCGTGAAAAGCAGAGCATGGTTAAGGTGAATTTGGAGTGCCACAAGGGAGGGGGTGTTGCATTTTTAAATAAATTGCTCAGGAGAGGCTTTATTGAGAAGGTAAAATCTGAACAAAGGATTGAAGGAGGTGAAGAAATTAGTTATACGGTTCTTAGGAGGAAGGGTATTCCAAACAGAGGGAAATGCTTATGCAAAGACCCTAAGGTAGTAGTTTGGCACATTCAAGGGACAGTGAGGCGGCCAGTATGGCAGGAATGGAGTGAACCAGAAGTAAGGTAGTAGAAGATGAGGTCCAGAGGTAATTGATGCCAAGTCAAGCAGATTCCTTGGCCATTGTAAAGGTTCCTTATTGTGGGAACACTATGGAGTTTTTAGGGCAAGGAGGGACATAATCTGATTTGTTTTTTGAAGATCATTCAGGGTGTCCTATTGGAAACTAATTGGGATGGGAAGCAGGAAGAAGCAGGGAACCCATTCAGGATAATCCAGGGGCTGGAACTAAGGATGTTACAGTGGAGGTGGTGAAAAGTGGTTGTGTATTGGATATACCTTGGGGATAGAGTCTGAAATGTGTGAAAGAATGGGGTCAAGTACAACTGGAAGATTCTTAGCCTAAACAACTGCAAGGATGGAGTTGCCATAAACTGAGATGGGAAGACTGTGTGTGGAAAAAGTTTTGGGGGGAAATCAGTAGCTCATATTTGGGCATGTGGAGTTTGAAATTAAGTTCCAATAATCTAACAGAGAGAATATGGTGGAATGAGGATGGCAGAATGAGGATGACCCTGAACAAAGCAACAGAACCTAGCACAGGAATAGGTGCAGAGGGAAAGATGGTGCTCTTACTGCTAATCCTATAGGATATGTGGTATGAAGGGGGCAGGGGAGAGGAAAGGTCTAGGGAGAGTAGGCAGGGCAGCTCTGGTGCTCGGGAGAGGTTGTGAATCTAGAGAGAAGACCCCCTCTCCCCAGGAGTAACAGGTGTATGAGGGAGACTAACAACATGGTGTGATTGAGGAGGCTAAGACAGGGAGAAGGAACAGAGCATGGAAGGTCAGGGCATGGACAGTTCCAGGAAAATCCAAATAGAAACTCAGTTTAGCTAATGCTAGACTACAATACCTGTAACAATACATGAGATTATTTATGCTAAAGCCAAAGGGCAAGCGCCTCTATTACAGTGAAAGTTAGAATTTACTGAGAGGTGTTATTGAAATTTATCCATGGGTCTTATAAATATAAAGCCCAAGCTAGTGAAACCACAAATGTTTAATTAACAAACATAATATATAACAATGAACTACTAGCACATAGTACTGGTTGTCACAGGAAATCTGTCCTTACTTAAGTCTATTCTTAAAGATAGAACCGTGGGCTGAAGGAGCTGGCAGAAGAGCTAAGTTTTCTTTTTCTTTTTTTTAAATGGCCATACCCGTGGCACATGAAAGTTTCCAGGCCAGGGACTGGATCCGAGCCACAGCTGCGGTGTATGCCACAGTTGTTGCAACACCGGATCCTTTAGCCCAGTGTGCCGGGCCAGGGACTGAACCCACACCTCTGCAGCGACGGGAGCTGCTGCAATCAGGTTTTTAACCCACTGTGCCACAGCAGGAACTCCAAGAGCTAAGTATTCTGTACCATATGCCTTTGCCATCACTAATTATGCATGTCCTTGGATCTTAATAATATGCTCCTTATCTGCTGTGTTGCAGACTTTGAAATGTGTGAGGAAAAAAAAAAAGATTCTGAAAACCTTTAAAGAATCATTCATAAATCATGTATTCATTTAATGACAGTAGTTTGAGCTGTGCCTGATTAGGCCATTTATATGTATGCAAAACAGAAAAAGTACTCTAAAGTTTACAATTACATTTTTAAAAATTCCTTGATTTTTATCGAATTTACCCTTTTTTTATCACCTCCTGATTTTGAAAGTAAGCAAGACTTGCAGTTCCCTGAAATGGGAATTAAAGGTTATGTTGCTATGTCTTGACTGAGAAAGCTGTGTTTCTTCCTCTCACCCACTTCTTTGAGATCAGGATCCCAATCTGGGATTGCCAAAAGTTTCAAAATCCATGTGTAGTAACTGCTTTGTGTGCTGCAGTTAACTACCCCAGTGCGGCCAATGATGTGAAATGTATCTCCCTCCTTCCATCATTTCCTCCTGAACATTTCCAAAATGTTCATATTCACTCATAATTCACTCAGTCTTCATTGAGTTCTGACCGTAAGCTGTTACAGCCTCTTGCCTGGTTCCAGGGACAACAGAGCAGGTGTGTACAGGCAAAGAGAATGGTGCCCTGCCTTTTGGTGAATTTCAGTCCTGGTACTATGTAAAAATTGTCGGAGTAAAGGAGGTAGGCCCTAGATAGCGGAAAGATTTTCCATTCTCCAAATTTGCAAGATCACTCTGAGGGATGTATAGCAGATGAGGGTGAGGCCTGGGGGCGGTTTCCCTCACCAGAGAAATCTGGCAGTTCCTTTTCCATATTCCAGCAAGGTTTTTGATAGCAGAGCCTAGATGGCCAGATTAGCAGTAAAGGAAGGAGAAGGGGAAGCAGGAAGCAGTGTGGTTTTCAGTGGCTCAGTGAGAAAAAGTTCTATCCAAATTAAGGTGTGCACATTAACTTCTTATATCTCTCAAACTTTCTCAGTGAAAATACACCAGAGGGGAAGGCACTTACATTAATATTAACAAGTTGCTACCAGCCTCAAGGCAGTAGCATTTAGCACTGAATGCCACAAAGCTCACAAGCATCAACAGTGTTTGTACTTTGGAGCTTCTCCTCTAGTTTTGGGGCGAGGCACGAGACAAAAAGGCAAGAGGGAATTGCGGAATGGAGAAGGCTCAGATCTGTCCACGTGACACAGCGATGATGCAGATCCCCTGCCCTGAGTGTGGTGGTGACTCCATCCTCAGATTCTGGCCTACTGCGTGCTTTGGAGAGGGGGAGGCAGGCGGGGGACGCGGTGGAGAGAAATACAATTAAGACCCAAGTCAGTCCCAGCTTCTGCGCCTCGGTTACTGGAACTGCACTCTCAGATTTGTACCCCTTATTCCGGTCTCCTGCTATTTCACAGCGGATTGGACTTGCTTGAGTTATTCAAATCCAACCATCCCTAGCAAAACTCCCTCTTAAGGAACTGCCCTCACGCATCCCCCCAAATTCCCTGAGACAGCTTTTTTCCCGTCGAGTGCAAATAATCCTACAGGAGGTTCAGCCATCTGGTTGGTGGCTCCCCCTGTAGAAGAGGGCTGCGGGATGGGAGAGGGCACGCGGGGGCGATGCCCTACTCGTCTCTGCGATCCCCCAGCAACTACTCGCAAGACTTAACAGCTGTCCCGGCCCCGAGACCCGGCCTGCCCGCTATAGCCCCCACCCCACTCGGCTGATCGCCCTTACCTGAGCCTTTCCGCAGCTCAAGATCCCTGCGGCTTGCTCCAGTTTTCGGCAGAAGTGACCATCATAGTCACGCCCTGCCACGCCCCACAGACCAGGCCACGCCCCATAGGAAATAGTCACGCCCCTCCAAACTGAGCCCCAGCTCTTTGGCATGGCCACGCCCCTCGTGCCAAAGCTGCGCCTCTCTCCCCGGCCTCGCCCCCAAGTTCCGCTTAGGCCCACCCATCTTGGTCACGCCCCTGTGTTCCGCTGCTCTGGTCCTGCCCCTCAAGCCATGCTTAGGACATCACGCTCCCACCTCAGGGCGGAACTTTGTTGCCAGAATTCGAAGTTGCGTGGGTGGTATCCCCCTTGTCTCTACAGAAGTTCTCCAGGGCCCTGGGAACTGAGCTCTGGCAAAGATTTTTTTCTGGTGAAATCAGACGCCAGGCTTAACAGCCTCGTTTAAAAAGTTACTTTCCTCAGGTTTCCCATTTCCAAACATCAAGACTAGGTATACTGAGAGCAGGTGATTCAGGGAAGCTCAGACACTGGGTAGGTCTTTCAGCCGTGTTTTTCCCTCTGGTTTTCAAGTCCACTTTACCCAAGTTTCTTTGACCCAGGTTTCATGTCCTCTGAACTGGAATTATGAGCCTGTGCTTTTTCCAGCCAGTTTTCACGTCTTTTAAACCAGAACTGTGGACCTGTGTTCCTTCTAGTCATTCAACGGACCTTAAATGCTAGGCAGATGAATGGAGTAAGCAGAACTCTTGTATTTCCTGATGTCTCTGGCTAGTGACCTTTTCTGTGAGCTTTTGTGGTCTAGGGCCCGTTGAGACAGTATCACATTTAAATTGAATCTGATTGCCACCCTCAGTGCACTGAAATGATTCTGCTAACTTTACTCTCTCCATTTACCACTGTGGGTCCACAAGGAAAATGTATAGAGGTTATAACCAGCTTTTCTACCCCTGTACAGAAATCTCTCATTCATTCATTCAAGTCATATTTATTGAGTACATGCTCACCTGACAAGCCTCAGGAAGCTTATAGTCCCGACTTGGTTTGGGATGTGACAAGAAATCACAAGAAAGAGAAAGATGTGGCAAGGGTTCATAGGTAGAAAAGGATTTGGTAATCTCAGGTCCTTCTGATTTGTTTAGTAGGACTATTTTTGGATAGCAAACATAGGAAGCCACTTTTATAGGACTTAGTACACTTCTTTACACAATGAATTCTCAATAATTCTTCACTGAAACCCTTTTTGCATGTGTAGAAAGATGGCAGTTATCTTCTTAGCAGTAAGATTTGTTGCTTTTATTTCTTCTTAGGTCAACAATAAAGATTTTTATGATAGCATATCATAAAAGTAGGTTACTTTGGTTACTTTGTCTTCTTTTCCCACCCTCCAGTCTTTTCTGGCTTGAAGACAATGGGAATATTCGAAATGTTGCGCTAGAAGGAACATAGAGAAAAGTACGTTTCAACAGAATGCTTTTATTAAGCTCACCCTGACCCTAAGAATCCTGCCTCATTTATAAAATGTTTCAACTGTCAGTCATTTTTGCCTGAAAAATGAACTCACAGAAGTTTGTCCAAATACAGCCTGTATAAATTAGTGATTTGATTTTAATACAATTAGTTCGACTTCTTTCACAAATGCTTTGAAGCAGCTTACTAAAATATAGATGTTGCTGGATAAACAAAATAGTTTCTGGAGCCAGGAAAAGGGGAACTTATTGGAAGAAGAATACTGCAGCCAATGGTAAGATTACTGTTTAAATATATAGGCCATCAGATCCAAAATGGTTGTTTAAGGAGTTCCCGTTGTGGCTCAGTGGAAATGAATCTAACTAGGAACCATGAGGTTGTGGGTTCGATCCCCAGCCTTGCTCAGTGGGTTAAGGATCTGGCATTGCCGTGAGCTGTGGTGTAGGCCGGCAACTGTGGCTCCAATTGGACCCCTAGCCTGGGACCCTCCATATGCCATGGGTGCAGCCCAAAAAAGACAAAAGACAAAAAAAAGTGGGGGGGTTGTTTAAGGCGGGCCAGAGATTTGCCCCTATGCTTATGAATGGCAATAGAAAAGAGGAAATGGCTATCATTTTAAGGTCTTCCAGTGTTCATAAGATAGAAATCAACCTTTTGTTTTGTTTTTTTGAATTTTAATCTTTGGAGAAATCTCATATCTTCCTGTAGATGATGTAGTGACCTAAGTGGAGAATAGTGTCCTAAAGAGTTAAACACAGGTCCCCTCAATGTACAGTGTTGGCACAGTACATTAAATCAGTTCTATGAGCCATCAAAACTTTTCTGTTCATACAGGTACATAGACCCTCAATGGTCTGCCTTAATCCAGGGTAGCATTTTGATAATCTTTCTCCAGAATGGCACATAGGTTTCAACTCATATGTCTACTTTGAGCTATTTGTAATGGCTGCTTGAATAACTACATTGACTTTTGTGGCTTTGTCTAGGCTCAGAAGGAAAAAGCTCTATGACTGATTAGCAATGTCCGTCATGGGTGCTAAGTAGATGAATGGCTACACCCAAAACCCCATCTGGTATCCCTGATTTATAGAAAAGAGATCTTGTATCCAGGGCTTTTGTGTAGTTACTCTAAATCAATAATTCTTATTAAAAGGACTTTTGATAAATATCTGACAGCAGAGAGTCCAAGGTGCTGCTCTCATTCTGTCCCACCCACACTGGTCTTCTTCTGTCCACTTCTGTCTCAGAACATTTTCCTTTGCTGTTTTCATTGTTTGGACCATTCTTTGCCTAGATTTACATGGCTGACTTTGTTTCATCATTCAGTTCTCAGCTGAAATGCCATCTCTTTAGAGATGTCTTTCTTGACAACCATATCTGAAGTTGTATCCAGAGCCTCTCACTCTGTCCTGGGTATGGGGATCACCTAGAGATCATGTTATTTTTTTTTTGTTTACTATTGCAGTCTCATTCCTTGAGGAAATGTTATAAATAATGTAAGAGAGAGAAACAGATACATAGACAGATAGATGATAGATAATTTTTTTAAAGCAAGTTGTAGAAGATGGTTTAAAAATCTATTTGTGTGAGAAAAAAAAGGGAAAAGGCAAACTATGTACATTAATATATGTCAAGCCTCTCCAGTAGAAAATATAAAAAAACGTTGGGGAGGGGCCGCAGTGACTGACAAGGGTTGGGAGAACTTTCCATTGTGTGTTCTTTGTGTGTGCCTTGGCTTTTGTAAAATATTAATCAGTTTTAAAGCTTTATCTTTTTATTTTTTTCATTTATGTATTTATTTTAATTTTTTTATTTTTGCATTATAGCTGGTTTACAGATTTCTATCACATTTTCCAACTGCACCACATGGTGACCCGGTTACATGTACATATATGGATTTGTCACATGTGATTAGACATAGTTCCCTGTACTATAGAGCTGGTTCTCCTTGCTTTTCCATCACGGAAGCACTAGTTAACCCCATTCCCTCCCACCCCTTCCCCTACCCCCTTGGCAACCATAAGTCTGTTCCCCATGTTTGTGATTTTCTTTTCTGTTGAGAGGTTCATTTGTGCAGTGTTTTAGACTCCAGTTATAAGAGATTTCATATGGCATCTGTCTTTCTCCTTCTGACTTGGTTCACTCAGTATGAGGGTCTCTAATTCCATTCATGTTGCTGCAAATGACATTATTTTATCCTTTTTATGGCTGAATGGTATTCCATCATGTATATATACCACATCTTCATAATCCAGTCATCTGTCGATGGACATTTGGGTTGTTTCCATGTCTTGGCTATTGTGAATAGTGTTGCAGTGAACATGCATGTGCAAGTGTCTTTTTCAAGGAAATTTTTGTCTGGATATATGCCTAAGAGTGGGATTGCTGAGTCATATGGTAGTTCTATGTAGTTTTCTAAGGTACCTCCACACTGTCTTCCATAGTGGTTGCACCAGCCTACATTCCCACCAACAGTGCAGGAGGGTTCCCTTTTCTCCACACCCCCTCCAGCATTTGTTGTTTGTGGACTTGTTAGTGATGGCCATTCTGACTGGTGTGAGGTGGTATCTCATGGTAGTT
This sequence comes from Catagonus wagneri, assembly GCA_004024745.2. NCBI lineage: Eukaryota > Metazoa > Chordata > Mammalia > Artiodactyla > Tayassuidae > Catagonus > Catagonus wagneri. Next base: position 4,456,700 of record PVHT020000195.1, read on the forward strand.
TTGAATCTCATTTCTCTTATCATCAATGATGTTGAGCATTTTTTCATGTGCTTGTTGGCCATCTGTATATCTTCTTGGGAGAAATGTCTATTCAAGTCCTTTGCCCATTTTTCAATGGGGTTGTTGGCTTTTTTGCGATTGAGCTGCATCAGTTGTTTGTATATTTTAGAGATTAAGCCCTTGTCAGTTGTGTCATTTGAAAAAATTTTCTCCCATTCTGTAAATTGTCTTTTAGTTTTCTTTTTGGTTTCCTTTGCTGTGCAAAAGCTTGTCAGCTTGATTAGTTCCCATTGGTTTATCTTTGCTCTGATTTCTGTTGCTTTGGGACACTGACCTGAGAAAACATTTGTAAGGTTGATGTCTGAGAGTGTCTTGCCAATGTTTTCTTCCAGGAGTTTAATGGTGTCTTGTCTTATATTTAAGTCTTTAAGCCATTTAGAGTTTATTTCTGTGCATGGTGTGAGAGTGTGTTCTAGTTTCATTGATTTACATGCAGCTGTCCAAGTTTCCCAGCAATGCTTACTGAAAAGACTTTCTTTTTCCCATTTGAAGTTCTTGCCTCCTTTGTCAAAGATCAATTGGCCGTAGGTGACTGACTGGGTGTATTTCTGGGGTCTCTATTCTGTTCCATTGGTCTGTATGTCTGTTTTGGTACCAGTACCACACTGTCTTGATTACTGTGGCCCTGTAATATTGCCTGAAGTCTGGGAGAGTTATGCCTCCTGCTTGGTTTTTGTTCCTCAGGATTACTTTGGCAATTCTGGGTCTTTTGTAGTTCCATATAAATTTTTGGATTGTTTGTTGTAGTTCTGTGAAGAATGTCAGGGATTGCATTGAATCTGTAGATTGCTTTGGGTAGTATCGCCATTTTTACAATATTAATTTTTCCGGCCCATGAGCATGGAATATCT
>PVHT020000195.1:4468391-4488723 GCA_004024745.2 Catagonus wagneri
AAGCTGAAAAGGAAATCATAAACAAAATGAAAAGGCAGCATATGCAATGGGAGAAATTATTGGCAAGTCATATGTCTGATAATGCATTAATATCCAAAATACATCAGGAGCTCATGTAACTCAGTAGCAAAAAAAATATGTGATTAAAAAATGGGCAGAGGCTCTGGATGGGCATTTTTCCAGGGAAGATATACAAATGGTCAACCAGTACATGAAAAGATGCTCATCATCGCTAATCATCAGAGACATGCAAATCAAAACCACAATGAGATATCACCTTGTACTTGTTAGAATGGCTGTCATCAAAAAGACAACAAATAAATGTTGGCTGGGATACAGAGAAAATAGAACTCATGTGAAAATATAAATTGGTACAGCTACTATATAAAAACAGTATGGAGATTCCTCAAAAAATTAAAAACAGAACTACCATATGATCCAGCAATTCCACTTCTGTACATTTATTTGAAGAAAATGAAAAGATTAATTTGAAGAGATAAACACACCCCCATGTTCACTGCAGCATTATTTACAATAGCTAAGATATAGAAACAACCTAAGTGTCCATCAGTGGATGAATGGGTAAAGAAAATGTGGTACGGGAGTCCTCTTGTGGCACAGTGGGTTAAGGATCTGGTGTTGTCACTGCAGTAGCTTGGGTTGCTGCTGTGGCATGGGTTCATTCCCTGACCTGGGAACTTCCATGTGTCATGGGTGCAGCCAAGAAAAATCGATTTAAAAAAGTCAGTAATTAAAAAAAAGAAAATGTGTATATATACACAATGGAATACTACTCAGACATAAAAAGAATGAAATCTTGCTGTTTTGAACAAAATAAATGGATCTTGAAGGCATTATGCTAAGTGAAATGTCAGAGAATGACAAATATTATATGATCTCACTTGTGTGTGAAATCTAAAAACCCCCAACTAACAAACAACCCAGTCTCATAGATATAGACAAGACTAGTATTTGCTGAAGGCAAGCAATTGGGGGTGGACAAATTGGGCAAAGAGGGTCAAAAAGTACAAACTTCCAATTATAAAAATAATTAAGTCATGTGGATGTAATGTACAACATGGTAGCTATAGTTAATAATACTGTATTATGTATTTGAAAGTTGCTGAGAGTAGATCTTATCCCAAGAAAAAAAACATTTTGTACCTATGTATGGAGATGGATGTTAAGTAGACTTATTGTGGCAATCATTTCACAATGCAAATATCAAATCATTATGTCATATCCCTGAAAGTAATATAATGTTATATGTCAGCCATACCTCAATTTTTCTAAAAGATTGTTAAAAAATAATTATGAGACATGGAATTATGGGTGGGAATAGAGATGTGAGAGAAACAGCAATTGTGACGGAGAAAAGAGCACTAAGGGAGAGAAGAGAGCATTGTGTGGGCGGGAATGCAGGATTGCGGATGACAATTGAGAACTGTGGTTGAGAACAAGCAATTGTGGGAGATGCAGAGACTTTGAGGAGAGAAAAGGAACTGTGGGAAAGACAAGGCATTGTGGGATGTATAGGTAAATGGTCCCTTGTGCTTCTCCTGACCCTCTTACTCATAGCAGTATGCCTCCCAAATGCTCTTTTACTCTGTCTGGGCCACCCACCTTCATGGCCACCTCATGTCTCTCTGGCCTCTGGCTATTGCCGTAAGTTTCTGTAATTCCTTATGATGAGGCCATCAGTTCAAAGCTGCACCCTCAGCTCCACTTGGCCTTACTGGTCTTATTCAGGCCACACCCCTACTACTAAATGGCAAAGTTCTCTCCTCACCACTTCCTACCTCCTAATATTCTCTTTCTAAAAAATTTTATGATTTTTATTTTTTCCATTATAGTTGATTTACAGTGTTCTGTCAACTGCTGTACAGCAGAGTGACTTTGTTATATATATATATTCTTTTTCTCACATTATCCTCCATTGTGTTCCATCACAAGTGACTGGATATAGTTCCTTGTGTTATGTGCAGCAGGATCTCATTGCTTATCCACTCCAGCTGCAATAGTTTGCATCTATTAATCCCAGATTCCCAGTCCATCCCACTCCCTTCTCCACCTACTTGGCAGCCACAAGTCTGTTCTCCAAGTCCATGAGTGGGATTGTTGGGTCATACAGTAGTTCTATATTTAGTTGTCTGAGATACCTCCATACTGTTTTCCATAGTGGTTGTACCAATTTCCATTCCCACCAACAGTGCAGGAGGGTTCCCTTTTCTCCACACCCTCTCCGGCATTTGTTACTTGTGGACTTATTAATAATGGCCATTCTGACTGGTGTGAGGTGGTACCTTATAGTAGTTTTGATTTGCATTTCTCTAATAATCAGTGATGTTGAGCATTTTTTCATGGGCTTCTTGGCTGTCTGTGTATCTTTTTTGGAGAAATGTCTATTCAAGTCTTTTGGCTATTTTCCACTGGGTTGTTGGTTTTTTTGCTGTTGAGTAGTATAAGTTGTTTGTATATTTTAGAGATTAATCCCTTGTCAGTTGCATCATTTGAAACTATTTTCTCCCATTCTGTAGGTTGTCTTTTTTTTTTTATGGTTTTCTTTGCTGTGCAAAAGTTTTGTCAGTTTGATTAGGTCCCATTGGTTTATTTTTGCTTTTATTTCTATTGCCTTGGGAGACTGACCTAAAAAAACATCTGTATGGTTGATGTCAGAGAATATTTTGCCTATGTTCTCTTCTAAGAATTTGATGGTATCTGGTCTTACGTTTAAGTGTTTAAGCCATTTTGAGTTTATTTTTGTGCATGGTGTGAGGGTGTGTTCCAGTTTCATTGATTTACATGAGACTGTCTGGTTTTCCCAGCACCACTTGCTGAAAAGACTGTCTTATTCCCATTTTATATTGTTGCCTCCTTTGTTGAAGATTAATTGATTTTAGGTGTCTGGGTTTATTTCTGGGTTCTCTATTCTGTTCCATTGGTCTGCATGTCTGTTTTGGTGCCAGTACCACACTGTCTTGATTACTGTGGCTGTGTAATATTGTCTGAAGTCTGGGAGAGTTATGCCTCCTGCTTGGTTTTTATTCCTTAGGATTGCTTTGGCAGTCCTGGGTCTTTTATAGTTCCATATAAATTTTGGATTGTTTGTTGTAGTTTTGTGAAAAATGTCATGGGTAATTTGATAGGTATTGTGTTGAATCTGTAGATTGCTTTGGGTAGTCCTAATAAACTCTTATTTTGGCCAGGCTGAGTCATACAAGCTCAGCTTTGATCTCACCTCTACCCCTTGGGCCTTGTCCCTCTGCTCTGTCGTAAACAAGTCCCCTTTCTACTGCCTCTTCAGTAAAACCCAAGCCCTTGTGCTCCCTCCTGCTAGCTGGGCCATGGCAAATGAGCTCACTGCTAACCCTATTCCCTCCTGTATCCATCATTCCATTCCTTCCAAGGCCACTCCCCTGTCTGGCTTCTGTGCTTGTCAGTGGTCATTCCCCTCCCACCATAGCCACGCCCCATTTCTGCCCAGTGGTCATGTCCCTCATGTCCTACCGTGCCCCCATTGACTGGGCTGTCCCCCTACTCTCTACTCATGCCACATTTTTGCGGTCCACATGGTCATGCCCATCTCTCCCCGGGAAAGCTAGGTGCACTCTGTCTCAGTCTCACCCTGCTGTGTATGCCCCCTTCATTCTCCCACCTGTGAGGCCCATTCCCTAGAACCTTGGGGGATGCCTGTAGGGGATGCCCAGATCTCCTGAGAAACTGGCTCAGGCCCCAGAGTTTGGCTCTAGTGACATTTGTATAATGAAATGAGGCTATGGACCTATGGTCCTTGTCTGAAAATGAATGTGACACCCTTTTAACTTGGGTGGAGAACTGCATTTTTTTCTCTCCACAGTAGCAAGATTTGCTACATATAATTCTTCATATGTGCCAGCAGTAAAGATTTTAGATTACGTAGTAGTTCCTATCTCTTCCCTTCCTACCCTTCATTCCATTTCTGCCTTGAAGATAGTGGGAACATATACGATGTTACGCTAAAAGAAACAGAGAGAATAACAATTTTCTTTTCTTTTGTATAGAAAGATGTTATTTTTATTTATTTTTTTAATATAATGATTTTTATTTTTCCATTATAGCTGGTTTAGTTTTCTGTCAATTTTTCAACTGTACAGCATGGTGACCCGGTTAAGCCTACATATATAGATTCGTCACAAGTGATTAGACACAGTTCCTAGTGCTACACAGCAGGATATCCTTGCTTTTCCATCCAAAGGCAATAGTCTACATCTATTAACACCAGACTCCAGGACCATCCCATTCCCTCCCCCAACCCCTTGGCAACCACAAGTCTGTTCTCCAAGTCCGTGACTTTCTTTTCTGTGGAAAGGTTCATTTGTGCAGTGTATTAGATTCCATATATAAGTGATATCATATGGTATTTGTCTTTCTCTTTCTGACTAACTTTACTCAGTATGAGAGTCTCTAGTTCCATCCATGTTGCTGCAAATGACATTATTTTATTCTTTTATGTATACTATTCCATTGTGTATATATACCACATCTTCTTAATCCATTCATCTGTCAATGGACATTTGGGTTGTTTCCATGTCTTGGCTATTGTGAATAGTGCTGCAGTGAACATGCGGATGCATGTGTCTTTTTCAAGGAAAATTTTGTCTGGATATATGCTCAAGAGTGGGATTGCTGGGTCATATGGTAGTTCTATGAATAGTTTCCTCAGGTACCTCCATACTGTTTTCCATAGTGGTTGTACCAGCTTTATTTTCACCAACAGTGCAGAAGGGTTCCCTTTTTCTCCAGCATTTGTTGTTTGTGGACTTATTAATAATGGCCAATCTGACTGGTGGGAGGTGGTACCTCATAATAGTTTTGATTTGCATTTCTCTAATAATCAGGGTTGTTGAGTACATTTTCATGTGCTCATTGGCCATCTGTATGTCTTCTTTGAAGAAATGTCTATTCAGGTCTTTTGCCCATTTTTCAATTGGGTTGTTGGCCTTATTGCTGTACAATTTTCAACAGAATGCTTTTATTAAGCTCACTCAGACCCAGAAAATTTTGCTTCATTTATATGAATGTTTCAAATGGCATTCATTTCTTGCCTTAAAAAATAACAAGAAATGAGACCAAGTAGAGACTGTGTTAGCTACTGTGTTAATTTTTATGTAGTTAGCAATAGCTTATGTTCGAAGTAACTTATGAATATATAGACAATACTGGATGAAAGAAATAGTTGAAGGAATCAAGGAAAGGGGAACTTAGAGCAAGAAAGTGATGTAGCCAATGGTAAGATAAATCAGTAGGCAAGCCATTGGATCTGAAACTTTTCCTTTGTGAGCACATGGAAAAATGTCCTTGTTAAATGTGAGCCAGAAATTTGATGTAAGCTTCTGAATGCCCATCAGAAGAGAAAAGGACAATCATTTTAAGGTTTTCCAGTGTCCATAGGACAAAAGCTAGGGTTTTTTTTTTTTTTATTTTGAGAAGTACAGTTTCTCTTTATTTTTAGTACCAAGAGAAATCTGGATTTCTCATAAAGATGATGTTGTGAGTGAAAGTGGGAAATAAGCGTCGTAAGAAATCACACACAGTTCCCCTCAGTGTGAACCATAGCTACAACCACAAAGCATGATGCATTAATCCAATGCTATGAACTATCCAAACTTTCCTGTTCAACGGAGTAAAGTATACAGGTCGTGAATGGCCTGGCCTAATCCAGAGTAGCATTGAGATTACTATTCCCTAGGATAGCAAGTAGCTTTCAATTCACATTTCAGCTCTGATCCATTCATAGGAGCTGCCTGAATAACTTTGCTGGGATTGTGGCCAAGTCCCTGCTCATGAAAATTTTGTGATTAACATCACAGGATGGGTGAGTGGCTGCAAGCAACAACCTGTCCACATTTCTGGTTTGCAGGAATAGAGGTCTTACATGCAGGTGTTTTACAGTCTTTCAGAGACATTTCTCATTATGGGCTGTTGATAATTATCATATGGTAGAATGTACCAGGTCACTGTTGCTGGCCAAAAACTTAAGGGCAAAAACTTTGAGACAGGAATTAATTCATATGCTTTGTATATCAAGAAGGGATAGTTTAAGGTTCTGTTATGAAAATGAGAGCATTTAACCAAAGGGGTACATGGCCTGATGCCCCCTCCATCCCTTTATGAAAGCTGGTAAAGGAAGTACATGTGGGTAGCATCGAACACCTGTAAAATCCAACAGGCAGCTCAATAGGCAATTACAGACTGAAAATCCTACTCCATACATGGTTGCAGAAATTTTAGTCTAGAAAATCAAGCATTATGCGCCAACACCATGAAAAACTTTCAGTATAACATCCACGAAGCAGTGTAAATAATTAAACATCTAGGAGGAATTATCAGAAGACCCACTATAGCCTTGGTTTTACTACATGGGACTCATTATAATCTATTGGTTTTAATTCACAGGATGAGACACACAGACAGGCATGTATGCATCCTTTTTAGAAAAATGTCCTTCAGATTCCCATGTTATTATTTTTAGGGGGCCTGCGCCCAAAGCATCTGGAATTTCCTGTGCCAGGGATAGAACCCGCACCACAGCAGTGACCCCAGCCTTCTCCAGTGACAGTGCCAGATCCTTAACCCACTGAGCCACAAGAGAACTTCTTGATTCCCACTTTAGGAACATAACCTTGGCAAAATTACACTCACTCAGATTGTCTAATTTTTGTTTTCAAGAAGTAGTGATTAACTTTCACTGAAATAAAACAATGTTAGCCTGTGAAAAATAAGTCAAGTTCAAAATGATTATGGCTGTTAACCTACAAAATATGTTGAGCCTTTTGAATATCCTAGTTTCACAAGATTTTCTCATCTTAAAATAGGGCATAAAATATCAAGATAAAGATATTCTAAAGTATTTCAAAGCCTTGTTTATGATCTTATCATAATGTATGTTTTCCTATCTAGGAAGTTTTTTTTCTGTCTAGCAATGGAAAAAAATGTAATAATGCAACCCTAGACACTTCATTCCCAAGGGTTTGGCGCATCTTAGAAATCCACTTTGTGACAATAATTAGTCAGTTCAGCAATCAAATATTCATGGGCCATGAGAAATGCAAAAAAAAAAAAAAAAAGGGAACCAAATATATTCCTTGCCCTCCAAGAAGTTCCAGTTTTGTAGCATACAGAAGTAAATCATGTTGGCAAAGGCTGCATGTATGAATATGGACAAAAATACAGGAGGAGAGGATACAAAGTTAGTATATTGGACTATTATAAAACTTTATCAGAAAAGTAAAAGAGGGGTTCCCATTGTGGCTCAGCAGGTTAAGGACCTGACATTGTCTCTGTGAGTCTATGGGTTTGATCCCTGGCCTGGCTCAGTGGGTTAAGGATCTGCCGTTGCTGCTCCGTAGGTTGCAGATGCAGCTTTGATCTGCTGTTGCCAGATCTTATCCACAGAGGCTCCTAATCCACAGAGGCTGTAGATTAGGCCACAGCTGCCCCTCCAATTCTACCCTGGCCCAGAAACTTCCATGTGCCACAGGTGCCGCTGTAAAATATTTTTTTTAGAAAAAGTGAAAGAAGGGTTTCTCCAAGGAATTGATAATTGAGGTAGACCTGAAATAATGGCTAAGACTTTAAAGGTAAAAAATGAAAGCTTGCAGTATGCAAGTTAAGGAAATAATGTAAAAACCCACACAGAGTTGAGATTTGATACACTGAGGATGGTATGATTGTGGTGTAGTGGCTTAATGATCCAGCTTGTCTCTGTGGAGGCGCCTGTTCCATCCCTGGTCTGGCGCAGTGGGTTAAGGATCTGGCAATGCTGCAGCTGTGACGTAGGTTGCAGATGCCGCTAGGATTCAGTCCCTGACCTGGGAACTTCCATATACAAGGTGGGGGAGTAGAAATAAAGCCACACAAAGAACAGAGGTAGCCTGGACTTGCTGCTAGAATGGCTCAGAGGAGATGGGGAGGGGGCAAGAGTGTAGATGCATCTGACTGTTGGATTCGGATCTTAGAGGCCAAAGAGTTTGGATTCTCGGACATAGGTCCTGAGGTGCTAATGAAGATTTCAATATAGAAATGTCCTCAATGTAAATGATGGGAAAGACTAGGAAGGTAGAACAGTACTCAGGACTGGGAGTTTTCAGTGTGCCTGTTGGACTGGTAGCCCATGGTGCCTCCAACCACCAGGGTGCACCAGTGAAGCTCTGGAGGCAGGAAGAAAGGGGACAGAAATTAGTAGAACAATGACGTAAAAGGGGGAAGCAGGAGAGGGGGAGTTTGGAAATAACAGGGAACATGGACTTTATGCTACCCTCTCTGGACCTCAGTTACTGTTTCCACATAAAAAGTGACACCCTGGACTGAAGGATATATTAGCTCTCGTTCAGATTTGCTAATTCTGCATTGTTCTGTAGTGTTTCAAATTTTGAACCATGTGAGAAAAGAAGCCAAGGGGGTTGAAGTGGGTGCTAGGTAATCTGGAAAGCAGTTCCTTAATTAACAGAGTTGGGGAAAAAAAATAAAACCTCAAGAGTGAAGTTACTGAAAAATTCCTGAGAAAGAAGACTTTCCTGAGATGGGACGGGGAGGAGTGGTGGCACTGGTGGAATACTGGATCCACAGGGTCTTAAGCCAGGGGACTCTGGAACAAGTTTTGACTTGAAACAGGTGAGTGGATTCCAGAAGCACAAGGAACAGAAGAGGAGAGCACATCAACTGCCTCCTTCCTCTCACTGTCCTGGGGGTCTCTCAACCTCAGCGTGCCCCCACTGTATTCCTTTCCCTTCTGCCCCTCCTGGATTCTGTGAACAGAAAAACAGTGTTTCTTTCTACTCGCTTTTTGGGCTAGACGTCGCTGTGGTCCTGGACTGCCTTCACATCCACACTGTCCATCCTCAGTGACCAGGAGGCCCTGAGCTTATGCCTCCTAAAGGTCTTTTGCATCCATCCCCACTTCACACACCCACTGCCACTGTCATCACTGATATACTGCTCTCCTCCCTGAATCCTTATAATGGACTTATGGCTGGCATCTTGGCAACAGTCTCTCCCATACCAGGCACTGGGCTACTCCTACAAGCAGATCTGAGTGTGTCTCTACTAACTTACAAACATTACCTGGACCTTCAGTGGCACCAGATGAAGTCCAAGCTCCCTGGCAGAGTCTGTCAAAGCACTTATCACCTGGTCCCAACAACTCCCTCCAGCCTCCACACTGGCCCATGCTGTAACCATTGCCAAAGCACATGCAGACGTTCTCCTTGCCATCTCCGCATAGGGTCTTCTGTGTCTGGGTTCTTTCTCCTCTCCAGTGCTGGTCTCTTGCACAAGACTCTGCCTAAACATCACCTCCTCCAGATATTTTCACCAGTGCTCCAAAAATCATTATAGCACCATATTTTTGTGTGTTCCTTTGTCACTTTACAGATTTTTTTAAAATAGAAAATAGTATTGTCCTTACCTGTCAGTTTCATACTTCTTAAGTACACTCACCATCCTTGGCTACAGTGCTGCTGACCATATATATAGCTGATGCTCAGTGAATATTGGCTTAAGATCAGATTTAGTTAACTTGTGTAGAGTACCTCTTGGTGCCAGACACCATGGCAAACAGTTAATAATAGAACCTCACTGAGAGCCTTTTTGCTTTGCACTGAATCCTAAAGTAGTAGATGCTTGGAGTTCCCTTCGTGGCGCAGTGGAAACGAATCCAACTAGAAACCATGAGGTTGCGGGTTTGATCCATGGCATCTCTCAATGGGTTAACCATCCGGCGTTGCCATGAGCTGTGGTTTAGGTCACAGACACGGCTCAGATCTGGCATTGCTGTGGCTCTGACATAGGCCGGCAGCTATAGCTCCGATTAGACCCCTAGCCTGGGAACCTCCGTATGCCATAGGTGTGGCCCTAAAAAGCCAAAATAAATAAATAAATAAATAAATAAATAAAGTAGTAAATGCTTAAGGATATGATGAACAAGTCAAGCTTCATCATGACCGTTTATGTGAGGAGAAGCCTACCTCTGTGTGCTCTACTTGGTTCGTAACTCTGGACATTTCCTTCCACATGTAGAAAAGTAGTTCTTGCATTATTAATAGCTCCCTGCCTTTATGGAAAAGACCAAACTTGAAGCAGCTGGAAAGAGGGGAAAAGTGCAATATCTGGCGTGTCGTAAGAGGAGTCTGCTGGTTGGGGGTCATGTCCCCGGCTGGTTTCTTACACGTATTCTTATCTTTACCCCGATTCTTCTACCTTGATATTTTAAATGCCAATTGGAAATTTTCTCATGTCATTTGCCTTTGATTTCTGCTCTTCGTCAACATTTGCTCCATTTTTTTTCAAGCTGTGAACATGTTTTATGATTTATTGGTAATAGTATTACAGTCAGCATTTATTGAATAACTGCTATGTGCCAGGAACTGTTTAAGCATAAAGTATGTAGATTTCCTTTGATACAAAACTTTAGAGGTAGCTACCTTTAAGTAACATTAAGTGAGGTTTTCCAAGGAGGGCTAGTCCTCAGCTTACTTGAATGAGGCCAAAATGAAGAGTCCCATGTCCAGATGCCACTAACCCATGAGGTTTTCCTGATGGCAAGTCCATTCCTTAGATTTAGATCATATGTCGCCCAGTATTTAATAAATTTAACAGATGTTGCCCACTGCTCATATCTTGCTTAAAATAAAAAGTGATTAGAAGACCCTAACTCCTATTTTTTTTCTTTTTGGCTGTACCCACGGCATGTGCAAGTTCCTGGGCCAGAGATCAAACTCACGCCACAGCAACAACTCAAGCTGCTGCAGCAACAATGCTGGGTCCTTAACCCGCTGAGCCGCAGAGGAACTCCCTAACTCTTATATTATTATCATTATTATTATTATTATTATTATTATTATTATTATTAGTCTTTTTTAGGGCCGCACCTGCGGCATATGGAGGTTCCTAGGGTAGGGCTTCAATCAGGGCTACAGCCGCCAGCCTACGCCAGAGTCACAGCAATGCGGAATCCAAGCTGCATCTGTGACCTACACCACAGCTCACAGCAACGCTGGATCCTTAATCCACTGAGCGAGGTCAGGGATTGAACCCGCGTCCTCATGGGTGCTACTCGGACTCGTTAACCGCTGGGCCACGTTGGGGAATTCCCTTAACTCTTCTATTGAGAATTTGGGCGAGTTCCCATTGTGGTGCAGTGGGTTAAGAATCTTAACTGTAGAATTCCCGTTGTGGCACAGCGGAAATGAACCCACCTAGTATCCATAAGGATGTGGATTCAATCCCTGGCCTTGCTCAGTGGGTGGGGGATCCCACATCGCCATGAGCTGTGGTGTAGGTTGAAGACGAGGCTCGAATCTGGCATTGCTGTGGCTCTGGTGTAGGCCAGCAGTTGTAGCTCCTACCTGACCCCTACCCTGGGAACTTCCATATGCCAAGGGTGTGGCCCTAAGAAAAAGAAAGGAATCCATCTGCAGTGGCTTGGGTCGCTGCAGAGGTGTGGGTTTTATCCCCAGCCCAGCACAGTGGTTTAAAAGGGTCCAGCGTTGCCACAGCTGCTGTGCCTGGGAACTTCCATATGCCTCAGGTACAGCCATAAAAGAAAAAAAAAAAATCCCGCTATCCAGTATTCTTATTTTCTAACTAGATATTTTGGAACCATTTGATATATCCAAAGCAATACAAATTCCAACTTTCCTTCAGAAATATGTAGTTAGTTAAACATTATTATTAAAAACAACCTTTGGAGTTCGTGGCTCAGTGGTTAACGAATCCAACTAGGAATGATGGGGTTGTGGGTTCCATCCCTGGCCTTGCTCAGTGGGTTAACAATCCGGCGTTTCCGTGAGCTGTGATGTAGGTTGCACACGCAGCTCAGATCCCGTGTTGCTGTGGCTGTGACATGGACGGGCGGCTGCAGCTCTGATTGGACCCCTGGCCTGGGAACTTCCATGTGCCGCAAGTGCGGCCCTAGGAAAGGGCAGAAAGACAAAAAAAAAAAAAAAAAAAAAAAAAACACCTTTGAGTACTTTTTTTAAAGGTAAAAATTAGATTTATTAATATCTTTTGTGAAGATGTTGCAGGGATTTCCACATGCTGTGGGTGTGACCATAAAAAAAAAAAGATGTTGCAGGAGTTCCTGTTGTGGCACAGCGGAAACGAACCTGACTAAGAACCATGAGGTTGTGGGTTCAATTCCTGCCTTGCTTAGTGGGTTAAGGATCCGGCGTTGCCCTGTGCTGTGGTGTAGGTTGCAGGCACTGCTCGGATCCCATGTTCCTGTGGCTGTGGTGTAGGTCAGCAGCTGTAGCTCTGATTAGACCCCTAGCCTGGGAACCTCCACGTGCTGCAGGTATGGCCCTAAAATGACAAAAAAAAAAAGGATGTTTCAGGAAAACGAGACACAAGAGGATGGTCATATCCCATGTCTCAGGTGAGTTCCTGGGATGGGCCACCAGGTGAGGGTCCTTGGCTTCATGCAGGAAATATTTCAAGAGGGAGCCAAAGTCAAGTGAAAGCAGGGATACACGCCCCATAGACGAACTGTGGTCCATCTCCAAAGGTGAAAGTGGCCCTGCAATAGAGGTGGTTAGTTTTTATCTGAGTACTTACTAAATGCAAGGGCCAAGCACCAGGTGGAAGCGCAAGATGCTGGCCGTGTACATGCGTTTAAATTAAAGGCACTTTCAACCAGCCCCAAGGTAATGAACTGGAGGATGTTGTGGAAAGCAAGGGCCTGCAGGACCACAGTGGGGACGCAAGGAGGGGAGAGGTAGCTTCCTCTGCAGACAGCATTTATGGGAATCATCCCACTGGTCCCAAGATGAAGGTGCTGTCAGCAGGTGATCCCTTCTTATAAAGCATTTTCAGTCTTGTTACTTAGTACTAATAGTTTAATGTTTATTCAAGAAGGGGGTGTTTAAAAATCCTGTTTAAAAAGGATTCAGTCTAAGTACAGAATTCATATTAAAAATTGAAACAAGATCTTTTCCCACAAGCCTTAAACAGAAAAATAAAATGAAATTTTAATTAGGGAAGCCAGATAAAGTAGATGAGGGAGGGTAGAATTAATCACTTACAGTAACATTGATACTGAGATTTAATTGGAAATAAGGATAATAGGTTTAACTATTCTACTTTCTCATTAGCTATATTAATAAGATAAATGAGCTTATTATAATAGTAAATTCAGAATATAAAGCAAATGATAAATTATAAGCTTATAGTACGTGATGAAAAAATTATATATTTTTTACATATTAGACTGATCTCTCATTTTAACCAGTATCCATAAGTTTGTTAAATGGTAATCTTTATGTTTTTGTTTTTTCTTTTTGCAGCCACACCTGCAGCATATGGAAATTCCCGGGCAAGGGGTCGAATCAGAGCTACAGCTGCTGGCCTACACCACAGCCACAGCAACGCCAGATCTGAGCTGCATCTGTGACCTATACCACAGCTCATGGCAACATCAGATCCTTAACCCACCAGGCAAGGCCCGGGATTGAACCCGCATCCTCATGGATACTATGTTGGGTTTTTAACCCACTGAGTCACAACAGGAACACTGGTAATTTTTAGAGAAGCATTATTTAGGCCTTTAACTGGTCCTTTCTACTTATTAGTTATGTTATTGGAATAACCCCAAATAAAATAAGAGTTTAAAAAAGGGAAACAGAGATGGAGGAAATTTATAAATTGATAGGTCAGGCTGATGGTGTTAATATGGAGGGGAAAGGAACCTTCATCAGAGTTTAGAAAGAGGAAAGACTCAAGTTTAAGTAAAAGCTTACTTGCACAAGCAGTGTAAAAGGGTAAACGCAAACTCTGCTCTGCATTCTTTTCCCCATAAGAATGACGTGTCCAAGTTGAGAGCTCTTTAAGGTAGACTGTGCATCGCTAAGAAGCAGCTTCTACACAGCAGTCAAGGTTGAACCCGGTCATTGGTACCTAAGCAGATAATGAGAAAACTGACTATGTATACAGGTAGGCGGTTTTCCTCAGAGCATGACATATAACTTATTTATTTGTACCTGTGAACAATAAAAGTAATGATGCCAATTTACCAAGAGATCAATGCAAGAAATTGTCTCCATTATACCAAATCCCAAGTTACTGTTTCTGATATTGGGAAACTAAGAAGGAACACATGGTCATTACTCAAAAGCATCTGCGCATGAAAGTGGCACCATTGGGTTGAAATAGGGTTCCTCAGCCTTGGCACTATTGACATTTGGAGCTGGATAACTCTTTGTTGTGGGGGGCTGGCCTGTGCATTGCAGGATTTTAGCAGCATTCCTGATCTCTACCCCCTGATCTCTACGTTAGAGACCATGGAACTCTCTGTCCCTGCCCCTTGCAATTGTAACAACTGAAAGTATCTCCAAACATTGCCATATGTTCTCCGGGAGACAAAATCACCCCTGATTAGGAAACACCAGACTAAAATACAATAGGTTTGCACAGAGGCAAAAATCTTTCACCTCCATATGTTTTTGAACCTGCTGATAGCTTAGAGCAAGTAGAATCATTTTGTTACCTCTCTATTCTGAAAATATTTAGGTGATTATTATAAACTTCTTGAAATTGTTTATTATATAGATATGTCAATTTCATGCTAATTAAACTATGAAGGGTCACATTTGATTAAAAATCTGTAACTTCTAATCTAGAAAATGAGTGGTGCTAAATGTAATTGGGTGCTAGTTTTAAAAGTGCATAGTTTTTTCTTACCAAAGGTTTCCGTATTCAGTGATTAAGGGCTTCATTTGATTTCTTTTAATGTGTCACAGCCAGATGCATTATCCAAAAATCAATAAAAATGTACAGAGTAACATATTTTAAATGGCTTTACAGTTTACTGTAGTAAACTTAGGCGCTCTAGGTTTAGTAAATTTGTTTATGACAATAAAACAAAATAATGAGGGTCAAAATTCAGAAGGGACATTGGTCCCTACTAGCTCTTGTTTTATTGCACGTAAATGGAGCATACATATTCCCCACATGCGTTTACAACTCTGATGAACTTTTAAAAGCCATCTTCCATGAATCAAATAATAATGGACATGTTTTCTTTTCATGTGATCTCATATTTAATTTACACTCCAGAGTAGTGGATCAATAGTTATGTGCCGAGAAATTGCTTTCCAGTAGTGATGTGGAGTATGAAAAACATGCAGAAATCAATTTCTCTTTCCTGTCTTAGGAGACTCAGTGCCTTTTGTATGGCTTGTGGCAATAGTAGTCTTAACTTTTTGTCTGCGTTGTCTAAACTCTAAACGTGGGGAGTAAATAGTACCATATTCAGAATGTTTGAAACTGCTCTGTCATCATTACCACTGATAATAGTAAGTTATTAGGCTCCTATATATGGAATTGCTGACATAAAGCATTGCATGAAGCAAGTTATATAAAATATGAGTTCTCTGAAATTTCATTACTTAAAACTTGTACATCAAAACAAACACAAAATTTGTGCAAGATTTTGAAAAAGGGAAGAAAGTGAAGATATTATATTAAGAGGCAAGAATCCTAGTATCTAGTTCTGTTTCCCATCTATTTTATTGAGATCTTCATCAGGGCATTTAAAAAATTATTATTTTTAATATTTTCTATGTGATTTGTAATTTGCGGTATCTTCAGATTTGAAGTCAAGTTATTGACAGTGTCTCATAAATGTCATTTGAGATTTTGTCTTTCTAATCATCTTATAGGGTCTATGAAAGCTGATATTTTGAATCTTGTCTTTTTGGGCCACACATAACAATTCCTTTTGCTGATGTCAAATCCAAACATATGAGCACATCAGCTCAAAGTTAGCAATTTGCTTTATCCTGATATAAAAATCTTATTACCTTAAGAAATTTTTCATTCTGTAGCTCTTTAATATAATGATATATCTGCTTTAAAACAAGATGAAACAATCACCTATAATGCTTTCATTGTAAAAAAGGAAATTTAATAGCTCAGTGTTTATTCACAACTCCTTTAAAAATATTGTTAGATGTTTATTTGAAGTCCTTAATGAAAAATCTTTGGATAGTAATGGATCAGTTGTAAGACTTCCTTTTATAAATTCTAAGATTAAAAATGAATTAATGTACTTGAGATTAATAAGAATACTATTTTGAGTATGACATAAACTTATATACTTATAGTTAAATCTGAAAAGGACTTAGGAATTTAAAAGACACTTTTGTAAGTAATTACTGGGTTATAGAATACATGAACACTATAATTATAACTATTTTGAAAATTAATCCTAATGAGATCACTGTACATCTGCACTTCTTGTG
Source organism: Catagonus wagneri (assembly GCA_004024745.2). Taxonomy (NCBI): domain Eukaryota; kingdom Metazoa; phylum Chordata; class Mammalia; order Artiodactyla; family Tayassuidae; genus Catagonus; species Catagonus wagneri. The sequence goes on from PVHT020000195.1 coordinate 4,484,666, forward strand.
TCATGTGGCCAGAGCAGTACTCAGAGTAAAATTCATAGACACAGATATTTTCATTGTTAACTAAGACTAAAAATAAATGAGCTTATTAGTCAATTCAAGAGTTATAAAAAAACAGCAAAACAAGTATAACTGCTAGAGGAAGGACCTAATAAATGTAAATAAGACAGATAAATCAGAAAACAGAATGGAAATAAAAGTTAATCCAAGAGCATGTTCTTTGAAAAAATTGCAAAACTTCCGGCAAGTCTAATGGAAAAAAGTTAATGTATTCTTTATCAAGTATGTAGGGAACATAGTAACAAATATAGGTATTTTATGGGAAATTTCCTATAAATCTCAAGAGAGTTACTGGAAAATGAATGAATAAAATGATTTTCTTAGAAATTGTAAGGAACCTAACTGGAGTCAGAAAAAAGTATGAAATCTAATGTAAAGTTTTCAGAGAACTCTTTACCCCAAATATGTATGCATGGTCTGTATTATTTACCTGTAAAGTTTTTATTTATTATGCTTTAAATATAGTTCTATACATAGAAAATGTTGGAAATATTTCTGTTATTTTCAAGGTGGTATTATAATGATTAAAAAAAAAAAAGACTCTTTGAGAATTAGCACCTGAAAAGGAACTCACATGCTATTGTTCTTATGAAAATAGATCTAAAAATCCAAGGGGGAAAGTAGCAAAATAAGTCCAGTATCATGTTAGATATAATCAAACTGAGTTTATCTAAGGGTTGGATTAATGTGAGGAAATTTACTAGTATCATGCAGCAAGTGGTAGAAACCCAATGATCATGCTAATAAATGCTGAAAAGGCTGCTGATAAAATTCGACAGTAGTTATTGATAAAAGGAGTTTTCAGTAAACTAGGAACACACGGATACTTTTACCTCATGACACATCAAATTGAAAGTGACTCAGCAGCCCCCGCGGAGGAGCAGCATTCCCGCTAGGGTGAGGAAGACAGGGGTCCCTGGGATTCCCACCAAGATGTCTCCCTGTTCTCATAGGGCCACTGCGGTGAGAGAAACGAGCATTAACAGCTAGCTATTACTGTTGAAAAGTAGGGGAAACTTTTAAGGCATGTATAGATGATATGAAATATAGGCTTGCTTTCCAGGAAAATGTAAGAGAATAGGCATATATCAAGTTGAAAGAGGGAATTAACAAATAACAAAGAATATCTGTACACATATAAATCCCTGCAAAAAATTTTGAGAAAAAAGAACATTTTGGCAGAAAAAAGGACAAAGCCATATGACCCAGCAATCCCACTCCTAGACATATATCCAGACAAAACTTTCCTTGAAAAAGACACACACACCCAAATGTTCATTGCAGCACTATTCACAACAGTCAAGACATGGAAACAACCTAAATGTCCATTGAAAGACAAATGGATTAAGAAGATGTGATATATATATACAGTGGAATACTACTCAGCCATAAAAAAAGCACAAAATAATGCCATTTGCGTCAACATGGATGGAACTAGAGACTCTCATACTAAGTGAAGTAAGTCAGAAAGAGAAAGACAAATACCATATGATATCATTTATATCTGGAATCTAATATACAGCAGAAATGAACCTTTCCACAGAAAAGAAACTCATGGACTTGGAGAACAGACTTGTGGTTGCCAAAGGGGAGGGAGTGTGGTGGACTGGGAATCTGGGGTTAATAGATACATGCTATTGCATTTGGAATGGATAAGCAAGGAGATCCTGCTGTATAGCACAGGGAACTATATCTAGTCACTTGTGATGCAGCATGATGGAGGATAATGTGAGAAAAAGAATGTATATATGTATGTGTGACTGGGTCACTTTCCTATACAGTAGAAAATTGACAGAACACTGTAAACCAACTACAATGGGAAAAAAAATAAAAATTAAAAAAAAGAACTGTAAACTCATTCAGGTTAAAAAAAAGGACAAAGGATCAAATAAGCAATTCACAAAAAAAGAAATACAAATGACCATTCAACATATAAGATGTTCATCTTTACTATGAAACAAAGAATTGCAAATCAAACCAGCATTTATATACTGCTGTAGCATTTGTTTTGTCAAGAGTTTTGAGACCATAATATCCAGTGCAGGATACTGGAAAATAAACATGCATATATTGCCAAAAATATGTACACTGACATAACACTTTTGAAAGGAAATTTTATCAAAGCATTACTTTTTGTATTACTTTAAAAAATTGAAGTATAGTTGATTTACAGGATTATATTAGTTTGGGGTGTACAGTATAGTGATTCGGTATTTTTATAGTTTATACTCCATTAAAACTTTTTACAAGATAATATCTATAGTTCTCTGTGCTATACAAATCTTTGTTGCTTACTTATTTCACACATAATAGTTTGTATCTTTTTAAAATTAGACTATAGTTGATTTACAATATTATATTAGTTTATTTTTGCATAATGTTTGATCTCAAAATCTAAATTTTACAAATTTATGCCAAAGATATTATTACAAAACAAGCAAAAAATTGTTAGCTTCCAGAATATTTATTACAGCATTTTTATAATAGTAAAAAAAGGAAAATAAGAAATTAGATTTAAAAGCATATGATACATCCATAAAATGAATGCAATATTAGATCATCATTAAAAATTATATTAAAGGGGAATATTTAATGATATTGAAATAATTCAAAATACAGTTAAATTCAAGAAAGAAGGTGACAAAACTTTATAATATTATAATCCCAGGGTTTTTTTGAGATTTGGTTAACATATAACAACCTGTACGTTTAAGGTGTACAGTATGTCAATATGACGCATTTATATACTACAATATGATTATCACTGTCACATTAGGTAATACCTCTATATTGTCACATGATTATCATTTCTTTTTTGAACAATTAAGATCTAACCTCTTAGCAACTTTGAAGTTTATAATGCAGTACTATTGACTGTAATCAGTATGCTGTGCATTAGATCTCCAGGAATTATTTATCTACTAGTTGCAAGTTTGTACCCTTAAACTACATCTTCCAAATTCCCCCACCCCCACCTCCTAGAAACCTCCATTCTACTCACAGTTTTGTTTTAAAGAAGAAATCTATTTGTATTTGCGTGCACGCACGTGTGTGCGCGCGCACACACACACACACACACACACACACACACAGGAAGATCCAAAGTTAAGAAAGATGTTCCAAATATTTAGAAAATATTAATAATGGTTATTGATGCTGATGGAATTACAGGTGATTTAATCTTTTCTCTTTTGGCTTCTCTTTTTTTTCCTTTGTAAAAAAATTGAAGTATAAAAAAAAAAACCTGTTCTTTGCCTGATCTAAGAATGACCATTTGAAATAAAGTCTGTGATACAAAGCAACAACTGTCCCCAGGTAATTTTACACACGTTAAGACCAGTAGGCAGCAGAAAAAAAAAAAAAAAATTGAAGTATAGTTGATTTACAATATTGTGTTAATTTCTGCTGTAAAGCAAGGTGATTCAGTTATACATATATATATTCTTTTTTATATTCTTTTCCATTATGGTTTATCACAGGATATTGATATCTGTTATTTTCTATAGGGCACATATTGCTCTTTTTTCTACCTTTAAAAAGGATACAAGATACACTGGGATTGTAATTCAAAAGAAGGGAGATTTTCTTCTCTTTTCAGATGAATGGCTTACAATGACACAAACAGCATTTTACTGTCTTCAGCCCTAGTCACATAAATGACTAAGTAAACGCAAAAGAGAGAATTTCAATACTTTTACGAAGTTTTAAGGCTACAGGAAAGCTGAATCACATTTCTGTCTCTAACACAGCTTTCTTCCTTTGTGCAAATCATCAGCTTTGTTACAATTTCTACCTATTGGCTTTTTTTTCCCCATGATGCCTTTATCTAGTCTAACATTTCCTGAGATAAGTTCATCTAGTCTGACTTTGTTTTCAGGAGTTAGTTATAGGAGCCCTTTCTTCTAGGAAATTTCCATTGTCACCTAAGAGCGAAATTGTTGGAATGACTGGCCTGACTTGTGGCCACCTCTCTCCCTAGGAAGCTGTTCCTGACTCTGTGC
>PVHT020000195.1:4496662-4508077 GCA_004024745.2 Catagonus wagneri
CCAGGTCATGAAAATTACAGAAAATAAGGGCAGTCTTTCTCATTATTGTAAAAGTGGATATAGTACGTTTGGATGCTCATTTAAGGAAATAATAATGAATTTAACTGTATTCCTAAAAGTCTGCGTATTTCATTCTTCTAGATTGGTTGCTAATGTCACTTTTTGCATTTTATTCTTAAGGACATGGTGAAAGCCATTCGGGATGTGTGTTTTAACCACAACAACATTGATTCAGTGTGCACTCTCCTAAAATTTTTTTCTTCGTCCATATACATAATTTGTGTTCTGTCTGAACACTAATTCCATTTCTCTTCTTCCACTTCTACTGATAATGAATAGTTGAAAACATCTGACTTCAAAAACAAAGTGTCCAAGGGCTGTTGCATAATTGATTATAGTGGTTAGGTTTGGTGGTGTGTTCAGGGTGATATGAATCAATCTCTTGTGAAAGTTGCCCGTACAGGCATATGCAGAAGGCACCTTTTAGGCCAGGCCCATGGCTGGGATGGGAGATAGGTGGAAGCAGAAGCCTGCAGCGCATCCAAGAGCAGCCAGCAGAGTCTGTCAGCATCTGTTATGTGGGTGGCTGAATGGTGAGGACACTAGATAGTGTTTAATGAGAAAGTACCAGATGTTTTCTGAGGTCAGAGAGAGGCCAAATGTTATGGGACCCTGGGATGTGGTCAGTGGTGGAGAGTGAGATCCCTGACACTCTTCAGTCACTGATGAATTCCTATTGTTGTTATTGTTGTTTTGGTCTGATTCCTTATTTAAGAGTGATCCCTGGAGTTCCCATCATGGCTCAGAAGTTAACGAACTCAACTAGCATCCATGAGGATGCGGATTCAGTCCCTGGCCTCGTTCAGTGGATTAAGGATCCGGCGTTGCCATGAGCTGTATTGTAGGCTGGCAGCTACAGCTCCGATTGGACCCCTAGCCTGGGAACCTCCATATGCTGCTGGTGCAGCCCTAAAAATAAGACAAAAAAAAAAAAAGTGATCCCTAGGTATATGATTTGAAAACAGAGAAATTCCTACAGTGTAATTATTAAAAAATATTTTTCATGATAGAAATGATTCTTCATACGTATCTAGCATATCTCTTAAGTTGTTGATAGCATAAGATTGGATGGTCTAATGCCACTGGGGATGGATTTCTTATAACGTATTTTTCTTTTCAATATCGACAGAATTTCCCACATTCTGTGTGCAGTATAACCCAGTGGGTATCAATCTGGTTTGTGGCTAAAGACCCTCCAACAAACCACATATGCTCACCAGTCTTCTGCTGGTGAGCTACGGGCAGTTATAAGTGAATCACCCATATGCCTTTACTGGTAAATCAACATGTTGTTTATTTAATAGTTATTTTCATAGACTTTGAAGATGTCTGTTTTTTCTCATGCACCAAAAGGTAAAGGATTTCCTTGGTTAGTTAATATTGGATGATTAGCATATATCAGCAGCGCTCAACTGGAGGTGAGTTTGTCATGGATGTTAGGGAATGTCTGGAGACATTTTTTCTCCTTCTTTTTTTTTAGGGCTGCACCCATGGCATTTGGAAGTTCCCAGGGTAGGGGTCGAATCAGAGCTGCAGCTGCTGGCCTACGCCACAGCCACAGCCACAGCAACTCGGGAACCGAGCCTCATCTGCAACCTACACCATAGCTCCTGGCAACACCAGATCCTTTAACCCACTGAGGGAGGCCAGGGATTGAACCTGCATCCTCATGGATACTAGTTGGGTTCTTAACCCACGGAGTCACAGCAGGAACTCCTGTCTGGAGATATTTTTGGTTGTCAGTACTTGGGGCCACTACTGGCATCCAGTGAGTAGAGGCCAAGGATGCTGCTATACATTCTGTGATGCAAAGGGCAGCCTCCCACAACAGAACTGTGGGTATATTTATTGGGATCACATGAAATTTATAGAGAATAAACAATTCATAGAGAATAACTGCTTGTGGAGAATTGACACCAAAGGTATCTTTATGGTGTCTTCCTATTCAATAACATAGTACAAATTTTATTATTTCAACTTTTTTGTGTCCCTTAGGAATGTTTTACAATTTTTTTGATAACATTTTAAGTTCCTGCCAAGGTATTTTGGTTTTTTAGTTTCCATTCTAAGTAGGGTTCTTTCTTCCATTATACCTTCTAACTACTTGTGATTTTTGTATGTCAAAGGAATTCTTTTCTATAAGTTAATATGATACTCCACTAATTGTTTTTCTAATTTCCTTTATGTTTTTTGGTCTAACTTTATTCACTACTACCAGAATTTAATTCAACTTAATTTAGAATTTAGTATGCTAATAATAGTGGAGTTAGAAGATACCCTTTTCACACTAGGCATACTTTTGAGCTGATACTAATCTATTTTATCAGGTTAGGGAGTTCTTTAATTTCTGTCTTATTAAAAAATTTTTTAAAATGGTGAATTTTTGTCAAATATGTTTTAGGAAGCTATGAAAATGAAAATATGTTTTCCCTTTAGATTTACTAATGGGATGAAATACCTTAATCATAACAATATCATTTCTAATACTGAACCATTCTTGCATTACTGAAAAAAAATTCTACTTGGATAAGGTATATATTTCTTTTGATGTACTGCTAGATTCGGTTTTTTTTTCTTTCTTTTTTTGGGGGGGGCCACACCCACTGCATATGGCGGTTCCCAGGCTAGGGGTCAAATCAGAGCTACAGCTGCTGGCCTACACTACAGCCACAGCAACACAGGATCTGAGCAGTGTCTGCAACCTACACCACAGCTCATGGCAACGCCAGATCCTTAACCCGCTGAGTGAGGCCAGGGATTGGACCTGCAACCTCATGGTTCCTAGTCGGATTCATTTCTACTGCGCCACAAAGGGAACTCCTGGATTCTGTTTCTAATATTTTACTTAGCTTCCTTTTATCTCCTAAATATTCTTGAGCAATATTAGTCTATTGTTTACTTTGGGGGGAGGGTCCAATATTTAGTAGATTTGGTTTCATTATTATCTTGGCTTCATGAAAAAGAATTTGGAAGCTTTTGTTCTAGTGAAAAATTTTTATTTATTTATTTATTTTGTCTTTTTGCCTTTATCTAGGGCCGCACTTGCGGCATATAGAGGTTCCCAGGCTAGGGGTCTAACAGGAGCTGTAGCTGCCGGCCTTCACCACAGCCACAGCAATGCGGGATCCGAGCCGCGTCTGCAACCTGCACCACAGCTCACGGCAACGCCGGATCCTTAACCCACTGAGCAAGGCCAGAGATCGAACTCACAACCTCATGGTTCCCAGTCGGATTCGTTAACCACTGAGCCATGACGGGAACTCCGAAAAATTTTTAATCAATAAAAATCCAATATATACAAGTAAAAGCAGTTATTATTATAGTTTAGTTTGTGAATTAAACAGGATTTTCTGTGTTGATGGTTAATACTAACCATTAGTTAATCTTAGTTTCTAAAGTAAAAACTCCTGACTTAGCATACAATTTCTGTAGAGATATTATTGGGTTCTGTCTTTAGCCTGAGATTCTGTAGTAAAATTCTCTTAAGGAAATTAAAGGGTTTTGAACACAGCCATTTCCAGTGTTCATTATTCCATTTAAAAGTGTCTTACAGGGTGGGATGGTATGGGGGTCTGGAGTTAGTAGTTGTAGACTATCGCCTTTGGGATGGAAAAGCAAGGAGATCCTGCCGTAGAGCACCGGGAACTATGTCTAATCACTTGTGACGAATCCACGTATGTATGTGTAACTGGGTCACCATGCTGTGCAGTTGGAAAATCGAGAGAAATCTGTAACAGGTATAATGGAAAAAAAAAGTGTCTTACAGAGTTCCTGCTGTAGTGCAGTGGGTTAAGGATCCGATGTTCCTACAACTTTGGTGCAGGTGCAGCTGTGGCTTGAATTCAATCCCTGGCCCAGAAACTTCCATATGCCGTGGGTGCAGCCATAAAAAAAAAAGTCTTACTTTTTATAGTGATTCTACACAATGCATATACAGTAAAATATATGTTATTGTCAAGAATTTAAAGTAAAAAGCGTATGTTTTTCTATGTTTTAACTCCTCTCTCTGGTTAATTTGAAGTATCTCCAAATGCATGTCTAAACTGAGACAAAATGTTAGCACATTTTAATAAAAATGTATAATAGGCATTACAAGATGTTAAAAGCTGATGCCGAAGTTTGAGCCCAGCCTTGTTATAAAGGGGCAGACTAGAATTTCCTAATGCAGAAATGTGGGAAGGACATACCCAATCATGATCAACCCCTAGGGGCTGCTTCTTAATGATCCAGGTGACAGACTCAGAGAGTGGCGGGGTAGTCAGGGACCCCGAATAGGCCCCATAATCTGGGCAGGTGGGCACCAAGCAGGAAGGATCGAATAATCCACAAGTTCATCTTGGCCAAGAGAAAGGGCATCCTGGCCAAGAGAAAGGGCATCAAGCTATCATTTAGTGGTGAAAATCACTCAGGAACTGGATGATGAAGTGATGATACTAGGGGAGTCTGGGGAAGCAGCAGTGGTCCAGAGGAGCTCCAGGTACCTCCGGACACCTGAAGACAGTATCATGCCCATGCTTTGCTCCTGTAATTAACTATATCTTTCTTTTTAAAATATAAATATCATTTTTATTAAAGCGTAGTTGATTTACAATGTTGTGCCAGTTTCTGCTGTACAGCAAAGTGACCCAGCCATAAATATATATACATTCTTTTTCTCATATTATCTTCCATCATGTTCTATCCCGAGAGACTGGCTATAGTTCCCTGTGCTATACAGCAGTAAAATATAAATATAATTAACTTTAAAAAATTGAGATATAATTGACAACTGTGTTTTTCTGATAGTCTTCAGTGGGAACACAGCCAAAACCATTTTCTCCCTCCATTGTAGTGAGCTTAAAGCAGGTGATTTTCTCTGAGCTCTTTGGGAGGCATTAGGTGATAGCTGGTGCATAAACAAGAAGGCTTTTCTTTTTCAAGAGAGACTAATAGAATTCTCCTTTCTTAAGTGCAATGCAAATTAATTTGGGGGGCTTGACAGAAGTATCTGAAGGATGTGGGTAGTTGTTCTGTAAAGCTGGACAAGCCCAGTTTGTATCAAACTTTTCCCTGCTCTCTGCCTGTGGAAGGGAAGCTAGAGTCCTGAAGGTGCCCTGAGTGTTTACACAAGGACTAGAAGGAGGAGGAGCAGGGGTCAGGAGTAGAGGAGGGGACTCGTCATGTTCCTGAGTCCCTGAGTGCTCAGTGTCATGGCAGCCAAACCAGAGTGGTCCATGCCCACCAACAGAGCCACTTCTGTCCCCTGCGGGGTGTCCCAAGGCTAGGGGCTCTCAACACAAGCATCCTAAATAGCAAGTGGTCTTAAAGGGCAGCTTTCAAAGAGAACCTGAATTACACTGAGGTGAATTATATTTCCCAATTCAAAGTGCCATATTAGTGTCTCCATTCTGAGATTGAGACATAAACTATATTGCAAGTGATTTAGGGGGAAAAAATTACCTTATGAATAATTGCTACCACAGTATCCACCAATTTCTGTAGCTCTTTATGATGGCTTGCCTAGCTAAAGAACAATAAATGAGAAAATATTAAAAAACAATTGCCATCTTACTCTAGAATTGTAATAGAATGTGAATTAAAACAGACACATGGTGATTGCCTAAAAAGAATCCACCATATTGAAATTGCACATAAATAGACAATAGAATGTTGTAAACATCACCGAATGAAAGAAGGTACAAAACACATGAGCAGGCTCTTTGCTGACAGGCTGGAAACCACAGTCTGCAGGAAAAGGTGTTTTGGTCCATCCGCCTCCCCACTCTGGGTTTCATTGGTGCTTGGCCTGCAGGGGCTCTCAAGGCTGAAGCTCTCAGGGCAAGCCAGAGTGCAGTAAGGCCCAGCTTTCAGTTCAGGCCCCTGAGTCCTGAAGAACCTGAACCTCAGTGTAATAACCATGTTTTCCAGTTTCTGTATTAGATACTTTGATAGCTGAAGCCTTGCTGACACTAGAGAGACTGCCTCTCCTAGAATTAGTCAATTTCAGAAGAGAACAGACAGCAGGAAGTGTGCTTTTCATATGCAAACCAACCAATCCAGAGCTCAGACCCCAACTACCTCCCTTATAGGGTTCTTACGTTCTGGGCCACTCACTATTCCTCTGCCCTAATCACCCCAGGACCACATACCAGACAACTAGGAAAAGCTTCTATGCCCAGAGCCTGCTGAAATGATCCAAACTGGCCAAGCCTGAGCCTGCCTATATTGTCTCATCCAGTCCTTCCCATAGAAACCACACCAAAGGTTCTATTTACGTTTTCCCCTGCCTTGGGACTACCCCTGGTGCTTCCCCACGTGGCCCTGCACATCATGCCATGTATCCTCTTTTTAAGTATTTCTGAGTATAATAAAATTCTTCATGATAGCCATTTTCATATCTGTGTGCTAACCATACCTGATTAAAATAAAACCTAGGTACCCTTAAAACACAGCCTCCAGAGTGGACTAAAGCAGGGAGCTTGCAGGAGGCCTATACCTGCAGAACCTATAGGAGCTCAGAGGTAGTGTGCAGAGTGTGGCCCACAGATTTCCAATCCAGTTCTCCAGCTGCTAGCTGTGTGACCTGGCAGGAAAGCACTTAACCTTGTTGAGCTTCACTTTCTTCATCTAAAACATGACATGATAGTTCATCATCAGAGACATCTATGGGAGATCAATGAAGCACTCAGCAAATGTATAGTCACATCTCACTCACGGATGTTACTTCCTTTCCCGATCATTTTCCATAGTTGTTTGCTTTTATCTTTTTACTCCATTTAAAATATATTCTTAACAGATCTCACCTTTTAACTGGTATTTATTTAGTGTCATTCACCTTTATCCTTTTACACTAGTGCCTAAAAATAGAAATGTAAATTAAACCACAGAGATAATTTTAAAGTTTCTAGGAGCCCCATTGGAAAAAAAAAAAGATGAACTTAATTTTGATAGCATTTTATTTTACCAAAAATATTGTCATTTAAACATGTAATCAACATGAAAAGTTAGTAAGTCTTGAAACCTGTTGTGTATTTTATACACACAGCACATATCCATTTGGATTCTAAATTTTCATCAGAAAGACTTGATTTGCTTTTTTTTGTTTGTTTGTTTATTTTTTGGCTATAACTGTGGCACAAGGAAGTTCCTGGGCCAGGAATCAAACACACACCACAGCAGCAACCCAAGTCACTGCAGTGACAGCACCAGATCTTTAACCCATTAAGCCACACAGGAACTCTACCGATTTGTATTTTTTACACTTGAAAATGCAGATAACATAAGTTGTTCCAAATATTAAGATTTCCAGTAACTGCACTGTCAAGTTACTAAATTTAAATGACAATCAATTGAAATCAAATTAAATCAAAAATTTATTTTCTTGGGAGTTCCCGTCGTGGCACAGCAGTTAACGAATCCGACTAGGAACCATGAGGTTGCGGGTTCGATCCCTGGCCTTGCTCAGTGGGTTAACGATCCGGCATTGCCGTGAGCTGTGGTGTAGGTCTCAGACGCGGCTCAGATCCTGCATTGCTGTGGCTGTGGCGTAGGCCGGCGGCTACAGCTCCGATTAGACCCCTAGCCTGGGAACCTCCACATGCCACAGGTGTGGCCCTAAAATGACAAAAAGGCAAAAAAAAAATTTGTTTTCTCACACTAGCCACATTTCATATGCTCAATAGCCACACATGACTAGTGGCTACCATATTGTACAGCTCAGTTTTATACCATTTAAGTTGTATTCTTAACAATCTTTTTAAGCATTGTTTATCTTACCAATGTATTGATTCCAGTATTCTTAAAGTAAATAACAATATTCTAATGTTCCATCTTTTCATTCTAGAACACATCATTTAAACTTGGTAAGATTTTTTTTTTCTTACCTTTAAAAATATCCCTACCATAGTCAAACCATCTTCCTTTAGTTGCTGCATGTTCAAAGCTTTCAAATTGGATTGTGTTCTGATGCACCAAGTACAGCTGAAACACCATAAATTAGTGCCTGGCCATACAGGATTGCTCCAAAATAAATCAGCAACTTTATTCAGTCTAATATTTAAACATGTTTCCTCACATAAAATAAAGCCACTGAGAAAAATATATGACAATCTGATGTAAAATGAGATAGAAATAAAGAATAAGAAGAAAGTTATGCAGGAGTAGCAATTACTATTACTTTGGAATAAAGGAATTTATCTGGGGAGAAAAAATTTTTTAATTATATAGTAAAGTGAGTAACATTTCAGTGAAGGGATCAACATTTCTTCATGCCCATCTTGATTTATAGGAAATGCTAAAATCCAAAATCCATTTGCATCAAAAGGAGAGAAGATATTTATCTTGAGAGAAATAGATCTTCTAATGGGAATTGGACAGGAGTTGAAGACCCATTTCTTTTTTGAGAGATAACCACTCAAAATGTGTTTCTATTTTCAATGTAACATTTAAAATTAAATTAGGTGAAGAGTTGTAAGAAGAAATTTTGTTTCCTTATGTGCTCCCTATAGTTCCCTACACCATTCCTTGCCCATCAATCATGAACTTTCTGGCATTACCATCCCCCCAGGCTCCCACATGAGACACTTCAAGATCATGATTAACCTTGCCTTCTCCTCACTTGAAGAGGACTCCATCTCCAAGTCCTATTGCCTTTATTTTAAAAGTACTTGTTAAAACTTGCTTTCTCTCTGTTTTGACCACCATGGCCTTCATATAGGCACCCACCGTCTTTCATGTAGAGTAATTAGACCTTATGTTCCTGCACTGTTGCCTGGGTTAATGTAAAAAAAATGAAGCAATTGATAATTTAAATGAAGTCATGCTATGCCACTCTCTTGCTTAAAAATAACCAGGAGTTCCCTTGTGGCTCAGTGAGTTAAGGATCTGCTGTTGTCACTACTGCAGGTTGGGTCACTGCTGTGGTAGGAGGTTCTACCCCTGGCCTGGGAACTTCTACATGCTGTGGGTGTGGCCAAAAAGAAAAAAACAAAACCAGGGTCTCATGAGCCTGCTTTCCATCTACCCTCTTAAGCTTCAGTGATCACCATTATTCCTACTTCTCCCCACAACACACATTCTCATTCTGGCCACTTTAATTTTGGGCCACTTTCAGGATGTCTGCTTTTGCACATGATTTTTCCTTCAGTCTGGAATGCCCTTCTAATCCCCTTGGCAAACTCCTATTCATCCTTCAATACCCACCATAAATGTCCCTTTCTTAGTGAAATCATCATAGACTTCTGTGAGCAGTCTGCTTCACACCTGCTTCTGTGGTCCCACAGCACTTTAGAAATCCTTTTTCAAATCATATTTCCTTTATAATTCTAATTTGATATGTGCTTCTCTCACTAGATTTTGAACTCTGGGAAGTCAAGAATTGAGTTATTATTCCTAGCACTTAGTGCAATGTCTGGCACATGGTTGGCACTCAGTAAATGTTGAATGAATGAATAAATCAGTGAATGACAAAATATATACACAAATATAAAATGGCTTTTGCTAGAGTTCCCTGGTGGCTCAGTGGGTTAAGAACCCAGTGTTGTCACTGGCTCTGGTTTCTGCTGTGGTGGAGATTCGATCCCTGGCCCAGGAACTTCTGTATGTTATGGGCATGGCCAAAAAAAAAAAAGGAAAGTCTTACCTAACTAGCTTTTTGCTTTGTACAGGTGACCAGAGAACAATGCAAGGGTTAGGGGTGCTGACTACCTCACAGTAAAAAATCAGCATATTTAACTTTACTGCTGGCCCTCCTTATCCTCGGTTCTGCATCTCCAGATTCAACCAACAGGGGCTGGTGTAGTACTATAGTATGTGTTTATTTTTTAAAAATCTGTGTGTAAGTTGACCTAAGCATTTCAAACCCATGTTGTTCAAAGCCGTATCACAATTTTATCATTTAAAATTTGACTAAATAGTATTGCTATTTAGCATAAAAGTTATTTGCAAAGTCATCAAGAAGAGGAAGACTAGCACATATTTAACACACACAGAAAATAAATTTCTAGCAAAGTTTTAATTTCATGCCCTACCTTCTATATCAGTTATAGAATCTATAGATAGAGATATATGTTTTAACAGAAAATATTATTTATACTAGCAGAAGGAAATGTGCATACAAATGAAAAGAGACATTTTTCTTTTTAGGGCTGCACCTGAGGCATATGGAAGTTCCCAGGCTAGGGGTCGAATTGGAGCTGTAGCTGCTGGCCCACGCCACAGCCACAGCAACACAAGATCCGAGCTGTATTGCAACCTACACTGCAGCTCACGGCAATGCCAGATCCTTAACCCACTGAGAGAGGCCAGAACTCAAACCCGCATCCTCATGGATACTGGTCGAATTCGTTACCTCTAAGCTACAATGGGAACTCCAGGAGACATTTTTCATACACTCAACAAGGTCCAAGGAGGGTCCAGCAATCCTACCTCTGGGTATACACCCAAAAGAATTGAAAACAGCATCCCGAAAGGATATTTGTATATGCATGTTCATAGCAGCATTATTTGCAACTGCCAAAAGGCAGCTGCAACTCAAATATCGATGAACAGATGAAGGGATAAACAAATTGTGGTATATACAGCTGACCCTTGAACAACACAGGTTTGAACTGTGCAGGTCCACTTAAACATGGGTTATTTTCAAAAGTAAATAATCCACTACTATATGATCTACGTAGGCTGAATCCACAGATATGGAGGAACGGCAGGTTCAAAGGGCTGGCTATAAGGTATACTTGGATTCTCAACTTTAAGGAGGATTGGCGCCCCTGACCTCTGTGTTGGCCAAGGGTTAACTGTACATACAACGGAATATTATTCAGCCTTGAAAATGAAGGAAATTCTGACACATGTTACAATATGGATGAACCTTGAAACATTATGCTCAATTGTATCATCTAGTCATAAAAAGATAAGTATATATTATATGATTCTATTTATATGAGGCACCTAATAGTCAAATTCATAGAAACAAAAAGTAAAATGGTCATTGCCAGGGGCTGGAGGAAGGAAAAATAAGTTCTTATTTAATGGGTACAGAGTTTCAGTTTTACAAGATAAAAAGAGCTATGGAGATGGATGGTGGCGACAGTTACACACAGTGTGAATGTAGTTAATGCTACTGAACTGTACACTTAAAATCGCTAAGATACTAAATTTCATGTTATGTGTACTCCACAATTAAAAAAGTAGTTCAATGAAGCCCAGGCTACTGCTGACAAAAACAGTCCACGTTGCCATGGGGGCTTGCGGCATGGCCTGTGCTGACATCAAACTGTCCCTTGAACTCCACGGGAGAGCACAGGTCTGTCTCTCACCTGATTTATCTGTAGAATCTTCAAATTCTACGAGGAAAGAGTACCCGTTATTCCAGACATG
>PVHT020000195.1:4529043-4571156 GCA_004024745.2 Catagonus wagneri
TCCATAAACGGGGCACGAGGGGAGAGGCAGGCCTCCTGTTGAGCGCGTTCTGGGTGGAGGGCCGGCAGCAGGGTGCGGGGCAGGAGGAAGTAAAGACTTGCTTTGTGCGGGGCTTCCTCAGTGCGCAGACAGGAAAGGCTCAGGCAGGGCGGGGGGCAGGCCTGGGCCGTGTGCTCCTCTCACAGGCTGTCCCACCCGGAGCAGAAGCTTCTCCTCAGAGGCCCGGGCCTGGGCACGAAGGCAGGGGCCACTCCATTTCTCCACACGGGCTGGAAGGCCGATGGCCTGGGCTTCGGGCCCGGCCTCCTCCGCTTGGGCTCGGTGGTCTCAAACCAGAGAGGCCCGTCGAACTTCCTTTTTCCTTTCTTGCATCGTCTGAGAGCCTTCAGCACGGTCTCCCGGGCACAGGGGTCCGGTGGCACCTGGCTTCGGAGATACGTGTAGAAGCTGCCTCTGCGATGCGGGGGGGCGACGTGGATGGTGACGGTTCTGCCCACGCGGCAGGGGTTGCGGGCGGTCCACATGAAGCCCTTCAGGAAAGCCCTGCGAGGGCTGCAGAGGTTCAGGCCCGTGGAAGCGCGGAGGAGCGGCCCGGTGGGCCAGCAGGGCCGCCAGGCCTTGGGCACCGGGGCCCGGTGGGCGGAGTCCCTGCGGGGCGGGTGGGCGGTGGGCGGGCCGGGGGCAACCCAGGTCCCCCCCGGTCGGATGCACAGGCCTGGGCACAGGTCCACGGGCTGGATTGCGCTGTAGCGGGCCGGCCTGGACCACGGAGATGGCAGGGACCTTGGGCACCGGCGCTGCCGGGAGCGGCGCGGCTGCTTGGCCTTGGCCTTGGCCTTGGCCTTGTCCTTGGCCAGGCACCCTCTCAGGTATCTGCTCAAGTAGTTGCCCATGATCGCGGGTGACGGTGCGGGGTCTTGGCGGGGTCTTGGAGGGGCTTGGGCTTCCGGGGCTCCCCGAAGTTGGCAGACGGAGAATCCGTTACCGGGCCTGGCGACCCGTTGGCTTCGGAGGCAGGGAGGGTGCGCGGGGCGTCAGCACCTCGTCGTCACTGGGTTCGGGCCCTGAGCGCGAGGCCTCACTGGGGGGGAGGGGGGCCACCCCTGCTCCCCGAGCTCGGGGACCGCCAGCTTCCCCTCTGGCCCCAGGTGCTTGGCTGCTGGCAGAGGGGATCAGGAGCTCCTAGGCTTTGTGCACTTGACTTTTTTTGGGGGGTGGGGGGGGTGTCTTTTTTTTTTGTTAGGGCTGCATTTGAGGCACATGGAAATTCCCCAGCTAGGGGTCTTTTCGGAGTGCAGCTGCCAGCCTACGCCACAGCCACAGCAACGCGGGATCCCAGCCGTGTCCGAGACAGAGCTCAGGCAACGCAGAATCCTTATCTCAGTGAGTGAGGCCAGGGATTGAACCCGCATCCTCTTGGATACTGGTCGGATTCGTTACCGCAGAGGCAGGTCGGTAACTCCTGTGCATCTAACATTTACAGGGAGAAAATATAGTTATTTCTGCCAGGTCATGAAAATTACAGAAAATAAGGGCATCTTTCTCATTATTGTAAAAGTTAACGTGGTACGCTTGAATGCTCATTTAAGGAAAAACTGAATTTGCTTTTATTTCTAAAGCTCTATATTTTTCATTTTTCTAGATTGGTTGGTAATGTCACTTTTTGCAATTTTATTCTTAAGGACATGGTGAAAGCCATTCTGGATGTATGTTTTAGCTGTGACAACCATGGTTTAGGGTGGATTCTCCCATTATTTTCTGTCTTCATACATTTCATGCATTGATTTATAGATTGTCTCTTTTCTGAATATTAGTGCCATTTCTTTCTTGGCTTTCCTCTCGTCATTTAGGTATACAGACTAGAATAAGGCACATTTCCAATTTACAATTGGAAGCAGGTAACTGTAAAAACTCGTTAAATCCTGCTGGTAAATGTTATAGCACTTCAGTTTGTTGGTCTGTTATTGGGCCGGCCCCAGTATTGGAGTGGGAGAGAGCCAGAAATTGTGACTTAAGAGAGCAAACAAGTACGGGTCAGCACATTTGTCAGGTTCTGAGATGTCCAAAGCTGAATGAGGAGAAAACTGATGGGGTCTTGATGAGTAAACAAAAGATTTCAGTATTGGAGAGAGGACAAGTGTTGAAAAATCGAGGATGCTGTCAGCTCATAGGTGATGGAGAATGAGATACCCAGTGATCTCTATGGAGTCATTCTCTTTTTTGTTTCTTTTTTTGTAAATTCCTTATTTAAGGAATGATTCCAAGTATATGATTTTTAAATAAAGGAAGTTTCCTACATTATTTTATTCCTAATAAGACATGTCTTTATATTAGTAGAAATGACTTCATTAGTAGGTAAGACTGCTTTTTAGATGGTAATAACACCAGAGTGGAATATTTAATGCCATTTGGTATTATCTGCTTATAATGTACTTTTATTTCTTTTCATCATCTGCAGTATTTTCCAAGTCCTACTTTGCAATGTAACCCAGAGAGTGTCATTCTGGTTTGTGGTTACAGATCCTTCAAAAAATCGCACTCTTCCTGCTGCTGAGGTACAGTCAGCCATAAGGTAATCACCGCTAAATATGCCTTCTACTAATAAATCAACTTGTTGATTAGTTCAACTGTTTTCATGGACTTGAAGACCTTTCTCTCCGCTTTACAGTGGTTTATTAATATGTCAAAGATATTATTCTGTTAGTTTGTAATAGAGATTAGTATAGATCAGTGGTTCTCATCCAGGGGCATTTTGTCTCCAAAGAGACATTTGTCAGCATCTGGAGGCATTTCCATTGTTCAGTGGTGGTTGTGCACAGGAGGCCACCAGCATCAAGTACGGAAGTTAGGGTTGTTAGTTAACATCCAACTGTGTCCAGGATAGCTCCTCACAGCAAAGAACTATTCAACCCCAAATGTCAACTGTACTGTGACTAAGAAACCCTAATTTTATTTTTATTTTATTTTATTCTGTTTTGTCTTTTTGCCTTTTCTAGGGCCGCACCCACAGTATATGGAGGTTCCCAGTCTAGAGGTCTAATCAGAGCTGTAGCAGCCGGCCTATGCCAGAGCCATAGCAACACCAGATCCAAGCCGCATCTGCTACCTACAGCACACCTCACGGCAATGCTGGATTGTTAACCCACTGAGCAAGGCCAGGGATCGGACCTGCAACCTCATGGTTCCTAGTAGGATTCATTAACCACTGAGCCATGACGGGAACTCCGGAAACCCTAATTTTAGATATTAGCTTAGAAGGTTAAGAACACTTTGCATGGCACTATTGTGTGATGGTCCATCACATGGATTTTTCAAACCTGTGCTTAGGTTTTTAATGGTGGTTTTGCCTCGTGCTAACTATTTGAATATAGTCAAGTTACTTGCTCTTTTTTTTTTGCTTTTCTCTGATCATCTATAAAACAGAAATAATTCTGGTATTCTCTCAGAGTGGTTGAGAAGATTAGATGTAAGGCATTTACCTTTGATCTTTATTAAAAAACAAAAATGTTCACATTTCCTGGGTCTCTGAGGACTTTACGTCTTTAATCAATGTGCAGTCTTTACCTTTAAAACATACTTATTTTCCTTTTTTGACCATGCCTGTGGCATGTGGAGGTTCCCGGGCCAGGGATGGAACCCACACCACAGCAGCAACCCAAGCCACAGTGACAACACCTGATCCTTAACCCACTGAGCCACAGGAGAACTCTGTAAAAGATACTTTTTTGAAAAAGAGGTAAAACCATGATTTTCATGGTTCCTAGTCGGATTGGTTTCCGCTGTGCCTTGACGGGAACTCCTGTTTCTGCACTTTTGCCACTAAAAATACTGCTAAGAGCCACCACTTCAGGAGTAAGAATTAGGAATATGTCATGAGAAAAGGAATTTTATTCAAGCCCTGTGGTGTGGGAGAGCTACAAGGACAATGAAGGCACTGTGAGGGCTCCAGTTAACGTGGGAGGAGTGAGGGAGTGAGGGGAGTGCAGGTCGAGGATGAATACGTTTTCCAACAAATTGCCTGTTTCAAAGGCCCTAGCAGGAAGAGCTATTTAGAGGGTGAGGGTGGCCAATTGAATTAGAATTTCTGTCAGGAAATGGATGGGGCTCATCAAGATTGCAGGAAAATAAAGGAAACAATACTCAGGGGGAGTTCCTGTAGTGGTGCAGCGGAAACGAATCGGACTAGTATCCATGAAGATGCAGGTTCGATCCCTGGCATCCCTCAGTGGGTTAAGGTTAGGGCGTTGCCAGGAGCTGTGGTGTAGGTCACAGATGTGGCTCAGATCTGGTGTTGCTGTGGCTGTGGTATAGGCTGGCAGCTGTAGCTCCAATCGGACCCCTAGCATGGGAACCTCCATATGCCGTGGGTACAGCTATAAAACGCAAAAAAACAAAACAAAACAAAACAAAAAAACAAAAAAAAAACAAAAGCAATACTCAGAGGGAACGATAGAGTGAAAAGAAAGAGGATGGCACTTAGATGGCAGGTAACAGGAATTTCAAGACTGCAGGGTCTGTGTGGTTGGGCAAAATAATAGTGGTTCCACTTCATGTTTACATAATGCTTTCTGGTTCACAAGGTGTGCTCTGATGCATCTGTGGCATTTAGTATCAACACCAATCATTTTTGAGCTATTATTATTATGCATGGTTTATAAATGAGGAAATTGAGGCTCAGGGAAATTAATTGATTTGCTAAGGTCACCATGCTAGAAAAATATTGAGGATTTGAACACAGGCATGTTGCCACAACATCCACTGATTTGGTTTTTACCCCCTCTACAGAGAAATCCACACCAATGAAATTAGATAAAGGGATGACAGACCAGTTCTAAGATGTCTGTTTTTGGTGTGAGGGTTTGGCCTTGTTCAAGGCCAGTCTTGGCTAGAAAAGATCCATGGTGATTGATGCCTGCTGGGGATTTCAGTCGTGGGTGGAGATACTGTTTTTACTGAACTAGAAGTTCTAATCAGGCTGAGTGCTAACCAACCAGGGAGAAAGAATGAGAATACAGAGCAACTTTTCATTTTACTCTAAGTTACACCTTGGTAGTATGGTTCATTATTTTGTGGAAAGGTTTGTATTCCCATGTTATCAATATTAGGTTATGAAAATGAATTCCATAAAATGTTTGGTAAAAATTGCATTGAGGCATTCCCGCTGTGGTGCAGTAGGATCAGCAGTATCTCTGGAGCACTGGTGCACAGGTTTGATCCCTGGCCTAGCACAATGAGTTAAGGATCTGGCCTTGCCGCAGCTGTGGCATAGGTTACAACTGCAGCTCAGATCTGATCCCTGGCTCAGGAACTCCATATACCGTGGAGTGGCCAAAAAAAAAAAAAAAAATTGCGTTGAAATTATCCTCTGCTGTAGATTACCTGGGTGGGATTCTCCTTCACGTTCATGGAAAATTATACCTCCACCCAGGTTTTCATTTGCTTAAAGGAGGTATTTCCTGATAGCCTGGTGCTGGTCTACAGAGATTCTCAAGCTGTTACTGTCAGCTTGAAGACCTGCATTGTCCACTACAGTAGCCACCAGCCACATGTGGTTCTCCAGATGTTGAAATGTAGGTAGTCCAAGATTAGACATGCTCTGAGTGTAAAGTACATGCCACATTTCAAGGACTTAGCACAAAATAAAATGTGAACCAACTCAGCATTGATTACATGTTGAAATTATATTTTCTTGGATATATTGGGCGAAACATATATTATTAAAATTAATTTTGCCTGTTATATATTTTTTAATGTAGCTCCTAGAAAATTGGATGTCACATGTGAGCCTGACCTTGTATTTTTCTGCTTTTCGGTGCTGCTCTAGAGGTAGATGAGGTCAGCTTGTCACGTGTGAATTTAGTAAAGGCCAAACAGTATCTCCAGGAATTATCCTCACCTAATTTGCGAATTCCAGTTAGAAATCACTTATTTCATTTCAGCTGAAAAAGTTTTTAACAACCCCTCCCCAACTGCCACCACCACCAAGAATGCAAATTTTCCCCCAAGAAAAGTAATGCATTTACCTTCATATTTTTCTAGACTTTTGAACTCCTAAAGCGCTATGTACTTTAGTCGTATGCAACTACCTGGCAGTTGATGGAACAAATCCTGCTATACCATGTCTCCAATCCCTGTGCTTACTATACATTTTAGTTTAAAGAACTTCTACTTGTCCCTCAAAACACAGCTTGAAAGTTCCCATCTTAGGAAAGCAGCCCTGACTTCTTGCTATAGTGTACTTAGCCCTCTGCTCCCACTGTGGCCGTATTTACTGCTTTCGGGAAGTTTTTCTACTGCCCTGTGATCGTGGAGGGACTGACTGGCCATCCTCTAGACTGTAAGCTCCTTGGGTATTTTTATTTCACTTTGAATCTCCAGCACCTATTACAGGATATGGTACTTAGTAAGTTTTCAGCAAATGTTTGTTAAATTGAAAAAAAAAAAAAGATCAAATTGATGGATTTGTAGCTGCTCCTGGCGTAATATTTTCTTATCTGCACCTGGTTTTCTTTTCTGCTCATGTTTATTACCCACTTTTTACATATTATTTTATCTTTTGGGCTGTTGGTATTTATATACATATATGCCACCCTAAATAAAGTTCTGTCATTTTAGCCTAGCTGCTGCCTCTCAGGAGTAAAAGGTGGTGGGCAGAGCTCAAAGCTCAGGACTTCTGGTTACTTCTAGGAGGGTCACATCAATGGAGGGCAGTAGTGTGTAGACAGGTGTCTCTTTGGCAGCCAGCACTGCCATTTATGAACAGAAAAGCATAGCACGATTGCCCTCATTCAGCTGTCTGTTCAGCTTGAGGTCTCCTGCTAGGGGGATGCTCTGTTTATAGAGATAGTTAGAATCATGGGGAGATAGGACTATACCTTCAGTTTCTAATGCTTCTTCTGTCTTGTTTTGTTTGTTTTTAATCATCATTGCATTTTAGAATGAATAGGAACCGGATCAACAATGCGTTCTTTTTGAATGACCAGACTCTGGAATTTTTAAGGATTCCTTCCACTCTTGCACCACCTACTGACCCATCTGTGCCCATCTGGATTATTATATTTGGTGTGATATTTTCCATCACCGTAGTAGCAACTATGCTGTTGATTTTATCAGGAATCCAGGAACATAGAAGGTAAGATATTTAAAGGGAGTGATTTAAAGAGCATTTTCCTACTTCCTCATG
The DNA here is from genome assembly GCA_004024745.2 of Catagonus wagneri. Classification (NCBI taxonomy): domain Eukaryota; kingdom Metazoa; phylum Chordata; class Mammalia; order Artiodactyla; family Tayassuidae; genus Catagonus; species Catagonus wagneri. The sequence continues at coordinate 4,536,227 of PVHT020000195.1, forward strand.
ACTTGGAAAATAAAGAGAGGATTTTCCCCCTAGCTGAAGATAATGCCTTATACCTGAAACTGAAAAACTTGGTGATTTTCAAACTATCATTTATGTTCTTGTTATTAGAGACTTTTTGGAGTCCATTGTCCCTTAACTATAACTCCTTCCATTGGTATCTTTAATCCAGAGTTGATTTTAGTATCTGTGTTATTATTTTGTAAGCTGGATATACAGACCTAAGCAGACTTTTTGGGTAGGCAGAGTTAATCTTTCTGTAGTCGTCCACCTCCAAATGCTAATAGTTCTCCAGTTCTTTTCACACTCCCCACCTTGGTCTGCCTCTTCCAGTGCCTGCAGCTGCCATCTTGTACCAGATAATTTTGTGACGTTCTATATTCCCTCCCTTTGATGGCTGCTCATCTCTCTAGTGCCTATAATTTTGTATAGACAGATGTTCTTCAAAGTGGCCTTTTTGAATCAACTCCCTGCATTCGAATCACCTGGAACACTTGTTGAAAATGTAGATTCCTTTGCCCTACTAGAGACCCACTCAAGTCAATTCTCTGAAAGAGATGAATTTTTTAAATTGACGGATAGTTGATATATAATTGAAGGAGATACTTTTTAGTGAATATCTAGGCTAGTCTAATTCACTTAGTTTGAGAGCTTCCAATTTCACTGCTTACATGTAGATTCCCACTCCTGGAGTTCGTTTACCTGGATTTTGGGGCACATGAAAACTTTGCTGTCTAAATTATTGATATTACTTCAAGAGAGAATTTCAGACCAGTGGGAGGGTTACTAAGGTAGAGAAGAGATAAGATTCCTCTGCACAATGAAAGGAGGAAAAAATTTTGTTTATAAGCGCCTCTGACCCAGAGGGGAAGTGGAGAGAGTCCTTAGCTCTTCACTAGACACTTTGATGCTTTTAAACCTTCTTTCCTGATACTGAGGAAGATGAATTCCGATAAGTGGGGGATTACAGATACGTGCACTGGTTTTCAAAAGGGTTGGTGCCCACCTTTGCGGGACATGCAGGTTGTGTTTGGCCAAGTGTGTATTCAGCTAAATGTTTATCTTGAAATTTTCTGCTTTCCATATATTTCACCCTAATTACTAGCAGAGGTAATCATTTTAAGTTTGGGGCTTTGTGATTTCTTTCACAAACGTTAAATGAAACAGAGTAGAATAAATGTGATTTGTGTGTAGTTCTCAAATTAAACTCAAAGACTCAAGTTGTACTTGCTTGGGAGTTCCCGTCGTGGCTCAGTGGTTAACGAATCCGACTAGGAACCATGAAGTTGCGGGTTTGATCCCTGGCCTTGCTCAGTGGGTTAAGGTTCTGGCGTTGCCCTGAGCTGTGGTGTAGGTCACAGAGGCGGCTCAGATCCCACGTTGCTGTGGCTGTGGTGTAGGCTGGTGGCTACAGCTCCAATTAGACTCCTAGCCTGGGAACCTCAGGGCGAGTGCGGCCCTAGAAAAGGCAAACAGACAAAAAAAAAAAAAAAAAAGTTGTACTTGCTTGATTTTCTTAGTCTTGGCATGACACATAATGCTAAGAGATTTGGGTCAAATTATTGATTTGTTATGAAATATTCTCTTGCAGTCCTTGAATGCCTGTGTTTATTTTATTTTATTATTTTTTAATTTAAGTATAGTGGATTTACAATCACCTTGTGTTAGTTTCAGGTGTACAGCAAAGTCAGTTATATCTGTCTTTCTGTACGGGTATGGATATGTGTATATGTGTGTGTGTATATATATATCTTTTTTCAGATTCTTTTCCATTATAGGTTATTATAGGCCATTGAATATAATTCCGTGCTCTGTACAGTAGGTCCTTGTTGGCTATCTTCTTTATACATAGTAGCGTGTATATGTTAATCCCAACCTGCTAATCTAGTCCTCCCCCCCAATTCCTGTGTTTAATATCTTTAAGTTTAATATTAATCCAGAAATGTTATGATTCTATGGTTTCTAAGAATTGTAGTCTTTGTGAATTCACTTTGTCTCCTTGCTTCCCAATTTCCTCACCAGAATGATATGGTGTAGGATTTAGAAGGATGGACTCTTGAGATAGACTGCTTAGATTCAAAGTATTCATTGCCTAGACTCTGCTCTTATATATAATCCATTAACTGTATGGCTATCAGGAAGCACAGGCAATGAATCAGGGAAAGCAGCTTAAGAGAATATGGTTTGTAGTGCTAGAGTCAAGTTAAATTTTTCTTTCCTGCCTATGCATAGATGATTTCGCTAGAGTGACAGTGAGGTATATTTGAAGTAATTAATTTGCTGGGATCAAAAGGGTTAATAGAGGGCTTGAAGTAGTGCCTGGCATGCATTGAACACTCAATAAGTGTTAGCTGTTACTGTTATTTTATTATCCTGCCAGTTGCTGGTCTTTCAGCTGGTTTGTCCTGGGATGAGCTATCTCTTTCCTTCTGAGCAGATTCTGCAGTAATATAATAATTGGGTGTGTGGCATCATAATCTGTTGCCTGGGAGAAGTGAGGCTGTTGTCACGACCTTGGCTTCACAAATTTATTTCGTGTTCCAACTAGGAAAACAGATGGACACATCCTATGTAAACCTGGAGAGCATCAGTCATTAGCAAACAGAGGCAGGACAATTATGGCAACCTTTTGAAGATAAACTGATTTGTTGGGTTTTATGTTTGGTACAATCTGTGGTGGGTTTCTCTTGGCCAGAGTATTGCTTCCTACGTGAGGAGAGGGTGCAGTTTGAGTTGAGAGCCCTGATTATTGTGATGAAAGCCTTTTCTAATGGTGGAAAAGATTGGAGTTGCCCCCCCTCCCCCAAAGCCTTTAGTGTTGAGGAAGACAAAGATTTGCTCAAGAGTCCAGTCCATACATTAGGTGATAATGAACACAGATTGTGTGATACAAAATCTTAAACCTTGAAGACGTGAAGGGATCATAGGGTCATATCCAAATCACCATTCATAGCCAAATCACAGAGAAGAGTACCAGGGTCATCTGAGACATATGCCTATTTAAACTTACTGTGAAGGACATTTCTCAAGTAAAGCTTTAACTATTTTGATAGCTGTGTCAATAACAGCATTTCATTGATTATTCAAAACCACCAGGTGGAAAGTATGCAGTCACTGGGGCACAAACTAGGTGAACTCAAATACTTGCTTTACCCTTTAGCTGAATGACCTTGGTTGAATCATCTAATTTCCATGGATCTGTTTCTCCATCTGTAATAGAGAGATAATGTCTCTTAAGGTTTCCATTAGGATCAGCTGAGCTAAATGTGTATGAAGTATCTAAGATGTAGTATGCACGAAATAAACAGTAATTATTAGTATTATCCATTTTGGTTATACAAGATGAGCTTAACCTGATTCTGTGATTAAGGGATGCTGGAAAATGATCTCTTTCCATCCACATATTGCCACTATACTGTAGAAAATTTTCAAGTTCAGTAGCTCAGTGCTTGAGATTTTATTAGTTAAGAAACACCTAGGGGTTCCCGTCATGGCTCAGCAGTGATGAACCTGACTGGTATCCATGAGGATGTGGGTTTGATCCCTGGCCCTGCTCATTGGGTTAAGGATCTGGCATTGCTATGAGCTGTGTGGCATAGGCCAGTGGCTGTAGCTCTGATTCAACCCTTAGCCTGGGAAGCTCCATATGCCATGGGTGCGGCTCTAAAAAGATAAAAAACAAACAAACAAAAAAACCGCACCTATTTTAAAAGGCAGATTATCTTATTAGATCTGCTGTTGACTCTAACAGTACTGAAATGACTGACTAGTGCACTCTGGAAAAAAAAAAAAACAAACAAACCCTGATTTGTAGCCTTTGCCAACTTCTTACCCAGTCTGAAGTTTCTGAATGTTTAACAGTCACCTTTTGCAAGCCTGTACCAGTGGGTTTCAACACGCCATTACAACTGCCACTTCTTTGTGAAATAATTTGAAAAGATTGCTTCTCTATTACCATCTAGTTGAGAATAGCACTTTGTGGAAATGAGAGATTTGTTGAAGGAAAAAAGTTGGAAAAGTGATTGCTTTTTTTCTTTTGAGGAACCATTAAGGAGTTGAATAGGTGGGAGGCAACTAAGATAAACTACATATACTTCACTGTTATGTCTGCACTAGATCTGTTCTAGCCCCACCCTGGAAGTAGACATTTTAGTTTCCTGGTCGGCTTTATGATGATGGTAATGATGAGGATCGTGATGGTGGACAGTGATGATGACAGTGATGGTTGAAATGCTGAGGGTGATGTGAATAATGGTCATGGTAATGAACTTGATGTGCTGTGTGGTTTAGCTGAAAGAGTACTGGATTAATACTCTTGGTTTTGGGTTGCAGTCTCAGGCCCTGTCTGTATTAGCTGAATGACCTTGATCCGGTCACATGTGGAAAATGAGGATAATATTTTCTTAAATAGTTGTGATGGTGGGAAGACAAAATTGGAGAATAAGCACAAGTGCTTTATACAGTGGAGAGTGCAGTATCAATGTAAAGAAGCATCATCATCAAAAAGCAGTTAGGGGAGGTCCTGTCGTGGCTCAGCAGTTAATGAACCTGACCAGCATCCGTGAGGATGCGGGTTCGATCCCTGACCTCGCTCAGTGGGTTAAGGTTCCAGCATTGCCATGAGCTGTGGTGTAGGTGGCAGACGCAGCTTGGATCTGGCGTTGGTGTAGGCCGGCAGCTACAGCTCTTATTTGACCCCTAGCCTGGGAACCTCCATATGCCACCAGGTTGGCCCTAAAAAGACAAAAATAAAAATTAAAAAAAAGCAGTTACAAAGTGCTCATTCTATATAACCTGGTGCTCTGTGCTATAAAAGATGAGTCACAGTACAATTACAGAAATGCGTGTATATCTTAGAATTGATTCATGAATTTTGTATAAATGGACTGTTATGATGTTAGGATTTTAGGAAGGTGCCTTAACAGTGATCTAAATCCATCTCTCTGAAAGCCAAGGCCCAGAGAAATAAAATATCTTACTCTGTTATTGACCATCCATTCTGTGATAGTAGCCATAGAAGGTATTGTGAAAGAGATGTACATACATAGCTTGTGTCGTCCTTGCCTACAAGGAGATCATAACCCCACAGTTGGTAACAGGCCAGGTCAAGGACGCAGGACATAGAGCCTAGCTAATGCTCACTGTTGAGCAGAGTCACTAGTAAATTCACTTGGTTTATTTCTGGTTATATTTCTCTTCCCATAAGGTCAGTAGTAAACAGAAGGGGCTGGGACTCAGACAGCCTTTCCATATGCTGAAACTTTACATTCTTATAAACTCTCAACTAAATGAGTATTATATGGTCTTGAAAATAGAAATGTAAATGAAATCAGAAATGTCAGAGCTAATAATTATTTCACTTTGCTGTTCTTATGCACACTATTGCATTTGGAGTGGATTAGCGATAAGATCCTGCTGAATAGCACAGGGAACTATATCTAGTCACTTGTGATGGAACATGATGGAGAGTAATGTGAGAAAAAGAATGTATACATGTATGTGTGACTGGGTCACTTTGCTATACAGTGTAAAATTGACAGAACACTGTAAACTAGCTATAATGGAAAAAATGAAAATCATTAAAAAATATATACATCAGTAGGAATCAAATATGTGTTTTGTTTTGTTTTTTGTCTTTTTAGGGCCACACCTGCAGCATATGGAGGTTCCCAGGCTAGGGGTCCAATCAGAGCTATAGCTGCCGGCCTATGCCACAGCCACAGCAATGCCAGATCTGAGCCGCGTGTGTGACCTACACCACAGCTCACGGCAATGCCAGATCCTTAACCCACCGAGCTAGGCCAGGGATAGAACCCAAGTCCTCATGGAAACTCGTCAGGTTTGTTAACCGCTGAGCCACGATGGGAACTCCAAATATGTGTTTTGAGCAAAGCCTACATAGGATTCTAGGTCCCTTCCTTACACCAGTCTTGTCCCATTCTGGAGAACAAGTTGCTCTACATATGTGCATCTCAGGTCCTTCATTTGAAAAACAGGGACCGTAATAAAATCTCCATAGTATTGCAATAGGAATTAGATGAGATGATAGGTACAAAGCCCTTAGTCTGGTTTCTACTCTGTCATAGATACTAATTATCATTATTTTTGCTATAACATGACCGATAAAAAGCAACCTGCCCACAATCGTCATATGGTTAGAAAGTAGCAGTACCTGGATTTAAACCAGATGTCTTTGATGCCCAAGTCCCCCAGTCACACTCCGCTGCAACATCCACTAAAATTGTTCTAACGTCACTGCTGTTTCTCCCTGGAATCATCTGTACTGATTATGACGACAGTCCCAATTCCCCAGTAGTTAATTCTCTCATGTTTTGAAATCATATTTGTCGGTCCTTTGTTGTTTTTCTGGCTCTTTCGCCTTGGCTTTTCAGCCCTATCTTCTTATTCTTTTTTTTTTTGTCTTTTTGTCATTTTAGGGCCCCACCCACAGCATACGGAGGTTCCCAGGCCAGGGGTCTAATCAGAGCTACAGCTGCTAGCCTACACCACAGCCACAGCAACGCCAGATCTGAGCCACGTCTGCAGCTTACACCACAGCTCATGGCAACGCCAGATCCTTAACCCACTGAGCGAGGCCAGGGATCGAACCGACAACCTCATGGCTCCTAGTCGGATTCGTTTCCGGTGCGCCACGACGGGAACTCCAGCCCTATCTTCTTTGAAGGGAGCAGAAACACTCTTTCTGCTTTTAGCTGTCACTACTTTATCTTGAGCAAATCCTGTTCTTCAACACACCCTAGCCATGTGGGCCACCTGATGCACTTTATTGCACTTCGCAGATAATTTGTTTGTTTGTTTGTTTTACAAATTGAAGGTTTGTGGCAACCCTGTGTCGAGCAAGTCTTGACATCATTTTCTCAATATTTGCTGACTTTGTGTCTCTGTGTCACATTTTGGTAATTATTACAATATTTCAAACTATTTCTTGCAATATTTCTCACTATTGTTATATTTGTCATGGTGATCTGTGCTCAGTGATCTTTGATGTTACCGTTGGAATTTGGCTGGGGGTGGGCACCATGTGCTCCACAGATTGCGCCCACATAAGATGGCAAAGTTAATGATGAATATTGTGTGTTCTGACTGCTCCACCAACCTGCTGTTCCCCATCTCTCTCCCTCTTTCCTGAGACACAGCAATATTGAAATCAGACCAATTCATAACCCTACAGTGGCCTCTTTAGTGTTCAGATGAAAGGAAGAGACACAAGTCTGTCACTTTAAATGAAAAGCTAGAAATGATTAAGCTTAGTGAGGAAGGCACATTGAAAGCTGAGATAGGATGAAAGCTAGGCCTCTTGCACTGAACAGCCCACTTGTGAATGCAAGGGGAAAATTCCTGAAGGAAATAAAAAGTGCTACTTCTGCGAACACACAAATGATACGAAAATGAAACAGCTTTATTGCTGATGTGGAGAAAGTTCTAGTGGTCTGGATAGAAGATTAAACCAGCCCTGGCATTCCCTTAAGCCAAGGCCTCATCCAGAGCAAGGCCCTAACTCTCTTCCTGTGAAGGCTGAGAGAGGTGAGAAAGCTGCAGATAAAAAATTGAAACTAGCAGAGATTTGAGGAAAGACGCTGTGTACATGATATAAAAATGCAAGGGGAAGCCGCAAGTGCTAAGGTAGAAGCTGCAGGAAGTAACCAGAGCATAATTCATGAAGGCGGCTATACGTAGTAACAGATCTTCAATGTAGACAGAACAGTCTTATATTGAAAGAAGATGCCATCTGGGACATCCAAAGCTGGAGAGGAGAAGTCAGTGCCTGGCTTCCCGTCTTCAAAGGACAGGCTGAATCTCTTGCTAGGGGTTAATGCAGTTGGTGACTTTAATTTGAAGCCAGTGCTCATTTACCATTCTGAAAATTCCAGGGCCCTTAATAATTATGCTAAATCTACTCTGCCTGTGCTCTATAAGTGGAATAACAAAGCCTGGATGACAACATATCTCTTTCCAACATGGATCACTGGATATTTTAGACCCACTGTTGAGACCTACTGCTCCAAAAAAGATTCCTCTCAAAATATTACTGCCCATTGACAATGCACCTGATCACCTGAGAGCGCTGATGGAGCTATATAACAAGATTAATGTTGCTTTCATACCTGCTAACACAACATCCATTCTCAGCTCATGGATGAAGGAGTAATTTAGACTTTTAAGTCTTATTATTTAAGAAATACATTTCATAAGGCTATAGTTACAGTGATTCCTCTGATGGATCTGGGCAAAGTCTGTTGAAAACCTTCTGTAGAGGATTTTCCATTCTAGGTGCCATTAAGAATATTTGTGATTCACGGGTAGAGGTCCAAATATTGACATTCATAGGAGTTTATAAGAAGTTTATTCCAACCCTCATGGATGACTTGGGGTTCAAGGCTTCAGTGGATGTGATGGAAAAGAGAACTAGAATTAGAAATAGAGCCAGAAGATGTGACTGCATTGCTGTAATCCCATGATAAAACTTAAACGGTTGAGAAATTGCTTCTTATGGATGAAAAAAAAAGTGATTTTGTGAATGAAATCTACTCCTGGTGAGGATGCTGTGAAAATGATTGAAATGGCAGCAAAGGATATGACTTAAACTTAATTGATAAAGCAGTGGCAGGATTTGAGAGGACTGACTTCCAATTTCAAAAGAAGTTCTACGGTGAGTAAAATCCTACCAAATAGCATTGCACATTATATACGGAGAAAGTGGTTACGAAAGAAGAGTCAATCAGAACAGAAAACTTCATTGTCTTATTTTAAGGAATTGCGACAGCCACCTCAGCCTTCAGCAGCCACCACCCTGATTAATCAATAGCCGTCAACATTGAGGCAAGATCCTCCACTAACAAAAAGGTTAAAATTCACTGAAGGCTCAGATGATGGTTGGTATTTTAAAATCTCTAAAGTATTTTAAAATTAAGGTATGTACAGTGATTTTTTAAGATATAATGCTATTGCACATTTAATAGACTACAGTATAATATAAACATAACTTTTATATGCACTGGGAAACCAAAAAATTTGTGTCGCTTGCTTTAGTGCAGTTGAGCGAAACCTACCGTGTCTCTGAGGTATGCCTCTACTTTATTTGTCCCCTCTTTTGTCCATATTCTCTCTGCATTTATGAGGAACAGGCCCTCTCAAGGCTCCTAGGAGCTAGTTTCAGGTGTTTCAGTCACTTAAAAAAAAAAAAAAAACCCTCTTCCTGAGCCTCCTGACGATGCAAGAACAGTGGAAGTCATTAACACTTAATTTCATTTTCAGGAAAAAGAATTCTTGTTTTTAGCAGAACTCCAAATCGGAATGATCCAGAAAGATACTTAATTTTATTATACTTAGAGCAATGCTCAGAAAGTGAATCAGTTTATTATAGGACACACTATGAAATGTGACAAAGGGCTGTATTACTGTTAGATAACCTTTGAGCTTCTTATCATGCCCACCAACCAGCAAGCTACTGACACTGCAGTTTGTGAAACCTGGTAATGCCAAGACTCTGAATAACTGGATCTAAGGTCACAAAAGAATCACATGTGCCTAATTTACCTTGGACATAGCTTGGTTTGATAAATTTCCACAGAGATTTCGCTCTTTTTGGTTGAGAAATCCTTCTAAAGGAGAGAAACTTGTCCTCATTGATTTGCATCCTCCTTGTTCATTCTCCCCCATTCCTTTGTGATGACTGGTGGATTATTTTTTTTGTTTGTGGTTGGGGAGGAGGAGACAAGATTTCTTGCCATGATCTGCAAGTGTCCAGCTCTCTGCAATTTTTTTTTTTTTTTTTTTTTGCTTTTTAGGGCCACACCCATGGCATATGGAGGTTCCCAGGCTAGGGGTCAAGTCAGAGTTGCAGCTGCTGGCCTACGCCACAGCCACAGCAATGCGGGATCCAACTTGCGTCTGTGACCAACATCACAGCTCACAGCAAGGCTGGATCTCTGACCTACTGAGCAAGGCCAGGAATTGAACCTGTATCCTCATGGATACTAGTTGGATTTGTTTCCACTGCGCCACAATGGGAATTCCTGCAATTTTTTTCCAAACTCAGTAAAAACTTTTTTTTTTTTTTAATCCAGGCAACTGGCAAATGAACCCTTGGTAACTGTTATTTCTAAGACTGCCGTTGCATTGCCACCGGCTCCATCCACTAAGATTCTTATAATATGGGTTGTATATTTACATACACAGATTTCAGGGTAAAACTTGATTGTTTAAAACCTATGAAAACAAAGGTTGGGGGGAGAATGAATGAAATATGAAGTTTTTCTTTTTCCTTTTCTTCTTTTGGACATGCCTGCAGCATGCAGAAGTTCCTGGGCCAGGGATTGAACCTGATCCACAGTAGTGACAACTGCAGATCCTCAGCCCGCCGAAACATGAGGGAACTCCTGGAGTTTTTCTTTTTTATTGAGCCCTTTCTTTTCACCTTAGAACAGGAACTAAAGTGTCTCTTCCAAAACACAGTAGGCACTCAAATATAGTTATTGAATGAATGTTGCATACTATGAATGGAAGTGATGTGTTGGATGGTTATAGAATGTCAGTTGCCTTTGCTTTCTGGACAACATGGAAAGTGATGATAACCCTGTCTACAGGAGAAGGGGCCAAAGAATTCTAGTCCTCTGGTAGGTGATTTCATCTGGCTGGAGGACAACCTTCTCATTACAGGAATTTGTATACCAGCCCCAGCAGTCACTGATCTTTGCTCGCCGATGCTTGGAATGGACAGTGCAGTATCTTCACCCTGAGGAAGGAAAAACAGCAGCCTATCCTTGCCTAGGTCTCTGGGACTACAACTCCCCAACTTCCACTCCCAGTATTGGGCCTGTTGTGACATTTGACAGTGGCATGTACAATGGCAAAATACTTTCAAGTGGTAACAGTGAGATCTACAGTACTGGAATGCTACTTTACTTTTCTTTATTAAATCTGCCTATTTGAAATTACTTAATAAACCATCAGTGAAGCCTGAAAAAATCTATACTAACTCCTAATTCCTGAGTTATGAAAACAAGTATCTTCCTCTATCCATTTGAAAAAATAACTATACAAGAGATACAGGAAATATCACGTGTATATTTCTTTCCTTTCCTTTCCTTTCCTTCCATCTTTCTTTCTCTTTCTTTTGAGGAATCCCATTGAAAAATCTACCATGGGCTACTATCTGAGTAACTTTCCTTACAGCATTGGTCCATTTATCCACCCAGTTATTTGTTCCATCACCAACTACCATCCAATCACCTATCCATCCACCCATTCATCCATCCACCTATTAATTTATCATCCAGCCAACCAGTCATTGATCTACATTTGTTCATCTGTCTAGCTAGTCTGACTAGCTAGCCAGCCACTCATATGTCTGTCTATCCAACTCTAAGCATATTAGTTGAGTGCCTCTTCTGTACTGAGTCCAGTTTAGCTCTTTCACAAAATATCCTTTAATTTGGACTTGTCTGATAAGTTCCTCCTGAGAGATTCAAGTCAAAAAATATTTGGTGATAGAGTGGGACAGGAACATAAAACACAGAATTTTATTTTAAAAATGTCTTCTCAGTGCATAACATCTGGAGGCACTTGTCAGTTTGTCTTATTGTTGGTGATGTTCACCAAATTTCTCCCTTTACAAAATACAAATGTATCCTTATAATTAGTACATTGCTTGTAGGGGTGTTATGTTGAGACCCTCTGAATATCCTATTCCCTAACCATCTCACTGATTTCATATCCATTGATGAGCCTCATCAGAATCAATGATTATTCTATTTCTGTTATACCTTCTATATTAGTTGTCGTTCTTTTGAAAGCATGAGCTCTCTCTTTTCTCTGCCTTCCTCCACCATAGTCTTTAAAGCACTTTGGAATGAACTCTCATGTAGGACTATAGGAAACTCTAATCATCACTAGGGCGTCTTCACCACCTCCTCACTCACTAGAGACTCGCTAAGGTTCTAAAGGACTTTCATAGTTGCGGGAGTCCATCCTGATCACCACAGCAATGCCCACCATCCTAGCCCTGTGATCCATTCGGGTCTGACTCTTTGGAGTTTCCACAGATTTCTGGGACAAGAGAACCTTTGACAAGTCTGGGAGCCTCATGCCTAACCTCATGGCTCCATGGTGCCCCAGCATCTAACTTCAGATAATCCTCGGGGACACTCTTCTTCCCTCTGGCTACCTAGAGGCACTCACATCTCTTCTCCCCCTGCCTCTGTCATATCAAGCACAATCGGCCCAGTGTCTTGACCTTTCACAAAAGACAGCAAGAATCTTCGAATTCAGGCTACATCTTTCCACACTCCAAGGAAATGTTAAGGGTCTGGTTACGACGTGGGCTGAGGTAGCAGAGTCTACAAAGGATCTGGGAATAGATAACTTAAACATTTATCCTGTTATATAGAGTTTTTTTGGAATGACGTAAATTATAGCTATGGGTCGTAATGTAATTAGTAAAATCTGTTCTGAGTTCCCAAAAGCTGACTTACAAATGAATGCAACTATTGTGTAATGAGTAGAGCCAAGAAGTGATATCTGCAGTTTACAGTAGTTATATCCTTTCTGCAACATAATATGAGTTTGCTTCTTGATATCTCATTTCGATCTGATTTTTACTCAAAATTGGCAGACCATTAATTTGTCAAATCTTGTGAGAGGAATTTGTTACTTTTTAAAATTAAATTTTTGTTAAATTCTCTTAGAGCTAATTTTTTTAACCTGCCTGTTTACCATACATTTTCCTCACATTTTTTCGTACAGTTTGTGCATGTGACTGTACATGTATACATATGTGCGTATATAAACATGTTTACCTCTATAAATATACATATATTTTCATTCATATACAAATTCTTATACATTCTACTATTCCAAAGAAGAGCACTTGTTCTGATCTACCTATCCATATATATGTACATATATATGTTTATGATATACATATGAACTACGCAGACTTCTGATATTGATAGCATCTTTTCACCTCTTCAGCTCTTTATAATCTTTGAAATTTATTTGAAAATACACAGTGTCATCCTTGAAAATACACAGTGTCATCTATTTTCTCCAGTATTCTAAGATTCCTTCCCCCTTTCCTGATCTTCATGTTTGTACAGAAGACCATGCTTTCTCTTCCTAGCTCCCGATCATTCTTTTTATGTGCTCTTAGGAAGAACAAAGGACCATCTGAAATGGAAGACACTGAAGATAAGCGTGAAAATACGGTCACAATTGAAAATGGCATCCCCTGTGATCCCCTGAACATGAAGGGAGGGCACATTAATGACGCCTTTGTGACAGAGGATGAGCGGCTTACCCCTCTCTGAATGGCTGCTGTTTTGCTAACCCGTGAAACACAACACTTATTTCTGTGCAACTGCTGAACGTCAAGTCTGTCAAGGGCAGATTATATATTTTGTTTCACCATTCTTCTTTTCTAAGAAATTTTGAATGTGCATGGCATTGAAAGGCAATGAATTAAACTCATGAAGACCATTGGAATCATAAGCTGTTGATTATCCCAAATATTCTAAAATATTTCTCTGACAACACCGCGTGAGTGTAATCACATGGTGTTTGTAGTTACTGATTTTAAAATTCATTAGTATTTAAGCATTTCCAGAAATAAGGTCAGGCCAGTATATATATATATACTTTGAAGACTTAAGAAAAACTATTTTTCCATTGGAGAATGGCTGTAGTATGGAGTCCAAATCATTGAAAATGGATCCTTGTTGAATATCACTTATCTCACTCTGTTTATGACTAAATAAGCAAGAATGACAAGTAATTATTGTAAATGGGATAGGTAAAAATGAGAATGTTGATATATAAGGTGGAATTTGATCCTGTTATCATACCAACAGTTGCTTATATATATTTTGTGACTCAGTCTCTAATAGGACAGCTCTGTTCATTGATTATTTCTGCAATTTGTAAAAGTACAGTCTATGCTAATTTAATAAAGTGCTCTTTCTCATCTCTTTTTGATTAAGTGACTGATTGTGGTCTGAGATTTATTTTCACACTGTGGAACATAGTAAACCTAATTTTTATGTTATGTTTAATGTGCTCTCCAGCCCTAGAAGTTAATTATTCTTGTGTGTTTCCTGCTCGAAGACACCCTGTAGTTTTTATTTAGACTTGCTATTACTTCCACATAGGTCATGTATCTTCCTAAATTCTAATAATAATTATTATACATGTATTAATAGGAAGAAAATTTGCTGCTCAATCTCCCACAGTTCGTGTAACAGCTTATAATCTGAGTCACATCCCTGCTTCCTGTGGACATGGACTCTCAGATGGGTAGTTGCATGGAGGTTTACTGGGGAGTGCTCTCAGGAGACATTTGAGAAGTGAGGAAGGCAAGTGTGGCGGACAGACTATAAGGTGTCTGCCGTCTTGTGATGGCCATGCCTTCATGTAATCCCCTCTCGAGTGAGGAGGGGGTCTGTGACTTGCTTCCAATGAATGGAATACAGCAAAGATGATGGGACATTATTCCTGCAATTGATTTACACAATTCCTGTCCGTCTTGCTAGCAGACATGTTCTAGAGACTCTCCTTGCTGGTTTGATTAAATGAGTGGCCATGTTAGGGAAGCGCACATAAAAGAAACCGTGAGCGGCTTTTAGGAATTACTGGTAGCTTCTCAGCACCGAAGATGGTCTCCAGCCACCAGCCAGCAAGAAGCTGGAATCCTCAGTCCTACAACCACAAGAAAACTAATTCTTTCAACAACTGGAATAAATTTGGAAGTGAATTTTTCCTGAGTCAAGTCTCCAGATAAGAATTCAGTCTGGCCAACACTTTGATTGCACCCTGAGCAGAGAACCCGGTTAAGCTGTGCCCAGACTCCTGACTCCTGGACATTGTGAAATGAGAACTGTGTGTTTTTTAAACTGCTAAGTTTGTGGTGAAGTATTACACAGCAATAGAAAACTAATAAAGTAGGATTAAGTAGAGGGAGAAGTGACCAGAAACATGGTTACAACAGAGGCCTCAGCCAGTCCTTTGGAGACCTAAGGAGCTGAGGTTGTCCCTGATTGGGATAAGGTGGCCGGGCCTGTGTATCTCCACATTAGCGGGTTATGGCCATGGGTCCTCTCTGGAAGAGGATCTGCCCTTGGGTAAGGCAGTTCCCTGGGGCTGTGGGCAGTTCCTACTGAAGGACTCGACTCGAAGCCCTTCAAAAGCTGGGGATGGGTATGTTAGCCCTGAAGGGGGGGCCTGGTGGACCCCCCAGAACATCCACCACTCCCTCTCAATGTAGCTTGATTGAATATCCAAAATGCAAACCCGAGTCTTTTGGTTCCTAACATTGAATTTTTTTTTTTTTTTGGCTTTTTAGGGCCGTATCTAAGGCATATGGAGGTTCCCGGGCTTATACCTAGGAGAAGGGGCTTATTTCTGGGGGTCCACTCAGAACTGTAGCCCTGCTGACCTATGCCACAGCCACAGCAATGCCAGATCCAAGCCACGTCTGTGATCTACATGACAGCTCATGGCAACACTAGATCCTTAATGCACTGAGCGAGACCAGGGATGGAACCTGAGTTCTCCTGGATACTAGTCGGGTTCATTACTGCTGAGCCACAACAGGAACTCCCTAACATAGAAGCTTTTTAAAATGGTTTCTGATTCTCTTTAGGATAAAGCCAGCCTGCCTGTTTAACAGAGGGCCTGCTGCGGTTTGCCCCCGCCCCCCACCTTCTTCTCTAACTTCATCTTTCACCCTTCTCCCGTACCTCTCTCTCTTTCATCCAGTCATAATAGATCTCTCACTTCCAGGCCCCTGAACAAACTGTCCTTCAGCTTGGAACACACTGCCCCATCTTCCAGCCACTCTTTCAGCTTGTCCTAGAGTTTCTCTCATGTAAACCACTCATCTTCCTGGAGGTCTTTGGTGGGCCTCCAGGCTACGTGCTTCTAGACTGCCAAGATATTGATGCTTATCTCGATGTACTAGAATTATGTTACATTTAAGTGTGTTTCTATAGAATAAGCAGACCACAAAGGCAAGAGTGCCCTGGGGCCCATGTGAGTCTTCTGATACAGCTTCATCTCCATAAAGGTCTTCATTACTCACTTCACTTTCCTCCCACCTCTAACCAGGCAGAATTAACCACTGCTTTGTAACTTCACCACATCGAAACATCTTTTCATTATAGTGATTACATACTTTCATTTTATTTATTTACATATCTGTGTCTTCACACTAAATGTAATATTCACAAAGGCAGTGTTCAAGTCACGTAGCATACTGCCTTGTCTTATTTCCTCCCCATCCTTTCTCTCTTCTTTCTTTCTTTCCTTTATTCTGCAATGGTGAGCAAACCGAAAACAGTCCCTGCCCTCCTGGAGCTGAAAGTCTGCATGGTCAGAGCTTAATAAATGTGTGCTAATGAACAAGCAAATGAGATGGCGGTGTTGCAGGCTCGCTCGTAGTCTTATCTCTGTTTCTGAGAGCAAAGCCTGCCCTCTATCCATACATGGAGGAGTTTGACTTGGTGGGTGCAAGTTTTTTTAATTGGACACATTCTGACTTGGGAGCCATATGCTCTTTAATATTGTTAGAGCTCTCTTATTTTTAGGAGAGGAATGAGATTTCAGTTGGTGATATATGGCTTACTAAAAAAACCATTTCTCTCTTTACATCCTCTTGAGTTGTGTACTCCAGAATATGGTGGCCTTGCATATTGGTGAAACATCATCTGAATTCAGTCAGTGTGCACGAGCAACCATAATCCAAGACATGCATTCGCAAGAGGATGGAAATTGTTCTTGGTAGGGAGAAAAAAGTTTTGACATTACAATGGTTTATAGTCCTCCAAAAGACCACGGTACATACACAGAATAAAACTGTATCTGTGGTATTAAAATTCCCTGGGTGAACTGTTAGGAAAAGATGTCCAAAAAGTCTCAGTAATGGGAAAAAAAAAGATTCAGAAACACTGATCCTAGACAAGCTTCTTATTTTGAAGTCATGGGATAAACCAGTTTGATCACTAGATCATTTTCCTCGCTGTTGATCCTGAAGCTGAGGGGATTTGTCCCACTAAATATCCTTGTTGGGGAAGTTTTCCTTGCTAGCAGAGAGATGCGTTGTAAACTTGACATTCAATATAACAGCAAAATGGAGCTTATGTCTCCTGCCCACTGGCTTTGATAAACACTTTGGGTAATTAGAGAGCAGTCAATCATCAACCATATTTTTCATGTTTAATGTAATGGTCCTGTAATGTCCCACAAGTGAACACATTGCCAGGTGATATGTACTAGAAGTAAAATGTTGTAAGGTGACTGTGATGAACCTGGAAAGCTGAAAGCATCTGAAAACCAAGTCACTACAGAAAAAAATTAGCCAGCATGGTGATATCTGGACTTGGTCACTGAAAAAAAATGTAGATGCAGGTAGCTTGGGATTTGGGGCATAGTTTCATCTACCATGTTTTCCACAGGGACTAACCAATACAAAGCTTAGCTATATAAAAGAATGTAGTGAGTTCTTGCAGTTAGAATGATACATGACCAGATTTTATGTATTAATATCACCAAGTGAAGTATGTGCATTTATCATCCCTGGATAACGAAATAGGAACAGGAGGGATCACAGGTTGAGAACCAGAAAGAGTATAAAATCCCTCAGAGTCCAGATTCCTTGTCCTCATTTCAAAGTCTTGGGGCCCCTTAACATAGTATTCTCTTTACCATTTTACATTTTGTTTTCCTTCATAAAAAATATTGCATGTCTAACTCAATTACATAAGGAAATGCATGCAAATATTCTTTCCTACTCTCCTTCCTTTACACTTCCCTCCCTCCCTCCTTCCCTTCCTTCCCTTCCTTCTTTCCTGCCCCCCTCCGTGCCTCAAGAATGGACATTGTGTGTAAGATAAGATGCTAGGTTCAAGAAATAGAAACAGAGAATTTCCTAGAAGGGACCTGTTCATTCTTTATGACAACATTAAATTTATTACCAAGAATACCATTCTTTTTTTTAAAGGAAATTTTGGTTTGAATTAATAATTTCTAGATATTTATTGAGTTATTTTACTATTTTCATAGTATTGTTTGAAAAATAATTTTATATTAGTTATGGGCAGAGACTGTGAGCCAATTTATAAAGCACGGTATCAGTCTCTATTATAACACAACAGTAGGGTCCACCTAGTTGGTACAAGTCTTTATCATGGTACCGGGCAGCAGGGGAGAATTTAGCGAGTAAAGAAATGACAACTGTGTGCCTAGGTGTAATTTTTCCATAGTCACTCCTTGATGTTGCTTATATTTTTGAAAATGAGTGAACATATGACAATAATATGGGTGTGATGTGTTGGATGAAGAGAAGTCTTTAATTGGACGCTAAGAAAGTGATCCTAGGGTTCCCCCCCCAGTATCTGATATCTTTTTACCCAGGTTCCCCCCCCCCCCCAGTATCTGATATCTTTTTACCCAGTCCGAAAGTAGGTTCCCAGAACAGCAGGGCTTGGTCATATCCACGACCACTGGAAAGGGTGGAACATGAGCTCCTGGGATGGCCTAGAACAAAGATGAGCCCTAGCCACCATGGGCAGGCAAGTGTAGAATGTTCCGTTGTCAGGTGCCTTGCTGCAGTGAATAAATGGTCCCCTTTGCAAAACTTAGCAAAAGTTCAATTAAGACCTATGTGTTAATCACTCCTGGACTCATTTCTCCTGGTATACTATTAACTCTTAGCCCACCATAATTAGTGAACAGTGAAGCAATGTGGTAATATTCAGTTTGTATCGAGGTTACGTTTGAAAACTTAGGAAGTTGAACCAGGTCAAATTGCTACTATGCAATCATATTTGACCTGCAAAAAAAGCAATTTCCTATGGTTCAAGCTCTTAGTTTGCTAATCAGTTCTTTGCAATTTAGGAAAGATGTTTACCATATAAATATGTCATATGTGAAAGACAGCCTTGAGGCCAACTCACAGGAACATACTTATGTAGCTGAAGTATTCTATGTTTATGATGTAAGATATTAGAAGACAAACTGTTATGATGCCAACAATTTAATGGAAACAAGACAGTAATAAGAACCAGTTTTGATTGTATTTTATTGTCAGTGCTTAAAGAAAAGCAGATTTTAATGGAAGAATAAGGAAGTGCAAAGAACTAGTGAAAGGAATTTTATTCTGAAGACCTTTAAAGGACATTGATCCTGGCTAATCAAAAATTGGGTCCATATTGGCTATCTTGGCTTCACCACAAACCCCCTCGCTCCCCAACTCTTTGCATTTTGGGTTCTATTCCTACAACCCTGAAGAAACTGTTCCCTCAAAGGTCACTAGTGAATTTCTGGTTGTCAAGGTCTGAATATATGCCCAGGAGTGGCATTGCTGGGTGATACGGTAGTTCTGCATTTAGTTTTCTAAGGTACCTCCATCTCTTTTCCATAGTGGTTGTACCAATTTACATTCCCACTAACAGTGTAGGAGGGTTCCCTTTTCTCCACATCCTCTCCAACATTTGTTATTTGTAGACTTACTAATGATGGCCATTTTGACCTGCGTGAGTTTGTATCTCATAGTAGTTTTGATTTGCATTTCTCTGATAATTAGTGATGTTGACAATTTTTTCATGTGTCTGTTGGCCATCCGTATGTCTTCTTTGGAGAAATGTCTGTTCAGCTCTTCTGCCCCTTTTTCAACTGGGTTGTTGGCTTTTTTGCTGTTGAGTTGTATGAGTTGTTTGTATATTTTGGAGATTAGGCCCTTGCCAGTTGCATCGTTTGAAACTATTTTGTCCCATTCCGTAGGCTGTCTTTGTCTTTTTTATGGTTTCCTTTGCTGTGCAAAAGCTTTTAAGTTTGATTATATCCCATTATTTTATTTTTGTTTTTATTTCTGTTTCTTTGGGAGACTGACATAAGAAAACATTTGAAGGATGATGTCAGAGAATGTTTTGTCTATGTTCTCTTCACTCAACTCAGTTAAAACTCTTAAAGAGTTTTATGGTATCTTGTCTTATGTTCAAGTCTTTAAGCCATTTTGAGTTTTTGTAGGTGGTTTGAGGGTGTGTTCTAGTTTCATTCATTTACGTGCAGCTGTCCAGTTTTCCCAGCGCCACTTCCTGAAGAGACTGTCTTTTTCCCATTTTGTATATATATATTTTTTGTCTTTTTAGGGCTGCACCCATGGCATATGGAGGTTCCCAGGCTAGGGGTCTAATCAGAGCTGTAGCTGCTGGCCTACGCCATAGCCACAGCAACGTGGGATCCAAGCTGCGTCTGCGACCTACACCACAGCTCACGGCAACGCTGGATCCTTAACCCACTGAGTAAGGCCGGAGATCGAACCCTCAACCTCATGGTTCCTAGTCGGATTCGTTTCCACTGCGCCATGATGGGAACTCCCCCATTTCATATTCTTGCCTCCTTTGTTGAAGATTAATTGACCGTAAGTGTCTGGGTTTATTTTTGGGTTCTCTATTCTGTTCCATTGGTCTATATGTCTATTTTCTTTTTGTCTTTTTGCCTTGTCTACGGCCGCACCTGCGGCATATGGAGGTTCCCAGGCTAGGGGTCTAATAGGAGCTGTAGCCGCAGGCCTTCGCCACAGCCACAGCAACGCGGGATCCAAGCCGCGTCTGCAACCTACACCACAGCTCACAGCAACGCCAGATCCTTAACCCACTGAGCAAGGCCAGGGATCGAACCTGCAACCTCATGGGTCCTAGTCTGATTCGTTAACCACTGAGCCATGATGGGAACTCCTATATGTCTATTTTTGTATCAGTACCACACTGTCTTGACTACTTTAGCTTTCTAATATTGCCTGAAGTCTGGGGGAGTTATGCCCCCCGCTTGGTTTTTGTTTCTCAGGTTAGTTGCTGTTTTTGAGAAGCCTTGGAGTAAGAGAGAAAAGGTGTGCAAGCAATCATTGTATATTAAATAATTAGCGCTTCACGCAGTGGTGGAGAGCACCAAGGCTAGGGGAATACACATCCACCATCCCTTATCTGCAACTTCAAAACCCTCTAAAAATCATTTGGCAGCAACCCCTGACCTGAACAGATAGAGTACTTTTTATGATCTTTTTTTACTGTACTCAGTGTTATTGAGTACAGACATATTCAAGCGTTTACTGATAGGATGCTGCCCCAGATTTCACAAGGTGTAGATTAATACATGATATATGCCTGAGTTCTAACCTTAACACCCCAATTTACTATGTGGGTGGCCCCAGGTGAGTAGGAATTCATAAGAGTGGGGAGGAAGCAACCCAGTGAAATAATGTATTTCCATTTGATGTAACTAGACTAGCTTTAAAAAGGAATGAATACTTGCCCTATCTTCCCAAAGGGTTATTATGGGAATAGAATGAAACAAATCATAAAAACCACAAAATTAATATAAAAATGTACACTGTGAATAAAATGTTTATTTATTTTTTCTATTAGGGCCATAGCCACAGCATATGGAGCTTCCCAGGCCAGGGGTTGAACTGGAGCTGTAGTTGCTGGCTTACGCCATAGCCGCAGCAATGCCAGATCCAAGCCATATCTGCTACCTGCTCCACAGCTCACGGCAATGCCGGATCCTCAACCTACTAAGTGAGGCCAGGGATTGAACTTGCGTCCTCAGGGATGCTAGTCAGATTCATTTCTGCTGAGCCATGGTGGGAACTCCTGAAATGTTTTTTTTTATTATTTATTTATTAAAGTTGATAGTGAAACTTCTTGTTAGCTTCTTAACTTGAAGTCATTAAGAGGAATAAAATGTTTATTTAAGGGAAATATTTTACTATGTGAGTAATTCATAACTATAATGGCTTAATCTCAGAAGTAGATAACGTACCCATCTAGAAAGATACAGCTACACATAGATGAAGGATCTGTTTGAATTTTCAACCCCCTCAAATTTTTCTTTTCAAAATCTATAAAGCTCTACCAGTGTAATTGCTTGTAGAAACTTCCAAGTATGTACACATTACTTCTAGCCCCTACAATGCCTTCATTTTCCCCCAGAGGCTCTAACTTTATATAATCCCTAAAGAGACAGAGATAGACTTAGAGGGGAAAATTTGTGGTAACTCTGCTGATTATCCCAGTATTGACTTCAGTTCAGTTAGGTAAGGATTATGTTTTTAAATGATTACTCTTTTTTTTTTTTTGACTCTGATTATCGTTGAACCAGTTGACATTTGTTGAATCAATTAGTTTCCCAATCAATTCAGTTAAAAGATTCTATGGTTTTGTTGAATTAACAAGTCAATATGGCTGACCTCCATGCCATCAGTCACATTCTAATGATAGTTAGACTCTCCTGTATTGAGGTTTGGTGCCCATGATTTGTCTGCCAGGTACGTGGGGATGAGTCATCCATCCGATTTCTTCATTACTTGGGGTTCTTATAAGCAAAGACTCAAAGGTCTCTGGGAGGATGGGGCCAAAAGCCAGCAGTAGGACAGTTCATTCATATGATAAACCTTTTGGCTTTTATTTAGCACAATTCCAGGTAATCTAACATGCTTTCTGAAGAAACAAAGAAAATTTAAATCAATGAATGTAGGAACTGAAATCTGCTTGCTTAGAAATGACAGAGGCTTGCCAGTGTTAATATCTTTGCCATCATTCCAAGGGTGACTGAGGTTCATATTAAATTCTCATCACATATTATAGTATTTGCCTGCTAGATTATCATCTGCTTAGCTATAAAGGGGATATCAAGGTTCATTGTAGTAGTACCGTGATTGCACAAAGCCTCAGGTTAGTTTCAAACGTAGTGCTTTGACACAGCACATTCCAATAGATCAAGGGAAAAAAGCCATTTAGAAAACCTCCCCAAGGATTATATAGGAGTCCTTTGGGGAGACTTAAGGGTGTGGGAAGGTGGCTAGAAATCAGCATGTCTGGCAGTTTTTCTCAGAGTTTTGTAGTTCTTGTGTTGAAAATCCAAAGAGACGCCTTACATATCTGTGTATTCCCTTTCATCACCTCTCTGCCAGATCTCTTTCTTTCCATATAAACAGGTTATCTTCCTTAAGATTTAATCATTGTAGATATGAATATCCGTATTGTAAAATATTTTCCTCAAATCAATTTTTTTTGTTTTCTTTATGGACTCAAGTTGAGTATAGTTTTAATATCACTTTTTTATAAAGAATATAAAAGTTTTATTCACAAGTTTCAATTTTATCCAGTTTTTTTGCTTCTCACTATTTCATTCAAAAGCAAGTGTTACTAATTCTAGTTAACAAAAGAAGAAATGGTTGAGTGAATTTAAATATCTTGCCCCAAATCGTATAGCATTTAACAATGTTCATATATTCTTAGAGGGTTTGTAGCAACTAGTTCTTTTAGTTTCCATATTTTAATTATATTGTTCTATGTTTAGCTTATTTCCATTAAAAAAGGACTTGTCATCAACACCTCTTCCTGGAATGACTTGAACGTGGCATCTGTGCCATGGCAGGTGTGTCCTCAGTGGGGGACAAGAACTGGGACTAGGCTGCCTGAGACCCCATGACTGGGTAGTGTGCACAGTGGTTGCCAGGATTATTCTTGGTCCAAGCCGAATACACTACTATGGGCAGGGGCAAAGAGAGAAATCAGTTTTTTTTATAATGATTTTTATTTTTTCCATTAAGAAGTCAGATTCTTAAACACATTGAATGTGTTTCACAACTGGAAAAAATTTTAAATTAAGGTTATATTTTTGCCTCAGCGTTTGTATAGCTCTTTGGATGATTATTGGCCATTCTTGTGCTGTGCTTGGTTTAGGTCATTTGCTATTTATACTTGGCTTGGGGGTAATGAAGGGCATGTTTTAGAGGCTCTGGTAAAACTGCAGCCAGACCTCAACTTCCCTCATCCTATGTTGAGTGAGATTTAAATGGAGGAAGAAAACCCTGACATATCCTATTAAAACAGAAAGACCTTATCGTTCCTTTACTTAAGCCTCTGCATGCCTACCCATCTTTCTCTGGATAGAACCCAACCTCTAAATGGCGATAAGACCCTACATGATCTGCCCTCAGTTCCTGTACACCTCCCACTATTTTTTATTATAAACATTATCATGCATAAAGAGAGCCAGAGGAATAGTGTAATCAACACCCACTTATCTACCACCTAGATGTAACCATTCAAAACTGAAATTATAAAGGGCTAAGAGAGGAGTCTTGAGAGGGTTGAAAATGAAAGGGGAGAGGACCCACCAGGTTAGTCTGCTAGGGGTGTAATGGGCTAGGCTGCCTATTAAGCTGAGGTCCTTACACAAGGAGTAGGAGGTAGAGGTGGGAAGAGGAGCGGGGAAGAAGCCACATCTGGGCTGCGGTAGAGGCTCATTCCCAGAGTAGCATTTGGTTTCATTAGTTTGTCTCCCAGCTTTATAGAGATATAATTGATATATAACATTGTGTGAGTTTAAGGTATGCAAAGTGTTAATTCGATATAGATTGCAAAATGATGATCACCGTAGTGTTAGCTAACACCTCCATGCTATCACATCATTACCATCTCCTTTTTTTGCTGGGAGAACATTTAAGATTTACTATTAGCAACTTTCAAGTATATAATACAGTATCATTAGTTATAATTAGCATGCTTTAGGGTAAATTGCCAGAACTTATTTGTCTTATAACTGAAAGTTTGTACCCTTTGACCAACATCTTCCCATCTTCCCCACCCCCAACCTCTGGTAACCATCATTCTACTCTCTATTTTTATGAGTTTGGCTTCTTTAGATTTCACATGTAAGTGAGATTATACAGTATTAGTCTTTCTCTGATTTACTTCGCTTAGCATAATGCCCTCAACGTCGATCCCTATTGTCATGAATGGCAGAATTTCTTTTTTCTCATGGCTGATAATAGATATATATCAGACAGATATCAATTCTTTCTATCTATCTATCTATCTATCTATCTATCTTCTATCTATCTTTACCACATCTTTTTTTTCCAGGTTCATTGAGATATAATTGACGTGTAACATTGTGTAAGTTTAAGGTGTACAACAGAATGATTTGCTACATGCATATACTGCAAAATAATTACCACGGTAACATTAGTTAACACACCATCACCTCACATAGTTACAATTTTTCTTTTTGTGGTGAGAACTTATGAAATCTACTCTCTAGCAACTTTCAAATATATAATACAGTATTGTTAGCTGTAGTCACCATACTGTACACTACATTTCCAGAACTTCTCTATCCATTCATCCATTGGTAGACACTTAGGTTGTTTCCATATCCTGATTATTGTGATTAATGTTGCACTAAACACATGAGTGCAGATACCTCTTTGAGATTCTGTTTTCCTTTCCTTTCAGTATATACTCAGAAGTGGGATTGCTGGATCATATAGTAGTTGTATGTTTTAATTTTTTGAGAAAGTTCCATACCGTTTTTCATAGTGGCTGCACGAATTTACATTCCCACCAACAGTGAACAAGCATTCCCTTTTCTCCAACCTCACCAACACTATTTTTTCTCTTTTTGATGATATCCATCTAAACAGGTGTGAGGTGACATTTCATTGTGGTTTTGATTTGCATTTTCATGATGGTTAGTGATGTCGAGCACTTTTTCATGTACCTATGGCCATTTGGATTTTTCTTTTTTGGAAAATGTCTTAAGATATTGGTGTGTTGTGTTTCCATTACTGTCTGTTTCAAGATATTTTTTTATTCTGTTTTGATTTCTTCTTTGACTTATTGGTTGGGAGTATGTCGTTTAATTCCTACACATTTATGGATTTTCAAGCTTTCTTCTTGTTATTGATTTCTAGTTTCATACCATTGTTGTTGGAAAAGGTACTTGGTATGGTTTCAATCTTCTAAAATTTGCCAAGACTTTTTTGTGACCTATTGTATGATATATCCTGGGAAGTGTTCCATGTGTACTTGAGAAGAATGTGTATGCTGCTTCTGTTGGTTGGAATGTCCTATATATGTCTACTGGTTCATTTGATCTAAAGTATGATTCAAGTCCAATGTTTCCATAATGATTTTCTGTCTGGAAGATCTATCCATTGCTGAAAGTGGAGTGTTGAAGTCCCTAATATCATTATATTTTTGTCTACTTCTTTCTTCAAATCTGTATTTTCTTAATAT
The DNA here is from genome assembly GCA_004024745.2 of Catagonus wagneri. Lineage (NCBI taxonomy): Eukaryota > Metazoa > Chordata > Mammalia > Artiodactyla > Tayassuidae > Catagonus > Catagonus wagneri. The sequence goes on from PVHT020000195.1 coordinate 4,562,320, forward strand.
ATTTAGGCATTCCAATTTTGGGTGCACATATATTTATAATTGACATATCTTCTTGATGAATTGAGCCTTTTTATCATTATGTAATGACCTTATTCATCTCTAGTTACAATTTTTACTTTATTTTTTCTGATATAAGTATAGCCACCTCTGCTCTCTTTTGGTTTCCACTCATGTGAATTATCTTTTTTCATCCCTTTGCTTTGTGTGTCCTTAAAGCTGAAGTCAGTCTCTGTAGACAGCATATAGTCAGGTCTGTTTTTTAGCTACTTATTTTTAGTCTTTTGATTGGAGAATTCATTTTATTTACATTTAGAGTAATTATCAGTAGGTAAGGACTTAACTAATACCATCTTATGCCTTGTTTCCTGGCTCTTTTGTAGTCCCCTTGTTCCTTTCTTCCACTCCTGCTGCCTTCCATAATGAACTGATAATTTTCCACAGAGGTATGCTTTGAGTCCGTTCTCTTTATCTTTTGAGAATCTACTGCATGTTCTTGTTTCGTAGTTACCATGAGGCTTACATAAAACATCTTATGGCTATAATAGAATATTTTATACTGATAAAAATTTAACTTTGATCACATACAAAAACTCTCCCCTTTTATGTTTTTGATGTCAGAAGTTATGTTTTTATATTGTGTATGCATAACCAAATCATTGTAGCTATAACTATTTTGAATAATTTTGTCTTTTAACCTTTGTGCTAGAGTTAAGTGGTTAACACTATCATATTACAGTATTAGAGTATTCTGTTGTTTTTCTTTTAGTATTCTGAATTCTTAACTAGTGGTTATATATTTTCATATGTTTTCATGCTGTTAAATAGCACTCTTACCTTTCAGCTTGAACAACGTCAGCATTTCCTATAAGGCAGGTCTAGTGGTAATTAACTCCCTCAACTTTTGTTTGTTAGAGAGTCTTATCTCACCTCCTTTTTTGAAGGACGTTTTTGCTAGGTGGGACATTCTTGACTGACAGTTTTTTTTCTTTTAGCACTTTGAATATATCAATGCATTTTCTCTCCCAGCTTGCAAGATTTTTGCTAAAATGGGTATTGCTTTATGGGGGTTCCTTTGTATGAGGGGAACTTTTTTTTTAATCTTACTCTTTTAAAAATTCTCTCTTTGGCATTGATTTAGATAGTTTTATTGTAATATGTCTTGGAGAAGATTGCTTTAGATTGAAATTTTGGGGTGACCTATTAGCTTCGAGAACTTGAATGTCCAAATCTCTCCCAAGGTTTGAAAGTTCTCAGCCGTTATTTCTTTAAATAAGCTTTCCACCTCTTTTTCCCTGTCTTCTCCTTCTGGAATTCCAGTAATACAGACTTTATTTCTCTTAATGGTATCCTATTAGTCCCCTAGGCTTTCTTTATTCCCTTTTATTATTTGTTATTTTTCCCAGAGCAGCATTTGGCTGGAGCTCTGCCCATCCATGTCCTCCCCCTCAGTCAAGGCCAAATTCAAACCCTCCTAAACCTTCCTTGGCCTATGAAATCTTCCAGAGATGAAGATTACACAACATCCTTCAATAGTATATGTCAGTGTTCACAACTGTCAAGCAATTCCCCCTTAGGACTAAACTTGAACTCTTGCCATGTCCTTTCAGCCCATTTCCTCCTGTTCTTTTCTTGGAAAAGACAGCACTGTCTGGATAATATCTCCTACGTATTGACATCAGTAAATTTCAGGGCAGAAGTACTACATCATTTTAATCCATTTTTAAAAAATCGTGATTATCTTTTTTCAACAATCTTACTAGCTCTTGTGAACTTTACCACATCCCATAGAAAAAAGGCAGGAGCTGAAATGGAAAACACACTGACAGGTTAAACCCCAGTTCTCTTACTGGGTAACATAGAGCTAGTTACTGATCTTGCTGAATGTTTGGAAAGTAACAACTCTCATAAAGGCTGTTGTGAACACTCAGCAAGGTGATATACGGTGGTGCACTGCATGCAGTAAGTGCTTTGAGTGTTAGTTTTCTCCCCTGTCATATTCAAGTAAGGGCTAGTTATTTGTACTGAGATATATATATAGTTATTTTCTTTTTTTAGGGCTGCACCCACAACATATGGAGGTTCCCAGGCTGGGATCGAGTTGGAGCCATAGCCACTGGCCTACGCCACAGCCACAGCAACAACAGATCTGAGCTGAGTCTGTGACCTACACCATAGCTCATGGCAACACCAGATCCTTTAACCCACTGAGCGAGGCCAGGGATCAAACCTGCATCCTCATGGATACTAGTCAGATTCATTTCTGCTGAGCCACAACAGGAACTCCTGTACTGAGATTTTATGTTATATTTCTTCATGCTTTCTCCTATTTGTTATTGAGACTAATGCAAATGTACACATAATACATGTCTAAACAGGATTAGCTACTTTGTGCTCAAAAGTCTTGGCAGCTTTGCTATTGGCAGTAGGCAATTTGCTATTCTGCTTAGCCTGATTGAGATGTGAGGAGGTGGAATCATGCACAGATGTTAGATCTTGAGCGTACCATGTTAATAACACTATCTAGGTCAAGGTCCCTTAACCTCAGTCCTTGACATTTGGGGCCAAATAATTCTCATTTATGGGGAGCTTTACTATGCATTATACAATGTTTAGCAGCATCCCTGACCTCTACTTACTAGATGCAGTTGCACCCTTCACTAAGTGGTGACAACCCCAGATGTCTCCAGACTTTGTCACTTGTCCCCTGGGAGGCAAAATCATCCTGGTCGAGAACCACTGTACTATATCACTGATATACATTTGCTTTGAAGAGAACAAAATTACTGCCATGCCATCTGAGGTTGTCATCTGTGAACCTGTGATCTCTATTCCTGAACATTCTCACCCTATGAAGAAAAACACAGCTTTTCACCAAAAGAGGGTAGAGCACCAATAGTCTCCATTCAGTGAAAATTGTGAAGATGAATGCAGTAAAAGAAGTACAAAGACAAACTGTTCGCAACTCATGAAAGCTGGATGTCATCCTGGGACCATTTCTCAAGTTGTCAAGTTATGCTTCCTTATGCTTGACAGTCCCTGTCTTCCATGCCTGCAACAAGAAGTCTTTTGAAAAGCCCTTTCTGAGTACAAAAAGTCTGAGCAGGAAGTTAGATACTGAGGCTCCAACCCCAGTTCCATGGCTTTCCAGCTTTGCGATTTTGATTCCTTGCTTCAGTTTCCTCATCTGGAAAATGAGGATGGTGCTATTGCTTACCTCCTAGTATTGCTGTGAGGATTAAATGTGGGGTCGTATGTAAAGCAGTTACATTCTGCCTGGCAGATAATAAGCACTCAACAGAATTGGGGTATTACTATTATTTTTTTTGCCTTTTTTTTGTCATTTTATGGCCGCACCCGCGGCATGTGGAGGTTCCCAGGCTAGGGGTCTAATCGGAGCTGTAGCCACTGGCCTGCGCCACAGCCACAGCAACGCAGGATCCGAGCCGCGTCTGCAACCTACACCACAGCTCACGGCAATGCCGGATCCTTAACCCACTGAGCAAGGGCAGGGATCGAACCCGCAACCTCATGGTTCCTAGTCGGATTCGTTAACCACTGCGCCACGATGGGAACTCCCTGGGGTATTACTATTATTATTGTCGCTATTACTAGTAGTATTCGTCTCTGTGATTCAAGTCTCATCTCCTTCATAAAGCCCACCTGACTGAATCCTTGGGCCCACTCTGACTTTCTGTTTTCCTGAAATCATGAAAAATCTTGTAACCTTACAAATCAGAGTTTATTGTCATCATCTTTTATCTGTATCATCTGAGTAAAATTTCCTAACAACACAGGGTGTAATGAACCAGAGATATGTATTCTACATGATTTGCATTCTTTCATCCATCTCGTCTTTTAGATAAGTAGTTGTTAACACTGTTGAAAGGATCTGTATCCTTGGAAAAAATTGGGTAGTAGTTTGGGAAAATATCTAGTCTTTCCTATTATGACTTTCTCCTCCTCATGCCCGCTCTTACCTGGTTATATCATATATAATCAGTGGGTAGAGGCATCTGCATAATATTGATACGGAGATGGAAACTCCTTTCACACCAAGGCACAGTTCAGAGAGATCTTGAAAGCTCTGTCTTCTGTGCCTGAAATTCATAAGAACCCACACTCATGGTTGGAATGAAATCTCTACAGAAAATGTACCCAGATATAGCCCCTTGTACAGTTGATAGAACAAGCACTACCTGTATTAGTTGTATGAAAGGCATCCACTCCTACTCCCTTAAGGCAAAGCCAGGTTTAGTTGGAGATCTGCCACTCTCCTACATGAGTGAGATGTAAATCTTGATTAGTCACAGCCAATTATGCTAGTCCCCTGAGAAAGCTTACCTTATTCTTCAAAAAAGTCATGAAAAAAGAGAGAGATTCACAGGAAGAAAGTGGTCCTCTTTTCCCATGTTGGCATTTCTAGATGTGATGCTTGAAATACATGCAGCCATCTTGGACCCCAAGAGGAGCTCTAATCAGAGCAGAGGACGACATGATGAGGGGGGCACAGTCGAAATGTGAAAGAAACCTGGGTCTTTGGCCATAGCATTGAGGCACTAAATTAACTCTGGATTTAACATACCATGATCTTTACTGGCATGAGTTAATGTGTTTTCCTTGTTGTTTAAGCCAGTTGAATGTCTGCTTACTTGAATAGGTAATTTGGAAAGACCTTGGTGAAGTTATTAAGAGACTGTATCAGTTGGTTTTTGCTACACAAGAAGCCACCCTGAAACTCCATGGCTTGAAACAATAGCCATTCATTGAGTTCATGATTGTATGGGTTGACAGTTTTGTCTGGGCTCACACAAGAAGTTCTTCTTGTCTTAGCTGCTCTCAATCATGCATCTGTAGTAAGTTGCCAGGGAGGATGAGGGCTGGCTGGTCTAGGATGGCCTCAGCTTCGTTGTCTCATCTCTGTTCCAGTGGTCACTCTCTAGGAGTTTAGCTCAGGTTTGTTCACTTGGTAGCTGCTCAGCCTTCAGAGAGAGAAAGAGAGAGGTTGGACTGGCCCCCAGTCACTTATTCCGTGTTCTACTGGCTAGAGCAGATTCAAGAAGAAGGGAAATAGAGTGTATAACCTGATGGGAGAAACTGCACAGTCCAATTGTAAAGGGTGTTGATACAAGGAGTAAAGAGGTAGTTTGCCATCTACTACGAATATCTTACAGTGACTATTTACAAAGCTCTTTCCCTAATTAGTTGAGTATCATGGTAAATAAATGGGTAAAAATGTTGGCACCTCTACTTGTTAATCAGACTTGGGCTCTTTAGTTAAGCTCTTTTTGTTTGTTTGTTTGTTTGTTTTGTTTTTGGCCATACCCACAGCATGTGGAAGTTCCTGGGCCTGGGAGTGAACCTGTGCCACAGCAGTGACCCAGCCACAGCAATGGCAATGCTGGATCCTTAACCTGCCAAGCCACAAGAGAACTCCTAGTTAACCTCTTTAAGTCTTCATTTATAGTCCTGTTAAATGGAAATTATCATAGTTCTTTACTCATAAGATGATAGTGAGCATTCAAGAAGATAATGCTTGTAAAGTGCCTACCACAGTCCCTGGTATATAAATATTAACCATAATTTGTAATCTTTAAAGACAGGCCTATACCCTCTAGTTAATGTCCTAAAATTCTCTCTCTTACTTACTCTCTCTCTTACTTTTCCTCATTCTCTTTTCCTCTCTCTTGGTCTCTCCCTCTCCCTCTCTTTCTTTTTTTTGGCCACACCCATGGCATGTGGAAGTTCCCAGGCCAGGGATTAAATCCAAGCTGATCTAGACTACCAGAAGTGTCTCTAGAGTGCCTTGTGCTCCCAAGCATCCTAAATCTCCTGGAAACATCTTAAGGAAGAGTTTGAGCTATCCCTGAATTTCAGGTTCCTGTTGAATTTGTGTGGAATTTGGGCTTAAGGACCTCTTGACCAAATAGATTCAGAGAGGTTTCTGAATCGGCTCCTAAAGATGATCAAGCTGCCGAATGAGCTGTAACTGATTGACTCCTGCTCCCCAGATAATTTAAGGGAGATCCCAGTGTTTAGGAGAGGGGGAAAAAAGCTTTGTGCAATACCAATCACAAAATCTAGGGGACAGGCTAAACAGAGAAAGACCCTCAGTACAATAGTTCCTCTAAGTGTATTCTCAAGTTTTCAGTATTCACAGTTGCTTAGTGACTTCATTCTTACAGAGATTGCTGAGGCTTTGCCTAGTCTTATGTACAGCAATGTCAAAACATTGAGAATCACTGAGATCCAAAAATAATATCTATCTCACAGTGGTATTGTTCAGATTCCGAGGTCATAAGGCCTTGATTTCTTTCTAGCTTGAATTCAAATTAATATTATTAATCTCTACCACATTCCAGTTGTCCCAGAAAAGATACAAGGCTGCCATGGGATTTCTGTTGTATAGTTTCTAGTTTCTGGGCACTGCCATATTTCTCAGCCAAAGAAGATTCTTGATGAGATTGATGACAGGCTGGCAAACCTTAGGAGAGTCTTTAATGGCAAAGAATGAAGTAGTAGTAAGGATCTTACCCAACTGAGCTTCTAGTTTTTATGTATTTGTGGTTACATCTCCTGCATCATGAAAAGCAAAGATATTTTGATTTAAAATATGGTAGATCCTGAGGTCTCAGAAAAGTTCTTATAATTCCAAGTGCATGTGTCCATGTGGGCGTGAGATTGAAGCTTTTACTCTTGAGTTCGAGACTGACTGTCCTTGAAGCTCAGATGTTTAACCCATGAGGATTTACAATGTGATGTATCCACTCCCCACCTCTATGATTTGGGGAACTGGAGTCCTTCTATAACTTCTTGTACTTTCTTCCACGTCTCCCACTTGTTTAGGTTCTAGAGAGAGACAGCACAGGAGCCCTGCAACCAAATAAACATTAGTATCCTTGGCCAGAGTACCACTCTTCCAGGATAACCTAGAAGAAAACTTCAAAGCCCCAGTTAAGATCCTTTCTCTAGTCTTATGGACCAAACTAGAAAGCTTATTTCTGAGCCTCGCCCCAGTCCTTCCAGTTCTCTAGAGCTCTGTGGTCTCCAAAGAAATCTTCTCCAGACTTGATGTTTATAATCCTTCCAGCACCACTGGTGTTAATAAGCTCTTATCTGGGACACTGTGTGTTAGGAGTGGAACAAATTAAAAGAGACCTCTCTGTATTGCAGAGTCATTATCATACACTCCACCATACCTTCCATGTTTGTAATAATCATTTTCTCTCTCTGGACTTTTGGAGTATTAGTTTTGTGTTGTAGTAAACTATGACAGTAAAGTATCTTGATTATTTCTGGTTTCTCACTGTCACATTAATCATATATTCTATTTTGAGTCAGCCGCTCAACCATCAGTAATAAATCAGATAGGTTACATAGACATCTGGGGTGACATTATTCTCACATGCGGCACAGAAATTGGCAGAGTTCTAGTGCCTACTTGGCCAGAGAATCCCCAAGGTCTTGTGATTCAGAGTTACATTCCTTTTCTCTAACCCATGTTGCCTAATTTCTTCCGAAATAAGCGCACTCATTCCAGTAGTAAACTTCCGGCTAAGAGGTATGGCACTTCTGAGTACTCCTGATCATAACGATCCCATCCTACTTCTCCTGATACGTTATCACCGTGGCAGCAAATGTATGCAGCATGGCTGCCAGATAAGCTTTTCTGTTTAGCCAATATTCTAGTGTGTGTAGATACTGTGCTCTCTCATCTTTGCTGAAGTTAACGGTTGGCTATGAGGGCCGTCTTTATAGAACAGGAACTCCTTCACGGAATGGCATGTACTTTTGATAGCTGTCTAATCTCTTGCGTTCAGAGCACCTCCAGATTGGGGAATAAATTAGCAATACTAGAATAACTAGCCCTGTGTTTTGCTGACTCAGTTTAAAGAGTAGGTATACCTCCTAACTCGATCTAGAGTACTTGTTTTTGTAGAATATTTTATATTTATGTTCTAGAGTACTATTATTTTATGGGACATTTCATTTTTATATCCCAGTTGGAACAATATCTGCATACATCTGGTATCTAGCGATTTTGATGACCACAGCTGTGGAGAAATGATTTATGACCACAGATGAGGCAACACTATGCAAGAGCAAGGAATCAATGTAGTATTAAAAATTTTAAAGTAAGTGAATTAATTCAATAATAAATTTGAAATAAAAAGTTGTTAATGAAATCACCTGGCAGAGCTTCCATAATTTTACCTCTCTCCCTGACACCCAGTGTCATAGTCATCATGAGCTTTGTCACCATGGTAATTGTGACATAAAGATTATTCATCTCATACATACTACAGTGTCCTCAGTTCTCTTGTTGCCTGAAACACTGATTGTGGGCTGAGATATCTGACTCAGGGGAAAGACTGACCAGTGTTCAACCCTTGCCTTTCTACTTGTTAATTAATAGCATGACTTTGGGAGAAATGGATTGATGGAGGCAAACTTCGTTTTCTTCATCTATAAAGAGGTGATAACTATACCTTTCTTCCATGGTCATTTGGTAGATTCAGTGACCTAATACATGTAATGCATTTAGCTCAGTGCCTGGATTATAGTAATCATGCTGTTTTCTTCCATGTCTTATACCATATTAACTCAAATAATAACTTCCAAATCACATCTTGTTCCAGAATTTTTTCCCCACCTTTTCTTTTTCTTTTTTTTTTTTTGCCTTTTTGTCATTTTATGGCCGCACCCGCGGCATGTGGAGGTTCCCAGGCTAGGGGTCTAATCGGAGCTGTAGCCACTGGCCTGTGCCGCAGCCACAGCAACGCAGAATCCAAGCCGCGTCTGCAACCTACACCACAGCTCACGGCAACGCCGGATCGTTA
>PVHT020000195.1:4572156-4585514 GCA_004024745.2 Catagonus wagneri
TGGCCGCACCCGCGGCATGTGGAGGTTCCCAGGCTAGGGGTCTAATCGGAGCTGTAGCCACTGGCCTGTGCCGCAGCCACAGCAACGCAGAATCCAAGCCGCGTCTGCAACCTACACCACAGCTCACGGCAACGCCGGATCGTTAACCCACTGAGCAAGGGCAGGGATCGAACCCGCAACCTCATGGTTCCTAGTCGGATTCGTTAACCACTGCGCCACGACGGGAACTCCTCCCCACCTTTTCTGAGTTGATACTGGTTTCTATCCATCGCATCTGTGAATGGGCAAACAAACAGATAACATATACCTTATTAAAATAAATTATACCTTCTTCCTTACTATTGAGTTTATATATAATATCTTCATTAAACAAATATTTATTGAGTGTCTTTTATGTGCCATGCATTTTTCTAAGCATTTTTCTGGGGATATGGTAGTGAATAAAACAGAAAAATTCCTGCTCTCTTAGAGCACATATTATAGTGGGGAGAGACAATAAGTGAATAAATAAGTGAGTAAAACATATAACCAGTATAGTGTAGCAGATAGTGGTAAGTGCCTTGGAGAAAAATAATGGTGAAAGTTGTCCAGATTATGTCAATATATGCTTATATATTAGTGGTTGTGATGGGGAGCAATTTTAAAAAGGTGATCAGTAAGCCTGAGCTCCACTCACTGACTCACTAAAAGAAGAGAATCATAATTTTTTTTTTGTTTTTTGTCTTTTCAAGGCCACACCTATGGCATATGGAGGTTCCCCGGCTAAGGGCTGAATAGGAGCTGTAGCCGCCGGCCTGCACCACAGCCATAGTGACATGGCATCCAAGCTGCATCTGCGACCTACACCACAGTTCACGGCAATGCTGGATCCTTAACCCACTGAGCGAGGCCAGGGATCGAACCCACATCCTCATGGTTACTAGTTGGGTTCATTAACCACTGAGCCATGACGGGAACTCTGAGAATCATAATATTTTTTTAAAATTCTGAGCTGTCAGATTGGCAGGAGGCAAAACAGTGTTTTAGTAAAATCGAGAGGCTATAGTCCTGATCAGCATTCCTAGGACCAACCTTGGCTCTATCTGGGTATTGTTCCATTAACTCTTTCCTCTTCAGGCTTGGGAGGAGGGACTCTTTGAGCGCCTAGGGAAGATGGGGATGGAGTCAGTAACTAGCCTTGGCCAAGCCCCATTGATGACTCAGACCAGACAAATCCCTTAGAAGACTGGAGGGAAGGGCACAATGTCTCCACAATGAACCTGCTAGACTTCAGGAAGACAACTACTGTTAGACATGTCTAGTTTGATCTTATACTCAATCTGAAGACTGAGGTAGAGGTCACTAAGAATGAATGCTTATTCTGAGATTTAGAGGCAACTAAAAAGTATTATCCAAAGTGTAAAAGTCACCAGTCACCTGCAAACTCTAGGTGACAGGCAGGAGCTAGCTCCAAAAGGAGTCTTCTATGCTTTGAATGCCCATCAGTGTTTCAGCCTTGACCTGGACTTGGTCTAAATCACTTGCCTTTGACAATGTCTTATGTCAGCTGCCTTCTCTGAACCTGCGCTTTGCTTCAACTCAACCATTCAGTGTTCCTGAGATGTGTCTACTTTTCTATAAACCAGTGAAGAAATGTGATACTCTGGCCAAGTTCCTGAAGCTCCCTTTTGTAACTTCTCTGTACATTCCACAGATGGCTCCTCTAGGGAGGGTTGTTTCAAGTAACTTTTTCCCTTCTTATTTCATCTCATTTTACTCATGAGGTCTGGACTAAGAAATACTTTTCAGCACACTGGGATCCTGAAGAAGTAAGATCCTTTCATCGTTGTCTTAACTAAAAAGACATATTTGACTAACCATTTCTAGATGATCACTCTCAAATTTATATCTTCATCCCTGACCTTGCTGCCAAACTGCAGACTTATATATCTAGTTGCCTTTTCAGTATCCTCATTTGAATTTCTCATAAATACCACAAACTCCTTGTCTTCCCTCTAAACTGTTTTACCTGCAACCTTTCCCATCTAAATTGATGTAAGTCTCAGCCTTCTGGTTGTTGAATCCAAAAACCATGAACTAATCCTTGACTCTGTCTTTCACAGCCTACCTCTAATTCACCAGAAAAATCCTGTTGGTTTTACTTTCAAATTTTATTGAAATTCCAGCCACCCATTTTCCATACGGCAGCCAGAGTGATTCTTTTCAAATATAAGTGAGATTGTGTCATTCTTCCAAACTCAACCATGGATTCCCATTTTCCTTAGGATCAAAGGCTCAAATCTTGCTTCTGAGGCTCTAGATATAAATTTATACTAATGGCTCTAGTGTTACCTGCTACTCTGTACAGTCTGGGTGTGGGAATAAATTCGGGTTACATAGCAGGCCCTATAGTGTCATAAATTCAGGCCAGTAATAATCAGTACAGCCTCCCTGGAATCCAGTTTGGCCTCACAAACTTGAACTCTGTCTGTTGAAAGTATTTGTCAATTTGGTTAATGAAGATTATCTTTGCTCTATCTGTAGGAAAAAGGAACAACTATGTAACTAGAAATGTAAACAGGAAAGAGCTTTAGCTTTTCCTTTGGGCTAAAGAGTCAACTTGTTATTTACTTTCTGTAAAGTCCTTATAAATTCACTTTGTGTGATAAATATGTAGTCAGTTGGACTAAAGGCAAATCATTCTTGGTCGTGGAAATTTTTAAATTCTCTACACTTTATATTCCTGATATCCTTTCTTATTTCTGTCCAAAGCATTACTCTATCAATTTTAAGATAAGAAATTACACAGAACATCCTTTTTGCTCTGAAGTTGACTAAAGTGATCCTCTCAGCTTGAGAGGGAGATTTTGCTACAGCTTTATTTAGCAATAGCACCATTTATGACTCAGTTGGAAGTGCATAAAAAGTTGAGCAGTAAGGGTAACATGGATTTCAAAGTCTATGCACTTTGCTCAAGCAGAGTGAAGACCCACCCTCAGTTCTGAGCCTGTGAAGAGGGAGATTTCTGACTGAACTCCATGGTTATCTGATTCCCACTTTGTTCTTAGCAGACAGCAAATCAGAAACAGGGCGGGGATTTGTGGTAGGCAGGGCTACTAAAGGTGCATTCTTCAGGAAATGGCACAGAAATCAGAACCTGCAGAGACAGCAGAGTTATTAGCAATAAAGCTGTTTGGAGCCATTTAATGTACAGCCTCAAAGATGTCGCGTTATAGCTCATCAGTAAACATTGGCCAAGATGTTGACACTGAATCATCTGGAAAAAGGAAAAAAAAAAGGACACATAAAATAATGTTCAGGCAACATCCTGATTAGGATGGAATGTATTTTAGAAAATTTTCTACCTTAAATGGTTAAGAAATGCAAAACTGGTATAATCAAAGCAGTGCATTTTCCTTTTGCTTATGTGGGCCTGCTTATTCTCACAATATGACAGTTTTCCTACAGAACTCGTATGGACGATTCTCCCCTTTCCCTCTGTTCTCAGAGTCCCCTAATGATTACACAGTTCTTCTCATTTTGAGTGGCTTTTATTGCTGGGCTCCCAGCATTTTCCTGTGTTCTCATATATTGATCCGTAGAATACTTACAGTGTCCTTGTGAGCTGGGTATAATATGATTATCAGCTTTGAAATAAGGATGTTAGGTGTGGGGGGAATATTACCTGCCTAAAGTCACACAGCTAGTAAGTGGCAGAGTAAATCCATTGAGCTACCCAAGTCTTCTTCTAAATGACAGTCCCAGGATGGAGGGGAGCTTTCCATGCTGGGTCTTCTCTTCCCTGTGTCTCCTCTTCTGTTTCTGAGCTATGCTTCAGATGACATTATTTTAGACCTATTTACTCTCTATTTTCCTCTGGATATTCTCCTGTGTCTCTCTTAAATTGTGGGCTCCAGAAATTAGCATGATGCTCAAAATTGTTTTGTATCTGATACTTCTAGTAACAAAGTCTAAGGTAGTCTAAGATGGATTGACATTTTGGCGGCAGCCATGTTGGATTTATAGCTCATATGAAGGTTTTATTCAACCCTGCTTGACTGGGCTGCTTTGGTAGCTCCCTGACTGATCTCCTTACTACTCTTGCCCCTCAGTGCCTGTTCTCTAACCAGCAGTGAGAGTGATTCTGTTAAAACATTTACCAGATCACTTCTCTGAGTGAACCCCTCCACTACCTTCCCACATACTCCAGCCACAAAGGCCTCTCTGATGTCCTTGAGACCTTTGCACTTGCTGTTCCTTCTGCCCAGAACGGTCTCCCCTCACATATCCACGTGCCTTTCATCCCTTCCTTCAGGTCTTTCCTCATCTCCAACCCATCATTCACCATCTCCTTTCCTGCTTATTGTTAAGTCATAGTGTTTGCCGTCAGCTGTTTGTTCCTTCCTGCCACCCCACCTCGTATCATAGGATAGCCACAGGAACTTTTCCTGTCTTATTCACTAGTGTATATCCAGTATCTAGAACAGTGCCTGGCATATAGTAGATAGCCAATAAATAATTGTTGAATCGAGGTTCTTGTTGTTTTGGAGGGGAACTGTCATTGATCAGAGGCCTGCTTAATTCTGTACTGTGTGCTTCTTTTGGGGGCATTTAGATCTAGTTGTAGAACCTTACATCCTGCTAAATCCTTTATTGAAATGGATGATATGAAGGAAATGAGGCAAGCAGCATCTTCTCTGTTCCTAGCGAATCCCTACATATATATTTGGGACCAGAGATACGTATTTTCCAAGTGCAAACCACATTCTAAAAATGATAGTTTATAGTTTTGTCAGGTGTCAAGATCAAGCCCTTTCCTCTCCCACTTATGAAACTCACCCTTCAACCCTTTTGAAAAGTAGAACAGGTTTCATCTACCTCCGGTCTCCTAATTTTTTTTTTTTTTTGTATTTTTAGGGCCTCACCTGTGGCATGTAGAAGTTCCCAGGCTAGGGGTCGAATTGGAGCTACAGCTGCTGGCCTACACCACAGCCACAGCAAGGTCAGATCTGAGGCACAACTGTGACCTACATCACAGTTCACGGCAATGCTGGATCCTTAACCCACTGAGTGAGGCCAGGGAATCAAACTTCCATTCACATGGATGCTAGTCAGATTTGTTTCTGCTGAGCCATGAAGGGAACTCCCTCCTAATTTTTTTCTGATTCTTCATTTTTTTAAAAGAATCTGTTTCTTTAGGCCAGTTGTTTCGCTGGGGCTCATCACCTGGGTCTGTAGTGGATTCTTTCCACTCTCAGAGGGGCTCAGAGAGAACACTTCTGGGGAGCTTTCAGAACATAGGCATCTGCTCAGTGGAGAGTGAACAAAAATTCTAATAATCCAGTCATTGCTGGCAGTTGGCCATTATGAGCTAGTTTCCCTACAGAATTGTGACAGTTCTCCCATTTCCCTGGCTCCTCAAAATTCCTTGACTTCCAGAATTTTCCTGCCTCACTGTTATCTCAGGCTCCTTGCTCATCTATTTTTAGCTTTCAGATTTCATATCCTGCTTTCTTTCTTTCAATTTGATCACATTAATCTGATTTTCTGCCTCAGTGTATTGAAATTGGACTACTCCCGTTTGTTCTTCTGAACCCCAGAGTTTGATTCATGAAGTGGCCTGAGTGGCGTTTTGTTTCAGCTTTTATTAAAGTGACATTCCAACTCTGTTCAGAGCCTCACCCACTGCTCTCTTTTCTCTTATGGGTTTTTCCCCTAATGCCTGTGGGAGTGAGTAGATGTCTGCTTGCTTGAATGTGAGAGGAGCTTTACTGAAACCTCACTGACCCCTTCCATCTCGCTTTCTTGTAACATTCTTTATCATAATTGCTTAAATGTGTTAATTACTTTATTTCTTAGAGGGACCATGTATGTTGATTCATATCAGGGGTAGTAAGAACCCACCTCTGTTTGATGTGGCAGAACCAAATCCGTCATGTTCCCTGAAGACCCATGACCCTATGCACCTCCATCATTGTTCTCAGGCCGTTGATGGCAACTTATAGGCCTGTACTCTAGACTCAAACTGCGTGCCTTGGTATCCTGCCTCTGCCACTTACTGGCTAAGTGGGGTTTGGCAATTTATTTAAGTTCTCTGGGCCTCAGTATCTGTATAATGGCAATGAGAAATATTGGCCTCTAGGTTTGTTGAAATGCTTAAATGACATGTTATAATACAAAGCACTCTGTGCAGTTACTTATTATTTTTTCCTATTCTACAATAATATGTACAACTTTGGAATAAAGGGAAGTAGTGGAAAGACTTTTTTAGAAGCTTGCCTACTGCCATTTCACCTGGACCTGGAAGACTTGTTTTTCTGGGTGAAGAAATGTTTTCACTGTGTGAAGGTTTCATAATCACAGTCTAGCATACCCATGAGCCCTGCCATTTAAAGTGGCTCCACTCTTTATTGATGACACTACTATCTACACCCTGGGAATGAGGACACTGGTCCAGCTCTTGAGATTCAAACCACTGAAGTCTCTTTGAATTCTATGCCATGGTTCATGGCTCTGGATGACTAGAAATTGACAAGGACACTCTCTGAATTTCATGCCATGGGGAGGCATTCTGATTTCCTTGTGACCTTGACTGAGTTTTGAGCAGGTAATGAAAGGGATAGAAGCACACAGTGAAATCAGCCATAGAGCCAGGGTTTAACATGGGCATCTGAGAAATAGAAAATGAACCTTTTTAAATTTTTCCAGGTTAAATCAGGAGAGTTAACTTGTGGAGTGGAGGGTATCTTATAATTTAAAAAAAAATGGCCATGACAATTAAAATTTATCAGAAAAATGATTTCCATAAAGATGAGGGCAAAGTTGTTTATTTAGGAAGGGAAAAGATTACCCAAGTAGAGAGTTTCTATGACTATGAGTTTGAAATAAAAAGTAAAGAGAACTATTAATGGAATTGTCTGTAAAACACATAAGTCTCAACATTACCCCCATGATCCCTGATTCTAGAGTTCGTTGGTCACTGTAAAATCATGACACCTTCAGTGTATCTTTAACAGATTTTAAGGAACATATTAACCAAATGTACAAGTTTTGATTTGGCCATAAAGTTCGAGGAAAGCTATGGTTCTCTAGGATTAATGAATTACATTTGTTTATTTGATTTTACTTTAAGAAATCATTCTAAAATCTGTTTACATATCTCTCTTCTCCGGGATGAATTTTATGTTGGTTCAGCAGATTGTTTACTGTTTTATCTTCTTCCTTTTTTTTTTTTCTGTCTTCCCTGCTCAGTGCCCAACCCAAGTTCAAAGGCTGATGAGAGAGAAAAACTCATGAGGAGGTTTTACTCAAGGGAAGTTATTCAGTGGATGGGATCTTGGCGCACAGAGAAAGATGTCAGGCTCTTTCTGGCTCCTTCTCAGCCTCATTCCTGTAACTGCTGCTCAATCCACCACTGAGGAACTGGCCAAGACATTTCTGGAGAAGTTTAACCTTGAAGCCGAAGACCTGTCTTATCAAAGTTCACTTGCTTCTTGGAACTATAACACCAATATTACCGATGAGAATGTCCAAAAGATGGTGAGTTCTCGTGGCTACATAGGGGTATTTGTTGCTTCTTAAAAATCAGGTTATTGCCCAGAAAATGAAAAGGGAAATCAAAGAAATGCTCTGAGCTGTGAGATTGGATGTTTCATGGAAGTGCCATAAGTTATTGAGTTAATAATTTCCCCAAGCCCACAGGGTCAATAGGAATGTCTAAAGACTCTACAAATGATATACTAACTGAAAAATGCAACTGGAGCTTTAGTGAAAGAGCTAGCTAGTAATTAAGATTGCATGGGTCGGGTGAGGTTGGCCTTGGGAGTTCATTATCATGGAGCTTCATTGTCACGGAGCTGCTCCGAGGGACTTCCAGAGGGTACAGAGTCCACAGAGCCCTCCAAGAAAAACCATAATTAAACCTGTTCTGACAAGTCTCAGAGTGCTCTGGGAAAGCAAGATATTTTGTTTGACAAGTGCAAGGTTTCAGGAAATTTCTTCCCTCTCAGATCCCAAAGCAGTGCTGGAAATGAAGCAACATTATATAAGCAAAGTTTTTTGGCATTTGTTACAGCAATGCATTCCTTCAGAAAGTGTAGTTCAGAAGCTTATTTTTTCAAATAGTAGGTTGCATGTTTAAATTATTGTCATCCACTGGACAGACCAAATCTGAGACCTGCTGCCTCATTTGAACTTCCCAGGATATTTTCCTTTTTTTTTTCTTTTTTTAGGGCTGCACCCATGGCATATGGAGGTTCCCAGGCTAGGGGTCTAGACAGTCGGAGCTACAGCTGCCAGCCTACACCACAGCTCACGGCAACACTGGATCCTTAACCCACTGAGCGAGGCCAGGGATCAAACCTGCAACCTCATGGTTCCTAGTCAGATTTGTTTCAACTGTGCCACAACGGGAACTCCTTTTTCTAAACCTCAAAGAAATCCAGGAGATTTTGATACCCCACTGTTGTCATAGGAGAACATTTTTTTTTTTTTTTTGGTTCATATTTTGGTCCTAGCTCTCGTCTCTTCACTGTCGCTTTTTTTCCCTCACTTTTGATTTAATCTCTGCTGTAGGTGTGTGCAGTGCATTGTGCGTTTGTTTTCATTCTCAGCCGAATGGTCCTGTAGGTGGTGGTGAAGGTTTACCAGCATCATGCCTAAGAGCTCTGGAGCCTGACTGCTGAGGTCCAAATCCTGGCTCCACCACTTTCTACCTGGGTCAGCTTGAGGTAGTTAATAAACCTCTCTGCGCCTTAGTTTTTCTTTTTTTTTGCCCTGTGAAATATAATGTAGCACTCATATTTGCCTCACAGGGTCGCTGTGATGACTGTTAATACAGAGAGCCACCAGAATAGTGCTCAATGCTTATAAGCATGGGAGAGCAGTAAGGTCTCATGGCTGTGAGTGTGAGAGGGAGTTAAAATCGCTGAAAAGACAGGTAAGAGTTCTGATGAGTGTCCAGATGCTGAGAAGGCAAGTTACAGGTGAGATGAGGTGATGTTTGTTGAAATCATCTCTGGATCATTAAGTGCTATCGCTTCTAAATTACACTGGTTGATTAGAGGAAGGCCAGAAATGAAAGGGCATAAATCCACAAAGTGTGGTCAAAGTACACAAAGTATGGGCCCTTTAAAGGAAAGTGAAAATAGTTGAATGAGGGAAGCAAGCAGGAGGCCCAGTATCTCCTCCAGCACTGGTAAAGGGTGCATTAGTGCCTTTGGGTGCACCTGTGTGAGTTTACCTGCTGAGGGAGGCCGTGCCCCGGGAGGGAAATAGCTCTTCTAGTCTCTTATCACGTATATGGAGGTGCCCTGATGAAATGGGCACTGCAGCTGGTGCTATAAGAGGTACCAAGATGCAGGAAGCTGAGATAAGGTCCGCTGCTGGTAGCCAAGGCTCAAGAAGGAATTTGAGGAATGGAGGATGTTCCCCAAGAAAGAGCAACTAGAATGATTTAAGGTAATCAGAGATGGTTAGGAGGGAAAGCAGAATTAGCTAGGAAAGAACTGACTCAAAAAGAAAAAAAAAAATGAGTCTGAGGTGGAACGAGAAAGGATAGAGTGTTCATGGTTGTATTGGCCAACTCTTCGTACCAGAAAGGTGATGCCTTTCGAAGCTCAAAAGAGATAGATTTACAGTAAATAGGAGGAGGTGCAATTTACATTTTAGGTGGTGAAACTGGTAAGCCTTGTGAAACTGGCCTTTTTTTAAAATCTAAAGAAGTGAGGCAGGGTTCCCCTCGTGGTGCAGCACAAATGAATCCGACTAGGAACCATGAGGTTGCAGGTTTGATCCTTGGCCTTGCTCAGTGGGTTAAGGATCTGGCGTTGCTGTGAGCTGTGGTGTGAGTCGCAGATGTGGCTCGAACCTCCATATGCTGTGTGTTTAGGCCAAAAAAGCAATAAATAAATAAATAAATAAATAAATAAATAAATATTAAAAAGTGAGGCATTGAAAACTATCAGTGGGTTTCTGAAGTATTTCAGCAAATGTAAGAATAGTGGGTCTGCTGTATGTAAGGAAGGATGGTGAAGTGCGTTTATGGACCCAGTTCTCTGCCCTTCCCTCTATCAGTGCCCAAAGTTGTGTCACTTTGTAGTGCTAGCCCACTGAAGGTGATCTGACTGTGTCCTTCACTGTGGGACTTACTTTGACCAGTGGGGTATTAGGAGATGTGATGAAAATGGAGGCTTGGAATGGACTTGAATAATGGGGCTTGTCCTTTGCACCTTTGCCTTTGCATGAGAACATGTCTGGGTTAGCCAGCTAAAGAATGAGAGATGGCGGGAGTATCTGCCGTGGCGCAGTGGGTTAAGAATCTGACTGCAGCGACTTGGGTTGCTGTGGAGGTGCGGATTCGATCCCCAACCTAGTGCAATGGGTTAAAGGATCTGGTGTTGCTGCAGCTGCAGCGTAGTTTCCCGCCGCTGGCAGGGGCGTCCTGGTTCACTGTTCCAGCAGTATTCAGCACTCACTGCTACAGCTGCCCACACCCCTGTGCACGCAGCTGAAGGGATATTGAAGGCTGCCCTGCTGGAGCCTTGGGGGGTCTCCGGGAACACTTCATCAGTAGTTCTTGGTGACCTCCTGGTGGAAACATTTCCTCACCATAGTCATCGTTGTGATCTTGATCCTTTTATTCGGACCCTGTATAATTAATTGTATTTCTGGCTTCATTACATCCCGATTAGAAGCTATCAGCCTTCAAATGGTGATAGAAAGGGTACCCAATGTAATGTATCGAAGCCCACTTGACCATCCCATGAGTGGAGACCTAACTGCTTTCCCCTAATGCCACCCCTTTTCAACAGGAAGCAGTCAGAGCTGTCGTTGCCCCCCCCCCTCGCAGTTAGGGTCTCCAACTCTAGAAGCGGGGATTGAGGCAGAATAATAACTCAGGTAGTCAGTGAAGGAGCATGGGCTCCGATGCATTCTTTGATATGGATATTGATTAACATTTGTGGCTTAAGGGCTCCAGGGAGTCACATCCCCACAGGCCTTGTTTACTATAGGGAGTGTACCTATGCCCAGATGGACATTAATCCCTAAGCCCCTATGACTCAGTCTACAGGAAGAGAGGGACAAAGAAACCATGAGATTTATGGGACATTTCCACCCCTAAGACCTGTATTAGACAAGGACTGATATTGGTAACTGGGCAAGGCCAATGAGAGAGGGGGACTCTTCTTCCCTTCCCAGCTGTCCTGGGAGATGTTTGCTTTCCTATGATAAAGACTTTGTTTGCTTACCAAAAAAAAAAAAAAAAAAAAAAGTTCTTGGTGAGTTAGCAGAAGCAAGAGGCCCATACTTGCCCTTTGGGTGATCGGGGCCCCTAGAGTCCTTGGGCAGCCTGCTTCCCGGACCTGTCTTGAGGGCTGGGGGCACAGTGAATGCAGAGCAGCGTCATTTTTTTTTTTTTTTTTTGCTTTTTAGGTCCGCACCTGTGGCATATGGAGGTTCCCAGGCTAGGGGTCTAATCGGAACTATAGCTGCCAGCCTATGCCCCAGCCACAGCAACAGTGGATCCAAGTCGCAACTGCAACTTACACCACAGCTCACAGCAACACGGGATCCTTAACCCGCTGAGCAAGGTCAGGAATCAAACTGGCATCCTCATGGAAACTACTTGGATTCGTTTCCACTGCATCCGGACGGGAACTCTGCAGGGTCATTTTAAACTGCTATTCTGAGGGAGGAATGTAGACTTCATCCCTGTCTCCAAGGGGTCCGGGGCATACTCTCCAACACTTGCAAGTACCTGCACACAGGTCCAGGGGTGAAGGTCAGTGTGGTACAAATGCAATGACATTCAAGAAATCCGACGCTGTCTTGATTTGCCCAAGCTGGCGATATCTTGGACAAGTCACTTATTTTTTTGTCTCTTGAAACTTAAGAGGGCAGATGGGCCCAGCCCAGAGTTTTCAGTGGATGATCATGGTGAATGGCTAAATTCCACATGTTGAGGATTAACACGTGGCAAGTGCATTGGAGGCCTTGTTCTTACTAGTATTTCTTTGTCATGAAACCTTGATAATGTCCCGGTTTAGTGATGTAATTTGGTGAAAGTGAACTTGAGCAACTCAAAATGACATGTTTTATTACATCCAAATTTGACACAATTACTCAGTGATGTGAGCACTCTGACAGCTACACTCAGGGTGGGCAGCCTGGTGGTCAGGAACTACCACTGCTTCTTAAGTATGGCAGTTAACTGGGCAAAAGAGAATTCATTTTATTTTGGTGAAATCCTTTGGTTTGTAGCAGTTCCATAGGGTTTTTAGATCTACTTGTAGGACCTAAGGAATACGGTGGTATTTTTCTTTCTTTTACTATTGACGGCTTTTAACAACAGCTTTATTGAGATACAATTATGCACCACAAAATTCATTAAAGTATATAATTCAGTGCTTTTCAGTATATTTACAGAATTGTACAACCATCATCACCATCTAATTTTAGAACATTCTTTTTGCTTTTCATTTTTTTTAAGGGCTACACCAGTGGCATATGGAGGTTCCCAGGCTAGGGATCGAATTGGAGCTACAGCTGCCGGCCTACCACAGCCACAGCAATGCAGGATCCTTAACCCACTGACCAAGGCCAGGGATCAAACCTGCGTCCTCATGGATGCTAGTCAGATTTGTTAATTGCTGAGCCATGACGGGAACTCCTAATTTTAGAACATTTTTATCATCCCAAAAAGAAACTACATTCCCATTAGCAATCACCCTCCCCTCTCCCAATCCCTAGCTCTAAGCAACCACTTATCTACTTTATGCCTCTATAGATTTGCCTATACTGCACATTTCCTATAAATGGACTCATATACTAGGTGATCTTTGGTGACTGGCTTCTTTCACTTTGCATGTTGTAGCATATAACTATTTTGTTTCATGTTTATTGCCAAATAGTATTCCGTTATATGGATTTTTCTTTTTACTGTAAAAATTTTCAAACACAGAAAAGAAAGACTAATATGTTGAAAATACTTATATCCATCACCTAGCAATTATCAATACTTTGGCCAGTTTTGTTTTATTTTTCTTCCCAACTCCACATTTATTGGATTATTTTGTGGGAAATCCCCAACACCATATAATTATATGTTATGTGTAAATATTTCACGTTGTAGCTCTCAAAGTAAGAATTTTAAAAACAGGAGTTCCTCATACACATCCTTCTTAAGCTTTTCCAAACAGTTGAAGAAGAAGGAACACTCCCAAAGACATTCTATGATGCCAACATCACCTTAATTCCAAAAACAGACAAAGACACCACAAAAAAAGAGAACTATAGGCCAATATCTTTGATGAATATAGATGCAAAAATTCTCAACAAAATTTTAGCCAACCGAATCCAACAGCATATCAAAAAAATCA
>PVHT020000195.1:4586514-4622922 GCA_004024745.2 Catagonus wagneri
CTATGGAAGACAGTGTGGAGGTACCTTAGAAAACTCTACATAGAATTACCATATGACCCAGCAATCCCACTCTTGGGCATATATCCAGACAAAAATTTCCTGGAGAAAGACACTTGCACACGCATGTTCACTGCAGCACTATTCACAATAGCCAAGACATGGAAACAACCCAGATGTCCATCGACAGATGACTGGATGAGGAAGATGTGGTATATATACATGATGGAATACTATTCAGCCATAAAAAGGATAAAATAATGTCATTCGCAGCAACATGGATGGAATTAGAAACCCTCATACTGAGTGAAGCAAGTCAGAAGGAGAAAGACAGATGTCACATGAAATCTCTTATAGCTGGAGTCTAAAACACTGCACAAATGAACATCTCAACAGAAAAGAAAATCACGAACTTGGGGAACAGACTTGTGGTTGCCAGGGGGCGGGGGAGGGGTGGGAGAGGTGTGGGAGAGAATGGGGATAACTAGTGCTTTAATGATGGAATAGCAAGGAGCTCCAGCTGTATTGCACAGGGAACTATATCTAATTACATGTGAGAAATCCATATATGTACTTGTAATCGGGTCACCACGCGGTGCAGTTGGAAAATCTGACAGAAATCTGTAAACCAGCTATAATGCAAAAATAAAAAAATAAATCAAAATAAAAATAAAAAAAATAAATAAACCCCAAACTGCCAAAAAAAAAAAAAGAATCAATATCACTAAAAAAAAAAAAAAAAAACAACAGGAGGTCCCATCGTGGCTCAGTGGTTGATGAATCCGTCCAGGAACCATGAGGTTGCGGGTTCGATCCCTGGCCTTGCTCTGTGGGTTAAGGATCCGGCATTGCCGTGAGCTGTGGTGTAGGTTGCAGACGCGGCTCGGATCCCGCATTGCTGTGGCTGTGGCAAAGGCCGGCGGCTACAGCTTCTGTTAGACCCCTAGCCTGGGAACCTCCATATGCCGCGGTTGCGGCCCTAGATAAGGCAAAAAGACAAAAAAAAGAAAAAGAATTTTAAAAACAACCTTAATAACGGTACCATGCTGAAACCTTAATAACACCTCAGTATCATCAAATATCTAGTCAATATTCAAATGCACCGTAATGTATTATTTAAAAATTTTTTCAGCCTGTTAGTTTGAATCAGAATCTAACGAGATTCTTTCCTCATGATTTTGGTAGATTTACTTTGTCTCTTTTAATCAATAGAGTCCCTCCCTCATTTTTTTTTTTTTCTATTTATTTGTAGAAGAATTGAATTGTTGATCCTATAGAAACTCTCACTTTCTGGATTGGCTGATGGTGCCCCCATAATGTTGCTTAACATGCTCTTTTGTCCCCTGTATTTTCTGTAAATGTATAGATCTAGGGCAGAGGTCAACACACTTTTTCTTTTCTTTCTTTCCTTCCTTCCTTCCTCTTTTCTTCCTTCCTTCCTTCCTTCCTTCCTTTCTTGCTTGCTTGCTTGCTTGCTTGCTTTTTAGGGCCGCATCCACAGCATATGGAGGTTCCCAGGCTAGGGGATCCAATAGGAGCTACACTTACCAGCCACAGCCACGCAGAATCTGAGATGCATCTATGACTTACACCGCAGCTAACGGCAATGCCAGATCCCTAACCCACTGAGCGAGGCCAGGGATTGAACCCGCCGCCTCATGGTTACTAGTCAGATTCATTTCCACTGTGCCACAATAGGAACTCCAGCACACCTTTTCTGTAAAAAGCCAGATAGTCATTATTTTAGGCTTTGTGAGGCCTATAACCTCTATTCATCTCCACTATTGCAGCACTAAAGCAGCCATAGACAATATATAAATGGGTGTGAATATGTTCCAATAAAACTTTATTTACAGAAATAGATGGTGGGCAGAGTCCTGATCTAGAGACTTGATCAAAATCAGGTTTCACTTGTGAGTTTTTTATTTTATTTTGGTCTTTTTTTTTTTTTTTTTGCCTTTTCTAGGGCCACACCCATGACATATGGAGGTTCCCAGGCTAGGGGTCTAATCAGAGCTGTAGCCAATGGCCTACACCACAGCCACAGCAACACAGGATCCGAGCCGCGTCTGCAACCTACATCACAGCTCACAGCAACGCCGGATCCTTAACCCATGGAGCAAGGCCAGGGATCGAACCTGCAACCTCATGGTTCCTAGTCAGATTCGTTAACCACTGAGCCACAACGGGAACTCCACTTGTGAGTTTTTTAAATAGGTGGAAATTGAATTGACACTAGTAGTGCTGTGCAGGAGTACTGAGTTAAGAAATTAACAAAAAATTAGTTCCTAGAACTCTGGAAAAAGAAGCAAATTAAAAAATCTGTGGGGACCCTTTTATAACCAAAGCTCAAGGCCTTCCTACCTTATGCAGTAGACACAAATAAATTTAGCATAGATTAAAAATTAAATAGCAAAAGCAAGACAAACTTTTATAGGAAAATATAGATGACTCTTTGGTTAGGAATGGTTTATTAAATGACTTTTGGTTGGGAATAGTTTATTAAATAAGAGATAAAAGAATCAATCTATAAAGAAAAAGATTGAGCAAATCAGTTGCATTAGGATTAAAAACAAACTTCTGTTCATTAAAAGACATCATAAACACACACACACCCCTTCACACACAAGACAAGAAGCAGACCTTGAGAAAACATTGGTGATACAGATAACTAACAAAAGATTAACAGTCAGAATATAAAAAGGAATTTTACCAAGTGATAAGACAAAAATCCACTACAAAAATGGAGAAAAGATATGAGAAACAAATTCATAGAGGAGGAAATTTGAATATATATGTTTACATACCGTGTATATCTGTGTATATATAATATATATATGTTTAACTTCATTAATAATCAAGGGGATAACATTTTATTAACAATGAAATGCTGAGTTGGCATAAAATCAGATTTACCAAAATCTGACAGTATCTATCGAAGTTGAAAATTGCTTTAACCTCTCAATTGCACCTCTAAGAATTCCACCTGGAGAGCTTCCCTGTATGCTTAAGAAACTTTGACTTGGGTTGCATCTTATGAAATTTCCATATTGCAGGTTAAAATAGAATGTTGGCAATTTCATACGATTTACCCTAAAATTAGATATGTGGTAAAAAAAAATGTAATACTTAAAAAAAGGGAACAAAATAAACATCCACAGATGAGAAATTACTAAATAAACTTGGATTTGGTTATATATTTAAATATTATGTAGCAGTTAAGATGAATAAATTACATATACTTGAAAAACTGGAAAAAATATAATGTTGAGTGAAAAAAAGCAAGAGGGTTTTCTTTTTTTCCAACTTTGTTGCAATATAATTGACATATAGTGTAAATTTAAAGTGTACAAAGTGTTGATCTGATATACACAAACTGCAAATGATTGCCATGGTACCATGGCAGCAGTAGCCTTAGCTAACACCATGAGGCTCTGTATTCCCAGTAAGCTTGCTCTGAAATCTGCTGGGCTCTCCTTTTCGAGCATTCATCCTTGAATTCTTTTTTTTTAAAGTTAATTTACAAGGTGTGATAATCTCTGCTGTACAATGAAGTGACCGTCATATATATACACATATCCATTCTTGGATCCTTGAGCAGCTCACCCACATCATGGTGCCAAGGCCAGAAATTCCAGGGCCCCGCAACATGAGTCATCTGTGAGAATTCACTTCAATTTCTGGGGACAAGACCCTTGGGAACACTAGGCACCAAGCCAGAAAAAGAGAGTGACCAAGTGTGGCTTGGTTGCTCTTAACCTAAGCCTTGACCTTCAGCAAAGTAGAGAATTCAATCACTCAGAAAATACTAGATGTTCCACCAGATGTTCTTTGGACTGTGTCTTCCATTCTATCTGTTCAAGCAGTCCCATTCTAACTTTTTTTTTTTTTTGTCATTTCAGAATGATGCCAGAGCCAAATGGTCTGCCTTTTATGAAGAACAGTCCAGGACTGCCAAAACGTATCCACTAGACGAAATCCAGAATCCCATACTCAAGCGCCAGTTGCAGGCCCTGCAGCAGAGTGGAACATCAGGGCTCTCAGCAGACAAGAACAAACGTGTATGTGAAATTCTAGCACTGATCCCAAGAGGTGAAATATTTGGGAAATTGCAAACATGATTATCACTCATGGCTGCTTCTTTTATCTGCAAAGATAGCAGTGCCCACCACAGAGAGAGCTCTGTGCCTCGGCAGGGTGGCCACACAGTTTTATCATCCAAGCTGGAATCCTTGGAAAGTGAGGGAGGATGCTTGTGTGCTAGGACACGTGGTTAAACTGGGACTGTCAGGGCACTGTGGTCTATATGGACACAGTGACAGCGGTTACCTTCCTGAGGACCAGCTACCCCGAGGGTACACTTAGTCTATGTCAGTGCTTCTCAAACGGGAGTGATTTTGCCCGCCAGGGGCATTTGACAATGGCTGCAACATATTTTGTTGTCAGAACTGCAGGAGGGTGCTGTTGGCGTCTGGTGGGCAGGGATACTGCTAAACACTACAGTGTGCAAGGAAGCCCCCAGCAACAAAGAATTGTCTGCTCCAAAATGTCAGTAGTGCTAAGGGTTAAGTTCGAAAAGCCCTGTGAGTCATCAGATCCAGCCACCCCCACCCCACTTTTAATTCTTTTTTAAATTAGAGTGTAGTAGACTTACAGTGTTGTGTCAGTTTCTGCTGTATAGCTTTGCTAGCCGGTCATATATATATATACATTCTTTTTTTCATACCATCTTCCGTCACGTTCTACATCAAGAGACTGGATTGTTCCCTGTGCTGTACAGTAGGCCCTCGTTGCATAGTTTACATCTACTAACCCTAAACTCCCCGTCCATGACTCCTCTGCAACTTTAACAAGTGGCTAGGAGTTCCCTTCATGGCTCAGTGGTTAACGAATCCGACTAAGAACCATGAGGTTGCGGGTTCGATCCCTGGCCTTGCTCAGTGGGTTAAGGATCCGGCGTTGCCGTGAGCTGTGGTGTAGGTCGCAGACGTGGCTCGGATCCCGCGTTGCTGTGGCTGTGGCGAAGGGCGGCGGCTACAGCTCCTGTTAGACCCCTAGCTTGGGAACCTCCATATGCCGCAGGTGCGGCTCTACATAAAAAGGCAAAAAGACAAAAAAAAAAAAAAAAAAGTGGCTAAACCAGCCCAGCTCAAACCACTTTAGTGGTGGGCAGTTCATCTCTTTCCAAGACATCAGTTCCCTACGTGGGCTCCGCTAACTGAGGGCAAAGCGCTTTCCTTCTACTTTGCCCTTCATTTTGGAGCCAGATTGCTCTCTCCTGTAATAGATTTTAAATACATGAAGGCAGATAATTTTTAAAAACAAGTTGAGTCTTTTCTTCTCTGGGCTAAGCATCCTTCACTCTGTCATTTTTCTTTTATACATTCGTTTCAAATTCCCTAACCAGTCCTAGTTGCTGGCTTCATTTTGTCAGGATCCTGAACACCGCACTCCGAGTGGGTTCTGGTCTGCACAGAGGTGGGCAGGAGCACAACATCCTGCATCCTGTGCTTTACATCTGCTACGATAGTCTAAGACTATGTGAGGTTGGTTTTTTTTTTTCTTGTCTTTTTGCCTTATCTAGGGCCGCACCCGCGGCATATGGAGATTCCCAGGCTAGGGGTCTAACAGGAGCTGTAGCTGCTGGCCTTCGCCACAGCCACAGCAACGCGGGATCCGAGCCGCGTCTGCAACCTACACCACAGCTCACGGCAACGCCGGATCCTTAACCCACTGAGCAAGGCCAGGGATCGAACCCGCAACCTCATGGTTCCTAGTCGGATTCGTTAACCACTGAGCCACGACAGGAACTCCTCCTATGTGTTTTTTGGTTTGGTTTTCTGACAGTCATATTCCGTGGCTGAGTCATGTCAACTTCACTATCAAGGACGTCTCCAAGTAACTTCCACCAAAGTGGCCCTGAAAATGATACCTTTTAAAACTCTCTTCTTAGGTAGGTGGTTTATCTACATTCAAGAATGCCTAGGGAGTTCCCATCATTGCTCAGCGGAAACGAACCTGAGTAGTACCCATGAGGATTCGGGTACGATCTCTGGCCTCGATTAGTGGGTTAAGGATCCGGCGTTGCTGTGAGCTATGGTGTAGTTTGCAGATGCGACTTGGAACCCACGTTGCTGTGGCTGTGATATAGGCCAGTGGCTGCAGCTCTGATTTAACCCCTAGCCTGGGAATCTCCATATGCCTTAAATGAGGCCCTAAAAAGACAAAAAAAAAAAAAAAAATCACTGAAATGCATATAAAAGCCTAAAGTGTGTGGGAAGAAGGGGAGACTCAGGATGCATGAAGTCATTGGAGAAGATGAGATGGAAAAAATAGGTAGAAAAAAAGACCAGGAGGGGTTTTGTGCCATGGTGAGGAACTTGGGTTTATTCCTTTGGACTTTGGGATCTTGTTGAAGTTTTAAGCGTGGGATCTATTTCATGTTTTAGGATAATGGCTCTTGTAGCAGAGGGAAAGCATAACGGAAGAGAGAAATAGGAGAAGGGCAAACAGGGCTTTTCATCCAGTGCTTCTTAAATCAGCTGTAGGAGAGCACCAGTTTCTCCCTCACCTCCCTCCCTCCCACCTCCCTCCCTCCCTCTTCGCTCCTTTCCTTCTTTCCTCCGTCTCTCCCTCCTTCCTCCCCTCCTTCCCTCCTCCCTCTTTCCTTCCCTCCTCTCTTTCCTCCCTTCCCTCCTTCCCTCCCTCCCTCCTTTCTTCCTTCCCTCCTTCCCCCGTGCCTCCCTTACTCTCCCCCTTCTTCCTGATCATCCTTTATTTCTGCGGCCAGCCTGTGCTACCGCCACAGCAGTGTAGGATCCAAGCTGCGTCTGCGACCTACATCACAGATCAGGTTTTGGTTAATTTCATTGATCACATGCTTAGATGTCAGGGAAATATCAAATTGCTTATAAATGTTTATAAACATCTGTTCTCTCAATTCTGTGCTTCTCACAGACTAGAAACAAAGTATTTGCTGACTTGCACTGGGCCGTGAACCATACTTGCAGTAGCACTGCTTTACTCTTACCTTTATGCTCCTTTACCCTGTTTAACATTGTCCCTGGGGAATCTCTAACTCACCTACTAGAGTGTTTGGGAGAATTTAATTAAAAGTGTGCATGGTAGTTCCCGTTGTGGCTCAGTGGTTAACGAATCCGACTAGGAACCATGAAGTTGCGGGTTCGATCCCTGGCCTAGCTCAGTGGGTTAAGGATCCGGCGTTGCCATGAGCTGTGGTGTAGGCTGCAGACGCGACTTGGATCCCGTGTTGCCGTGGCTGTGGCGAAGGCCGGCAGCTACAGCTCCTGTTAGACCCCTAGCCTAGGAACCTCCATATGCCGCGGGTGCAGCCCTAGACAAGGCAAAAAGACAAAAAAAAAAAAAAAAAGTGTTTGCGTGACCAACTGTAATGGAAAAAATAAAAATCATTAAAAAAAGTGCATGAATGCAAAAAAGAAAAAACACGGTAAAATCTAAACTCTTTAGTAAGGCATAGAAGGCTTCTCAGGATCTGGCCCCTGCTTACCTCTCTCTTCTCCGGTCTTCTATGCCCCTCAGTCAATAGCATTACCTCAGTTTTCTCTATCATGTCACTACTCCCTGTTAATGACTTGTCTTTCTCAATCTCTTCTGTCTTGTAGCCTCTGTCCTCTACCTCCCTTCTCTACTGGACCAGTTCCTTCCAAGACCCAACTCTAATGTTCCCCCTTTTTGAAGCCATTTCTGAATCTTCAGGTTATTAATTTTTCCACTCCTCCCATATCGCCACATCACTTTTCGACCACAGTTATAGCACCTGTCACTCTATTACGTAATCACTGAGTGCATGATTATCTCATTGTCACATAACTGTAGGGTCCCTGGGGACCAGTGACTTGTTCATGTAATAGTATATGTATGACATAGTAGATGTTCAATAAATGTGCAGTCAGTGAAGGCTGAATAGAATAAGACATGCACTTCTCTGTGCATGTGTGGGCGAGAAACATTCTTGAGATTTTGGTAGATCTGTTTTTGTTTTTGTTTTGTCTTTTTAGGGCCGTACCCGCAGCATATGGAGGTTCCCAGGCTAGGGGTCGAATCAGAGCTGCAGTTGCTGGCCTACGCCACAGCCACAGCAACATGGGATCCAAGCTGCATCTGCGACATACACCACAGCTCACGGCCACATCAGATCCTTAACCCACCAATCGAGGCCAGGGATAGAACCTGCGTCCTCATGGATACTAGTCAGGTTCATTAACCACTGAGCCATGATGGGAACTCTAGATCTGTTTTTTTTTCTTCAGTTACTCTGCATATATTTATCATGTGCTTATAAGGCCAGTCTACACTTAGTTGATGCTGGGGAAGTTTAGCTGCAATGTTCCTACCCTGCATAAAAGAAGATAGTAGGCAGAAAAGATGTGAACTGCTGTATTTTGAGGCACAAAAAAATCACATGGTTGATAGCGTTTCTCTACATTAGCATCCTCTTTAGTAAATTTTCCATTTTAACATTGTTTATTATCTTTCACTTGCAGCTGAATACCATTCTAAACACAATGAGCACCATCTACAGTAGTGGGAAAGTTTTGGACCCAGATAATCCACAAGAGTGCTTAGTACTTGAACCAGGTAGGCTATTAATTCTGAGCAGTGATTCTAAGTGTCCCTTTTTTATTCCAAGCTTTAAAAATGAGTTTAATTAGCTGATGGCCTTGTGCTTTTCAGATGGATAATCCAAAGAGGAGAAAGTGCCACTCATGTGAATTTCAGCGCACAGATGCTCTTTTAAGTGTGTAAATCCCAACACATTCAAGTAATTTAATTAAGTTAGTGGTTAAATGATGTCAATGGTTTAGTTTCTCTACAGGGATATCTTGGAACTATAATGAGGGTGAGGAAATTAATGAACCATGAAGTTTCATTGGGCACCTTTAAGGCCTTGACATCAGCCAGCCTTTTAACTCTTTAAATTTCATATAATTATTTACAAATGGACATTTTACAAATGCATGTTTGTTTCCCTTTGGGTACTTGCAATCACAGGTTTGGATGAGATCATGGAAAACAGTAATGACTACAGTCGGAGGCTCTGGGCTTGGGAAAGCTGGAGGGCTGAGGTCGGCAAGCAGCTGAGACCATTGTATGAAGAATACGTGGTCCTGGAAAATGAGATGGCAAGAGCCAACAGTAAGTGCGCTGGGCTGTGCAGGTTCTGAAGCCCTCTGTGGGGCTGTGGGGCCGTGGGGCTATTTCTCCTGGATCTGCAAGCCTGAGGGGCATCCCTTAATTCACACTCATCTGCTGAACAATTTGCGTTATGTGTTTGGGAGAGGAAAGCACTGGGGATAAAGAAAGTGTATTGATGTTCTACAGTTTTCACAGCTCAGGAGTGAGAGCCAGTTACCAGGTTTCAAACAAATCTATTGTCTGGGAAGATCACAGGCCCCCGAGGGTTCCTGAGGTCGTCTGGGGATCGATGGGTTCTATTTATCAGAAAGGATCAGAAACAGAGATAGCATCTTTCACCTAAACTCCCACCATTCATTCTCAAAAGTTATTTGTGTGTTTACCTCGGGCTGGTGTCCCAGAAAGAAACAAATCAGATTAGTTTAGACTGGAAATCTATTATTTTTTGCAGTTGTTATTATAACTCAAATCATGTGGTCATCAAAATCTTAACAGGGTAAGGCATTTCCTTATCTGTTAGTCTCCTGCCTGAGCGGTGAGCTGAAGTTGCGGCGTTATGAATAATTTTATACTTTGGTGAGTCACTGCCTCCTGGGGTTGAGTAAGGAAAAAAAATTTTCATCTGTTCCTTCTAAATGTCCTTCACCGGTACTTAAACTCATATTCTCAAGCCATAGGCAGTCTGGAGACTGTAGCCCATTGCCACATCCTCCCATCCAAATACTTACTTCTCTCCTCCTCTTCCAGATTGTCCACTGCCAATATACATGTAAAACTAAAAATTGTTAAAATACACATACAAACTTTATTAGCTATTACTCTACTACAAGTTCGTGTTTCCTGATGATGAGACACTACACAAAGCACCCAGAGATGTGTTATGTGTACATAGAATGTGCCAGCAAACACAGGCCCACTATGGCCATGTCCAAGATGAGCTGGGTTAGATTTGAAAATATAAGGCACCAAACAAAAAGAATTTAAACATCCGATAACATATTTTAAAGCTAAAGATGCATGCTCATACAACTCAACAACAAAAAGACAAACATCCCAATCGAAAAATGAGCAAAAGACCTAGATAGACATTTCTGCGAAGAAAACATACAGATGGCCAACAGGCTTATGAAAAGATGCTCAACATCGCTAATTATTAGAGCAATGCAAGTCAAAACTACAGTGAGGTATTATCCTACACTGGTCAGAATGGCCATCATTAAAAAGTCTACAAATAAGAAATGTTGGAGAGGGTGTGGGGAAAAGGGAACCCTCCTACACTGTTGGTGGGAATGTGAATTGGTACAACCACCATGGAGAACAACATGGAGGTTCCCTAAAAAACTAAAAATAAAACTACCATATGATCCAGGAATCCCACTCCTGGATATCTGTCTGGAGAAAACCATAATTTGAAAAGATACATGCATCCCAGGGTTCACTGCAGTGCTCTTTACAATAGCCAAGACACGAAAGCACCCTAAATATCCATTGACAGAGGAATGGGTAAAGAAGACATGGCGCATATATACAATGGAATATTACTTAGTCATAAAAAGAATGAAATTTTGCGATTTGCAGCAAAATGGACCGAGAGATTATCACAAGTAAAGTTAAGTCAGACAGAGAAAGACAAATACCGTGTGCTATCACTTATATGTGGAATCTAAAATATTACACAAATGAACTTCTTTTCTTTTTTTTTGTCTTTTTAGGGCCACACCCGCGGCGTATGGGGGTTCCCAGGCTAGGGTCCAGTCGAGCTGTAGCCACTGGCCTACACCACAGCCACAGCAACACAGGATCTTTAACAAACCGAGTGAGGCCAGGGATCGAACCTGCATCTTCATGGATGCTAGTTGGGTTTGTTAACCACTGAGCCATGATGGGGACTCCCTGAACTTATTTTCAAAAGAGAAACAGACTCATAAACTTTGAAAACAGAATTATGATTTCCAAAGGGTAAAGGTTGGGGGTGGGGGAGGGATAGATTGAGGGTTTGGGGTTGGCATATGAACACTATGGTATATGGACTGGATGATCACTGGGGACCTGCTGTATAGCACAGGGAATTGTACTCAGTATTCTGTGATAACCTATACGAAAAAAAGAATTTGAAAAAGAATGGCTATGTGTCTATGTATGGCTGAATCATTTTACTGTACGGCAGAAATTAACACAACATTATAAATCAACTATACTTGAATAAAACTTTTAAAAACAAAAAGATAACATTATAAACCAATGTTACGTCAATAAAAATAAAAAACAGCAGGATAAACACAAGGGAAGTTGACAGAAGGAAGTAATTAAAAGCAGAAATTAACGAACTAGAAAACATCAAAAAGGATTAAGAACTCACTGTGACTTAATGAGTATTCTAAAAGATGATGAGTTCAAGAAAATTGGTGCCGAAATATTCAATAAATGTACAATTTTCTCAAAAAAAAAAAAAGCTAAAGATACAAACTGATCCATGCAGAGAGTAGAGAGTAATCTCCAGGGTTAGGAGATTAGGAGTGCGCCTCTGGCCCTACCAGTTGTGTGACCTTGGACAAATCACTTAACCAGCTTGGAGCAGGCTGTTCACCTACACCACGAGAATTATAATACTGGCCATCTTGTAGAGTTTTTGTGCTTATTAGATGAGAGAGTGAATTAAATTTCAGACGCATTAGCTAGGGCTGTTACTCATTTGCATCCCTTTGAGTTGCTATTTAAAAGGGAAGTAAAAATGTCACAAGTCTTTGGACTTTTTTTAACTTCCCAAGAACGCTATTATAGGCATACTATTCTTTATCTCTTTCTTTCCGGATGTTGTCATCTTTCTTCTTTTTCAAAACAGATTATGAGGACTACGGGGACTACTGGAGAGGGGATTATGAAGTGACGGGGGCAGGGGACTATGACTACAGCCGTAACCAGTTGATGGAAGATGTGGAGCAAACCTTTGCAGAGGTAACGAGGGACCATCCACAGAGACGAATGTAGGGCGGCGCACAGGAAGAAGGGAAAGTGACCAAAAGCATTCTGGCTTGTTCTGAGCACACTGGCTGGTCATTTTCAGGCCTCAGAGTTATGGAATATTAGAGCTTGAGAAGCTTGTAAAGCATCGCAGGGCAACTCCTGCGGATGATCAGAACTGCTCTGCTTTCTTCCCCATTTAGTCACTGACCAGCAGTTATCACTAGCAGGATTATGAGAAGGAAAGATTATAGGAAGGAATGGTTTATTTTATTTTCCTTTTGTATTTTGAAATATCTTGGAATGTAGTTGACTTAAATGTTGTATTAGTTTCGGTTGTACAGCAAAGTGATTCAGTTATACATATACATATATCCATTCTTTTCTTTCTCATACATATAGGTTGTTACAGACTATTCAGTAGATTTTGCTATGCTTTACAGTAGGTTCTTGTTAATTACCTGTTTTATACAGTAGTGTGTATATTGTTCACTCTCCCAATTCCTACCCCCCCATTTCCCCTATGGTAACCATAAGATAGGTTTCTTTTACATTATAAGGAGGGGTGGTCTTCATGAGCTACATGTGAGCAGCGCTGTCTTCCTTTCTTAGCAGAGCCAAGGCTTTGCTTCCTTCCTTGGGACAGCTGATACTGTTGTCTCCTTATCTTTTGCTAAGGATGACATTCTAGGGCAGGGAGAGGCCTGTGAGTGGAAATGACCCATGGATTCTTTTCAATGTGTCCCTCTTCCCTCATTTTAACCCCCACATCCCCCAGCCTTTACCCTGGGCCTTCACACTCGCAGCCATAGCTGGGGGCAGAGCTATCAAAAGTGGAAGGAGGACAAACAAGCCCCCCCAAAAGAAATGGGTGAAAGACTTGAATAAGCACATCATCAAATAAATTATGCAAATGGCAAATAAACAAGTAAAACGTTACTTGGGGAATTCACATTAAAACCATGATTTTAAACCACTATAAATAGAACTCCATATGACCCAGCAATCCCACTGCTAGGTATATATCTAGAGAAAACCATAATTTGAAAAGATACATGCACTCCAATGTTCATAGCATCACTATTCACAATAGCCGAGATATGGAAACAACCTAAACGTCCCTTAACAGAAGATTGGATAAAGAAGAGGTGGTGCATATGTACGGTGGAATACTACTCAGCCATAAAAAGAATGAAATAATGCCATTTGCAGTAACACAGATCCAGCTAGAGATTCTAATACTAAGTGAAGTAAGTCAGACAGAAAAAGACAAATACCAATGATACCACTTAGATGTGGAATCAAAAATAGGACACAAATAAACTTACTTACAAAACAGGAACAGACTCAGAGACTTTAAAAACAAACCCATGGTTACCAAAGAGGAAAGGGGGGAAGGGATAAGTTAGGACTTTGAGATGAACACACACACACTACTCCATATAAACTAGATATCCAACAAGAACCGACTGTGTAGCACAGGGAACTCTACTCAGTATCTTGTAATAACCTATGATGGAAAAGAATCTGAAAAAGAGTAGATACGTATAACTGAATCACTGTGCTGTACACCAGCAACTAACACAACAATATAAATCAATTGCACTTCAATAAAAAAAAAACCTTATTCTACATCCACCAGTGTGGCTGTGATTAAACCAACTGACAATACCAAGTGTTGATGAGGCTGTGTAGACACTGCTGACAGAAATGAAAAATGGTACAGCCACTTTGGAAAATGATTTTCCAGTTTCTTAAAAGTTAAACACATACTTACCATAGAACGAAGGTGTATTTCCCTCTTAGGGGTCTGTGTGAGAGAAATGAAAACATATAGCCATATAAAAACTTAGACACAAATGTTTATAGAAACATTACTCAAAACAGCCTCAAACTGAGGACCACCTAGCCATCCTTCAACTGGTGAATTTTATCCAAGAGATACCAAATGAAGCAGACTCTGATGTATTTATACAATAAAATGCCACTTAATGATAAAAAGGAATGAAACACTGATGCGTGCAACGACCTAAGTGAACCTAAAAAACATGTTAAGTGAAAGAAGGCTGATACAAGGGGTGACATATTATATAATTTCATTTATATGAAATGTGCAGAACAGGCAAAGCTATAAAGAAGAAGTTCACATGTGGTGCAACAGGTTAAGGATCTGGCATGGCTGCAGCTGTGGTGCAGGTCACATCTGCGGCACAGGTTTGATCCCTGGCCCGGGAACTTCCACATGCCATGGTTGCGGCCTCCCCACCCCTTACCCCTTAAAAGAGCTATAGAGAAAGAAATCAGTTCAGTGATCACCTGGAGCTGAGGGTGGAAATGAAGTTGGCTGCAGATGGGTGCAAGGAAACCTTTGGGGGTGTTGGAAGTGTTCTAAAACTGGGTGGTGGTGATGGTTGCACCACAGTACACTTTTATTAAAACTCTCCAAACTATATACTTGGGTGAATTTTAGAGTTCCTGTTGTGGAGCAACAGGACTGGCAGTGTTTCTGGAATGCTCGGACACAGGTTCAATTCCCGGCCCAGCACAGTGAGTTAGGGATCCAGCGTTGTTGCAGCTCAGATAGGATCCCTGGCCTTGGAATTCCATATGCCTTGGGGCGGCCAAAAAAGAAAAAAAAATGGGTAAATTTTATGATATGTAAATGAGACTTCAATTTAAAAGCAAGGGAAGTAAGTAGCATCTGAAAAATGATTTTTTGGGAGTTTCCTGGTGGCCTATAGGTTGGGGATCTGGCACTGTCACTGCTGTGACTTAGATCACTGCTGTCTCTCAGGTTCAGTCTCTGGCCTGGGAACTTCTGCATGCTGTGGGCGTAGCCAAAAAAAAAGGAATAATTTTTGCATTTACCTTCCTTTCGCGATCTGGATCCCCCCAGGTGTGCTTATTGCTTTATGCAATTGAGTCATCATTGCTGTCTGGGAAGAAGGAATGCTTTTAAACTCTACAGAATATTTGAGAGGAAGAGAAATTAGAATTTAGGGAAATTCTGCCTGTCTAAAGAAGCTCCTGTTTTTAGTGCTGGGGACTGGAAATTGCAGTAGGCTACTCTTGGCCTTAAACTTTCTTCCTGGGTTTTTCAGATCAAACCATTATATGAACATCTTCATGCTTATGTGAGGGCGAAGTTGATGGATGCTTACCCTTCCCGCATCAGTCCGACTGGGTGCCTCCCTGCCCATTTGCTTGGTAAGAAACTCCAGGAATTCTTGGTGTACTTTGCTCTTTGTTTTTTCCACCAATAAAATTGGTTTTTTGGAGTGAGGCTCAACTTTGGAAAAATTCTGTGAATGATGTATTAGAGAAATCACACTTTGAAATCACTTTCTTCAAAAGAAAATTCATTTAAAATTGTTATCTATTGTATTACTTTATATGTAAAGCGTTATTATATTGGCCACGATCCAAAGGATCAAGGGATTAAGATAACTAGAGAAATGAGAGTGGAAATGGGGAAAATAAGTTTTATTGTTCAGGTTGAGGTGGAATTTTAGTATCACATTGTCCACTGGGTTGGCTGGGAGTGATCAGGGGTGAGAGAAAGACTTCTAGAATTAAGGTATGGCCTGAGTGAAAGCTTTTTAAGTTCATTATTCAACCAAAACAGTTTCTTTTGCTGAAAATACTTGGTTTGAAATCATGAGTAATGAATGGAATCTTCATCATGAAAGAAGATGCCTAGCTTAGGAGAATCAATCTTCTAAGAACTTTGGATCCTGCCATGAAGCCTTTGTAGACCATTCAAGACCTAGGATCCTCTATTGAACCTCCTTATCCCCCTCCCTGCAGAGTGGCCATCCTCCCCTCCCCTCTCTCCCTCCCCCACCCCGGGAACTGAGGCCACGCGTACATAGCATGCCTAATGCAGTCAAACTAAGTTGCTGGTAGCTAATTCTTCTCCACAGCCAAGCCTTTCTTAGCAGGGGAGACTATGGACAAAAGGACCTGTGGAGACTCTTCCCTCTAAATCAATATACAAATACTCTCTGCAGTGCCTTTGGCAGGCATTCTTTGGTAATTCATTTTCTGCTTAAACCCATCTGGTGCGTTGTGGCTCTTTCTTCCTTCCAGGGTAGACTAATCTTTTACTGCATTGTACCAATTATAAGAAAGTTCTGCCTTCTGTGGAACTGAATCAACACCCCTTTAATGCCTTCCATTAATTTTGCCTAATTCCATGCTATGAGGTGACCTAAAATATATCCATTCTTCTTCTACAAGATGGCCTTCTAGAGATTTGCAAGTAAATGTTGTCAAGGCACAGCATAATGCCTGGCAAATGATTATGTACTCAGTATATTTTAGTGAGTGTTATTGTTATCATCATAGATGTACTCTTTTCTTCTTTCATGTTAAATATCCTACACGAATTTCCAGCCATTTCTTAAAATCTCCTTTTTCTGCTTGTTCTCCTTTGGACAAGCTATCTTTTGTTGATGTCCCTCCTCAAATATGCTCAGAACTAAACAGTTACTCCAAATGAGTTTTGACCAACAGGGAGTAAAGATGGTGCCATGGCTTTGTTTATTCTGGATGCTATGATTCTATTCATTTACCTTAAGGTCACATTTGTGTTTTCGAAGGCACGTCATGCTGTTTGTTGAGTCCTTTTTAGTCTTCTCCATGTGGGCTATGTTTCAGCCTGATGTCACCTATAACATTTTCTTTCTTTCTTTTTTTTTTTTTTTGGCCGTGCCTGCTACCAGGGACCGAACCTGCACCAGAGCAGAGACCTGAGCTGCTTGAGTGACAAGACCAGATCCTTAACCCACTGCATCACAGGGGAATTCCGCATATTTCTATAATAGATAGATATTTCTTTAAAATCGAAGCCTAGGACTTTGCATTGATTTCTACTGAATATGATCTTTTAAAACATGAATTCATTAGTGTGTTCCTCTGTGGTTATTTCAACCCATTCCCTTTGTGCCAGGATTCTGATCCTGGTATTAGATTCACTTTTTTTATAGATCCATTTCCACTTTTAGGGTTTCTGGCCTTAGAATCCAGTTGAACATTTGTTTGAGATATTTGAAAACACCCAGTTAAGTGTATTATTATAGTACCGTAATAAAAGTAGAATTTAGTTACTAGTTAGCAGAGATTCCTGAGTATTGTATAATCTCTCTTAAATCCAGTAATAGAAATTACTAATAGTTGAATTTATAGTATTTTGTCCTATGGATGATGGACTATTCAAATCTGTTTCTAATCTATAGTAGCTGTGATGACTCATATACTTAATAAATGGTGCCTTCCAAATGTAATTTGAAATGTGAAAAACAAGGATGATTCCCTAACAAGCTTTGCCTGACCACATCATTGCCTATCATTTTAAGCTTTTAGATGAGATAGAAAAGGAAGGAGTGTTGAAAACTTAAAATAAGGGAAGGGCAAAGAGGCAGTGAGAAGGAAGCATGGAAACAAGATTAAATCTGGAATACTCTGTGACCTGTTTACTAGTCCCACCTCATGCACTATGTAAAATCAAGTCTGTGCTTCTGCGGTCTTTATCCTGTATTAACGAAATTTTTTTTAAAAAATAGGTGATATGTGGGGTAGATTTTGGACAAATCTGTACTCTTTGACAGTCCCCTTCGGCCAGAAACCAAGCATAGATGTTACCGAAGCAATGCTGAACCAGGTAAGAAGAAGAGGCCTTGAAAACCCAATCTATACATTCTTTTTCTCATTCTATCTTTATCAACTATAATTTTTAAAAAAAATCTAAATCCTCGACTTCATTTCTTTTTATGCCATCCTTCTCTTTTGCATGTGAAACCAGGAAAATAAGAAAAATCTCAAATTAAATTTAAACTTAAATAATTTAAATTTATTTCTTATGTAGCTACCTTTTCATGGAAACGTAGTTAACAATGTCAGTGACATCAGGTACCTTGAATAAGAACAGTATTGATCTTGCTAAGAGATATTAACAGTGGAGATGACTTCAGTTTTCCGCTAAACAGTAACATGTGGTGTTACCAACTGGTTGGCATAACTCTTTCTAAAGTTAGTCATTGCTGAATTCATAAAGTCATAATCTTTATGAATAGTAAAAAAAGGATATCATTAGAATATTTTTGCGTATTAAAAGTCATTCTCGTTAAAAAATTACAAAGGTCTAAAATTGTTCCTAAATAACCTTTCTGTTACCATTTTGGTGTAATCGTTTAAATTCTCTGCATTCCCTTCCATTGATGAAATCATTGTTATAATTATGTGTTTTTCTTTATTTGGCTAAGAGTCTGCATTTCTGGGTAGAATCCATAATTATACTTCTGTTAGCTGTATAAAACTTCTTTAGATAGTTGCGCCATGATTTACTTGACTATGCACTGTGGGACTTTTGCTTGTTAACAGGTTTAAATCTGTAAGCAGCAATGCAATGAACATCTTCACCTACGTAACAGTCTCCTGGGAAAAGTCCACAGTGAAATAAAAATATGAAGCCGCAAGAGTCCCCAAACTCCTGCAGCTGTTCTAGCCCCACTCTGTAGTGTTGAGCAGCAGCAGAGGCCCATCTTTAGGTAGCTCCAGAGCCTCTCTACAGCGCTTTTCCACCCACCTTCTCTCCTAATGTTGTGTTTACAACAAACCTATGAGTCAGTCAGGACAGGTATTGTGATAGTTCCATGTTGTCTGATAGTTCCATGTTGTCGGTGAGGAAACTGAGGCTCGGGTAAATGATTGGCCCAAAGTCACAAAGACAGTCGATGGCAACTCATAGTCGATGGCTGGTTTTCTATCCATTCATTCTTCATTCAACAGATGTTAACTGTGCTTAGCAGTCTACACAGTATTGGTATACATTCATCCTCCTTTAGCGTTCCATATTCATCAATACCAATATTGCCTGACATTTAAGCCTTGAAAGGTAAAAAACAAATCCATAGTGTCTGTTATATCCGGTTTCATATCCCCAAGGCTGATAGAGGAGAAAAACCAATCTTGACTGGTCTTTAAGATCAGAGGACTTTCCTGCGTAACTAAAAAGTGATTCATTAAATATCTGCCAGTTATACAAACTTAGTGTGACTGATAGGGACTGATCTCCAAATAAATCTTGATCAGCTCCAGGGACAGTGCTTCCTGGAAAGGTTTGCTAGCTGGCAGACACCTACTGCTGCCTTTCTCTAGTTCCAGGACGTTCTAAAAGTTTAGATTTCTATATAGACTATGAAGCCAAGGCCCAGCTACTCATTGGCTGCTGGGTCATATGTGGGCCTTTTTGGTTCTAAAAGCATGCAACTTCATGTCCACTTTATTATTTGTATCTTCCCCTGAGCCTAATACTGGGGCCTTGCCCCTTGAAAGAGCTCAATTGAGGATTGTTGGCTTGAGTTGAATAATTTTTAGCAGAGAGAAGGTCATATCATTTATGTTTATACTTAGAACATAAAGATTAAAGACAAAAAAACATCACATGTACTCT
The DNA here is from genome assembly GCA_004024745.2 of Catagonus wagneri. Lineage (NCBI taxonomy): Eukaryota > Metazoa > Chordata > Mammalia > Artiodactyla > Tayassuidae > Catagonus > Catagonus wagneri. The sequence goes on from PVHT020000195.1 coordinate 4,606,103, forward strand.
CACCCAGTCTGTTGACATTTTAATGTATTTCCTCACTAAGATTATACTATATAAGTGGTTTATATCTTTTACTTTTTCACTTACTATTAAATCATTTACAAATCAATAAAATTCTTATAAATCTAATTTATTTGGAATTTCCACTCCACAAAGTCATCATTATTTATTTAACCATTCTGGTGGTTGTTTCCACTATTTTACCCTATTAAAAATTATTTTTAGGGAGTTCCCATTGTGGTTCAGTGGGTTAAGAATCTGACACAGTTTCCATGAGGATGTAGGCTTGATCCCTGGCCTTGCTCATTGAGTTAAGGATTGGGCATTGCCACAAGCTGTGGTGTAGGTTGTAGATGTGGCTTGGATCTGGCATTGCTGTGGCTGTGGCATAGTTCTGCAGCTGCAGCTCCAATTCAATCCCTAGCCCATGAACTTCCATATGACACAGGTGCAGCCATAAAAAGAAAAAAAAATCATTTTATGTGTTGTATCCCTTAAAATTATGCAATATACCAAATATATTTCAACTGAAAAATAATAATCATTTTAAAAGTAATTCTTTGACCTAATTTTTGAGAATTTCCTAGGTTAGTTCCCTAGGGATAGGATTAATGAAGCAGAGACTATAAACACTATGAAAGCTGTCCATACATGTTGTCAGAGTGCCTTCCAGAAAGGTGATCCCTTTGTACACATTCGGTGGAAAGAATGCTGTGATTATACTGCTAGAATTAAATGCTGTGCTTTTTTTTTTTTTCCAGTCCTGGGATGCAACAAGGATATTCAAGGAGGCTGAGAAGTTTTTTGTGTCTATTGGCCTCCCTAATATGACTGAAGGATTCTGGAGTAACTCCATCCTAACTGAGCCAGGCGATGGTCGAAAAATGGTCTGCCACCCCACAGCTTGGGACCTGGGGAAGGGTGACTTCAGGTAGTGAGGCTGATATTTACACAGCTGGTACTAAAATGGGGGACAGTGGATGGATGAGGATAGTTTCAGTTCCCTTCTCTGCCTCTCTGAGCACAGGAGAGATGAAGGAATTTTTCTTGAACGAAGGCTGGGTGTCCATGAGAGCACATCTGGGCTTTCCAAGGCAAAGGGGCTTGTCAGCAGGCCCTAACTTGAACCTTTAGACAGTTTGCCTCATCTGAGATAAGATGCACCCTCTCGAGTTGTGTAGCCTTGGTTGTTGTGGTGCCCGTATTAGGGAGGGTTTGGTGCAGGATTGTAAGAGACGGGATATATGAATCAGGCATCCATCCTCCCCTCCCTGTTTCCCTCTCCTGCGTGAGCTAGGACAGGTGAATAGATCAAACAGAGCAAGCGGTGTGTGTCATAAAAGAAACACAGAGAACACGCCATGAGAATTGGAAGATAAGTGACACCCCAGTCTGAGGCAGGGCTTTTCAGGCTTTTTTTTTTTTTTTTTGGTATGCTTTTTAGGGCCACACCCATGGCATATGGAGGTTCCCAGGCTAGGGGTCTAATTGGAGCTACAGCTGCCGGCCTAGGCCACAGCCACAGCCATGCCAGATCCGAGCCGCATCTGTGATGTACACCACAGCTCACGGCAACACCGGATCCTTAACCCACTGGGCGAGGCCAGGGATTGAACCCGCAACCTCATGCTTCCTAGTCAGATTTGTTTCCGCTGCGCCACGACAGGAACTCCTCAGGAGGCATTTAGATTGGGCTTGAAAGAGAGAGGGGATTGGGCAGACCCGGCTGGGAGGGAGCAGGATCACATGCAGAGAGGCAGGACCCAGCATTGTGTACTGGGTCAGCAGCTTAGGCTGGACCCTGTGGAGGAGGGTCTGTGTATATGGCGGAATGAGCACGGGCTTTCCAAGCCCAGGAGTGTCACTTGATGACTAGGCAAACCGGGCAAGGTATTGAACCTTGGGTTTCAGCTGCCTTATCTACGAAGTGGAGTGGTAATTCCCAGTTTGTGGCCACCTCTCTAGCTTGAGGTAGAGATTATTAATTTTTTTGTTCGGCCACACCCTTGATATGCAGAAGTTCTGGGGCCAGGGATCAAACCCAAGCCACAGCAGTGACAACACCCAATCCTTAACCCACTGAGCCACCAGGGAACTCTGAGATGGAGATTCTTGTATGGGTTTTTCACTCAGAGAGAGAGTGCTCAGGCAAAGCGGACTGTGGGAAGCAGGTTGGGGCAGGGGAAGGAGTTAAGTAAGGATGTGGTCTCCACTGAAGACTTAGCTTCAGCCTGATTCCACGGGCTCTGGAGCACAGTTGACTTGAGACGAGGACTCTTGAGGTGAGGACTGGGCTTTCACACCCCCGTATTAGTCAGTCGTTGGCTGTGGACTGCGCCAGAGTGTGGAGGGGAGCACATATCCTCCTAGTTGAGGTAGAAAACAGTGAAGAAGGAAGTAGCGATAGGCCTTTAACAGCCATGACCCAGGCAACTGGGAGATGGGTGGATCTTTCTGGTTAAGCAGATCTAGGCAGGGCCCCAGCAGCTTGCCTTCGAGTTGGGGTTGCCAGTCCTTTCCTATAAGGAGTCAGAGAGTCATTAGTTTATCTGGGCTTCGCAGGTCTCTGTTGCCAACTACTCATCTCTGCCTTTGTGACACAAAGGCAGCCGTAGACAACACATAAACCAATGATTGTGGCTGTGTCCCAGTAAAGCCTCTTTTATCACAACAGGTGGCCAGCTGCAGGGCAAGCTTACTGACTCAGTACTAGAGTGAGGTTTAAAAATGAGTAAGTATATGGAAGCTTCGCAGCACAGGCTCTTACACAGAGTAGACATTAAATATATAGTAGCCATTCTTATAATTGTTTCCAAAGAGAATAGAGGGAGTTCCTTTTGTGGCTGAGTGTGTTAAGAAACCAACTAGTTTCCATGAGGATGCAGGTTTGATCCCTGGTCTTGCACAGTGGGTTAAGGACCTGGTGTTGCTGCAAGTTGCAGTGTAGGTCCCAGAGGCAACTCCAATCCGTTGTTACTGTGGCTGTGGCGTAGGCTGGCAGCTGCAGCTCCAATTCAACCCCTAGCCTGGGAACCTCCATATGCTGCAGGCATGGCCCTTAAGGGGGTGGGGAGAATAGAGAAAAAGCAAGTTACAAAAGGAGGAAGTACAGCACTGTATGAAGGAGGCTGAGTTCGTTTCTGAGCAGTGGGAGTCCCTAAAGAGTGTAGCAGGGGAATGACGTGGTTAGAGTGGTGGGAAAATTACTGAACTCACTGAAATGTGACCTCTACAGTCACCTGCTTGAAAGTGGTCTTGCCAAGTTAAAAAGGACCACCATCTGCTTGCCAGATGCAGTCCTTATTTTGCTGGGTTGCAGCATCATGAGACAGTATTTGCAAGCTATCTTTGAAGTGCTGTTTTCAGTGGTGTTTGCGTTGTCATCCCCTTCTGGATCTCTTTGATGTCTCTCTCTGTCTCCTTTTCCTCTCTCTGCTCTGCAGCCAGGGACCTCCTGGGGCTTTGGCCTTGACCCTCTTTTTCTTGCCATTCTCCACCTGCTTCATGGGCCATCACATGCAGTGACTTACATGCTAACGATTCCCAAATTTCAACTTCTAGCCCCTTCTCCTACTTCTCTGTCCTGGTTGTACCAGGCTACTGGCTCTGTCCTGAATGCCACATCCTTTCCTCAAGCCATCCTCGCTGAGCACTTCTGGGAATGCCTATCTCATATGCCTCCCTGCCATCTGCCTGGCAACCTCCTGCATGTTAATTAAGGTTCAGATTTCCCACTGCAGCCTGAGTCATGCCCTTCCTGGTGCTTCTAGAAGTCTGTGCCTGCATTTGCTCACTGTTATGCTCAAGGCCCTGTGTACTGATCATGTGCAGAGTACTTGCCTCAGAGTTTTTATAGTAGAAGACTCTGTTTATCTTTCTATTAGTCTGTGAGCTGGAGAGCAGAATTCAGCCCTGCCCATGACTTTGTATTGAGCACTTAGTACAGTTTCTAGAATATATAAGGTGGTTCCTCAAGAGTCATTGGTGACTAAATCTTGCTATCAAACCCCCACATAACTATATTGTGTTGATTAAGTAAAATTCACGGAGATTCATTGTGGTCTTGCCCATTTTTGTTCAGGATCAAGATGTGCACAAAAGTGACAATGGATGACTTCCTGACAGCCCATCATGAGATGGGACACATCCAGTATGACATGGCTTATGCCATACAGCCCTACCTGCTCAGAAATGGAGCTAATGAAGGTTTCCATGAGGCAGTTGGGGAAGTCATGTCGCTTTCTGCAGCTACACCTCACTATTTGAAAGCCCTTGGTCTTCTGCAACCTGATTTTTATGAAGACAGCGGTATGGACATTTTTTCATGGCTTGTTTTGGGGATTCTTTAGTCTGATATGGGCAAAGCTATTTATTGTCATGCATTGGATACATTTCGTTTTTGCCATATAAAGGATAAGGTATTTATGGGTAACTGGAAATTGCTACTGATAAAAACATTTAAATTTATATCACGACAGGCCAACTTCTGATTTTGTATCTTTGAAATGGGCATGAGCAGTAACTCAGCGAATGGTCTTGGGACCATCTAACTGAAGATTTTTGAAAAGATGCTAAAATAAGCCCATAGGACTAAAATGGCTTATCCAAGGTCACCTAGTTAATTAGTGTCAGAGTTCTGACTATATCCCCCTAGTTCTAGGTAAAAACCAAAATGCTGGAGCTGGAACAGATGCTAAAAAACATTTTGAAGAGAGGGAAAATAACCCAAGGTCAGAAAGTAATGTGGCGAACCAGAACCAGAGCCTGAATCTACAACTTTCCCCATAATATTATGCAAAGCAAAGTGTTAACTTGAAATTTGAGAGTTCTTAAGGAACAGGTGGTGGACTATCAGGATTGGAAGAGACTGAAGTGTTTTGTTCGTCTAGATGAAGCATGAACTTGCCCTTGGGGTAATCCCTCAGACCCAGGCTATCCTTTAGCATCTTTGCGTCTGGCAGCCTGTTTCTCTTTGGATGGCATGGACTTGATGAGACACAGCAAATATCCGTGAGATCCAGATTTTCCTTGTACAAGAAGGACACTTAGAGCCAAATATGTTCTTCTTTTCCATATATTTCTCTCCCCTCATTTTAGCAATTTGGAGCATAAACATCAGCTCCGCAGACTGCTGTATTTGGTCGATGAGGTCAAGGTCTTGAGTCCATCCTTGTGTGGGCAATTCACTTTGCCTTGATTTCTGGCTCCAGACCTTCACGATCTCACAGGACCTGGGAGTAGGTCAGTGTAAAGCCATCATCATGTCTGAAAAAGTTATTGTAAGCACAGACCCGGTGGGTAATAGACAAGCAGCGACATCTTCCCATGAAGGGAGCCCAGGAGGAAAGGGGGTTCATGGAAACCACACCTGTTTCTTAATTTTAAAGGATCATTCTCAAGTCAATTAACAATTATTTGTTTTTACCATTTTTTAGTATTCTTTGACAGCAGGCAAAGATGGTTGAATCACTAAGACAGTATAAGCATGGTTAAACCACCGGTTTGAAAAACTTTTGCTTCTTTCCTTGGCTCTGTCCTTGATGTGTAAATGATGTTAAACAAGAAAAGGTCCTTCATTCCTTCTCTTCCTCTCTCCTGCTCCCTCTCTTCCTGCCTTCTTCTAAAAAATACTTACTGAGCATTTGCTATGTGTGAAGCATTTTTTCTAAGGCACTAGAGATCCAGTGATCTGCCAAGCAGAAAATACCCACACCGCTTACGTTCCAGTGAGCTTCAGTTATACACTAGATATGAGCTCTGCCATCTTTTTACATCACTAATAAAGGATAAATGAAATAACATAATTTGTCAAAGCATTTTAAACTCGAGTAAGAAAGATGTCCATAAATTTAAACTACATCGTACTTCTGATTATCCAGTGGATGGTTTCCTATTGGGAGGCTCTTTTTCTATTTGTTTTTTCCTCCCTGGTTTACTGGCTTTTGGCCACATCTGTTTAATGGTTGTTTATTTAGCCAAGACTCCCAGAGAGCATCACGGAACAGATAGCAGGCTAGGTACACAGTCTTGAGTGAGACATAAACAGTCACTGCCTTCACGGAACTTACAGGAATCAGCAATCTGACTAGGAAAGTGGATGAAAGAGCCCTAATCAGCTCTGATAAGAAGTACTTAAGGAAGGCCACTGAAACTAATAGAAAAAAGAGGATTAGGGGTTACTTGTGGATTTATTTAACCTGTTTTATCCAAGGCTTCACCCTACTCCAAATCCCTCAACTGAGAAAATGAATTATATATATAACTCTGTCCACTGCCAGGACTTCTCACATGATTGTCCTTATATTAAGTATATCTGGAGGAATAATATCTTGAGATTAGGAAATTATCTAACATGAAAGGTCCACTCTCATCCTCATCTTAATATTTATCTTTTCCTATTTTACTTTCAGAAACTGAAATAAACTTCCTACTCAAACAAGCGCTTACAATTGTTGGGACTCTACCGTTTACTTACATGTTAGAAAAGTGGAGGTGGATGGTCTTTAAGGGTGAAATTCCTAAAGAGCAGTGGATGCAAAAGTGGTGGGAGATGAAGTAAGTCAATGAATATGCAATCAGTAAAATGTTTTCTCATGCGTTTGCTGTTTATTTAAAAGCATTTCGTTGGCATGTACACACACACACACACACGCACACGCACACACGCACGCACAGGCACATTAACTGCCTCCTTTTTATTTTTTAGGTCTCTATTTGGGTTCCTTTCCCTCTGATAACATTTCCTTGGCTCTGCCACTCCCACGCCAACCCTCTGCTCCCCCACCGCAGCCAGACAGGGTCATGAGACATAATTTCTCATGCTCTGTCTTCTTAAGTGTTGAGTCACCCGTTATACTGTGATATTATTTAGGAAGTGTTCAATTTATTAATTTTTAATTTTTTTCTTTTGTCCATTCTTTGAAACAAAACTATTAACCCCACATTTTAGGCAAGGCATCAGAGATCTGATGCTGATCATTTCTGATCTTCTCCTCAACTTCAAAGAACTTTCTAGCTATGGAGGGATGTAGAAAATGAAACCACTGCAGCATGTTGGGTTGTGATGGGAGGGTGTGGGGACCCATGAGCATTCAAGGGGAGAGCCAGAGACCTGTCTGGAACGGCAGATGAGGAGTGGCATCCAAGTTGAGCTTTGAGGAAGATGCTGGAGCTAACCAGATGTATGTAGAGGAGAGCGAGGATTCCAAGCTAGTGAGAGCCTGCTGCATGTGGGCAGCAGACAGGGGACCTTTTCAGTAGTTTCAGTGCCTTGTGATTCATCACTGTGTCCCAAGTGCCTGGCCCAGTGCCCGGTACGTGCAGCTGTGAAGTGAATGCCGTAAGTATTTCCAATAGAAGATGGAAGGAGGAAGGAAGGAAGGGAGGGAGGGAGTGTTTGGGGCCACGCTGAGCACTTTATTCAAGGAAGGAAAGGAGAAATCTCCCCAGCATCTATTAGTCAGACTTCTGTCAATTATTTTTCTTTTTCCTTTTTGTAGTGAAGATTTGCCATGATAACGTGCAGCGGTTTAAGCCAGTGCCACTCTTCTGCCAAGATTCTCTCTGTTGACACAAATCCTCCTTGGCAGAAAGGAGGCAGCATCTCTAATAACTGTTTCTAGTAGTTGAGTATTACTGAAATTATGTCTGTCGTGAGCCCCAAATCAGAAATGTATTCAGTTTAAACAATGCCAGATACATGGTTTCCCTACTTCCCCCCTTTTCTTTCTTTCTTCCTTTCCTTCTTTCTTTCTTTCTTTTCTTTTCTTTTTTCTTTTTCTTTTTTTGTCTTTTTAGGGCTGCAGCCATGGCATATGGAGGTTCCCAGACTAGGGGTCTAATCAGAGCTGTAGGCACAGGCCTACGCCACAGCCAGAGCAACACCAGATCCGAGCTGCATCTGCAACCTACACCACAGCTCATGGCAATGCCAGATCCTTAACCCACTGAGTGAGGCCAGGGATCGAACCCGTGTTCTCATGGTTACTGGTCGGGTTCATTAACCGCTGAGCCACAGCAGGAACTCCCATACTTTTTTTCTAATTGAATTAATTTTTGACCACTTTTAGTTTATTTCCAAAGGTGCATGGAATCAGACCCTTAAAACGATTCATTAGTGTGTTAATTTCTCCATTAGCTCTGCAAATACACACTAAGCCTTTTCTTAGCAATGGCAATGACCATCGTGTCTGGCACTAGAACTCCAGAGATGACCAAGACAAGGCCTCTCCCTCTAGGAGCTCAAGTCTCCAGGGCAAGAAGGAGCTGAATGTGAATAATTATAGAATGGAGAGAGAAATGACAAAGAGGGCAGAGCTAGAGAAGACCAGGGTTGCTAGAGGGGTCACTGTGCTGGTGGGTGACTGGGATCGGGGCAGGCCTCACACAAGGAGGGGGCACTTGCACACTAGCCTTCAAGAATAAGTGAGATTCCAATTTTAGAAAATTCTGTGCACCGGGAGCTCATAAAATGTGCTAGAGAGGAATTATTAGGACTTTCAGTGTTTTTGGCCACGCCAAGCACTTTATTCAATTAGTGTTCTGGAGGTACAGCTACTTTCTAGTGGTATAGACTGGCTGAATTAAAAAACAAAGAGATGACCACATGCTGGGCTTTATTCTGTCTGTAGTCCTTTACACCGATCTCAGTTTCAATGCAGTAGAAACGCCACTGGCTGATGAAACTGTGCTAACGGCACCCATCCACACTTTCTCATGATGAGAGATCCACAGCTAATGGATCCTCTTTTTCCCCAAAGGCGAGAGATAGTTGGGGTAGTGGAACCTTTGCCCCATGATGAAACATACTGTGACCCCGCATGTCTGTTCCATGTTGCTGAAGACTACTCGTTCATCCGGTAAGCGACAGGTTTCTTCTCACTGTGTAACTTCTAGGATTTGTGGACAACTAATTTCTCTTCCTTTCTCTATCCACCTTCCCCTTACAACCTCAAAATAGATGATCAGTTTCATTCAACTCAACACGATGTGTTGAGTTAAATAAAACCTATATGTGATCTTTTCTTTAGATTCAAGGAACTTGATACTATAAGATCAAGGAACTTTAGGATACTTTAGGATCAAGGAACTTATAGTATCTTTGGGAGACAGAAATATTTTTGTTTGTCTTCTTGTTACTGTAGAGTTCAGAGTGATTTGTAATAAAATATTTTAAACTTGAAGTCCAAAAACCTACCTTCTTCACTTGTTAGCCCCTAATCTTGAATTAGCTGTGCCTCAGTTTCTTTATTTGTAAAGTGAAAATCATATTATTGACCTTCCATCAGGATCAATTGGCATCATTTATATTAAAAGGATATAAGTTGGTAAAGCACAATGCAAAAGTGAGCCAACAATTCACAAAATAATACTGCCTTGTTATCAGCTGATACTTAAAGGCAAGTGTGATGAGTCTGTTGGGTTTGTGATGGGGTCTTTCTGGAGGTAAAAAAGGTTTAAGTGGTACTTCCTAGGTTACTAGGGCCTCAAAATTTAAATATATGCCCCAATCTCTGACTTTACCACCGAAACTAAACACAGGACAACTTTTGTGTTCCATTGTCTCTTTTGCAGATATTATACAAGGACCATTTATCAGTTCCAGTTTCATGAAGCCCTTTGTCGAACAGCTAAACATGAAGGTCCCCTGTACAAATGTGATATCTCAAATTCCACTGAAGCTGGGCAGAAGCTGCTGTAAGAGATGCTTCAAAACATTGAACCTCTCCTACTATTTAATATTACTTTTTCTGAGTCTAGGTTTGAATTTGATTTCTTTGTTCAAAAAAGAAAATTTGGGGCCTCAAAATGTCATCATCCACAAATTAAATGTTGGCTTTGTGACCACACAGGAGCCTGGACTGTGTGATGGCTGGACAGGCTACCTCCTGTGTCCATGTCATAACTAGAAAGTTCTTTTTGGAGTAACTGGAAGGGAAGAGAAATTAACATGCCTTATTTTCTTATCTGCCAGGAGCAAACTTTGTTAAGCCAAAGAGGAGAAACTATAGATTGTACATGTAAATATATGTACATCTGGAATCCCTCAAAAGGCCTTGAACCCACCCTCCCCTTTTTACATGTAGCCAAATGCTGAGCCTTGGAAAATCCGAACCCTGGACCTTAGCATTGGAAAATATTGTAGGAGTAAAGACTATGGATGTAAAACCGCTGCTAAACTACTTTGAGCCCTTGTTGACCTGGCTGAAAGACCAGAACAGGAATTCGTTTGTGGGATGGAACACAGACTGGACTCCATGTGAGTATGTCAGGTTGATCCGTTTCTAATTGTCCCCTTTCTACGTCCCCTAGTCCTCACTGGCCCCAGCTTCATGGGACAGTGACATAGACAAGTATGTTCTCCCTCTACTTAGACCCTGCTTCTGACTGTGCTACGGTGGCAGTGGCCATTTTTTTCTGGGAGAAAACACAACATTTGTTGAGCATGTACTACGTACCTGGCACGGTGAAAACTACCTCGCTGTCTTTTTTCAAGTCTGCTTTACTAGCCCTGTATTTAAAGGAGTTTAACGGTCCTCAACCCACTGTACTCAAATCCTTCTCTTAAAAGAAAAACACTTGTAACAATTTTAATGCTCTTCCCTCTCCTTTCTTGCAGTTGCATTCATATTTCTACACAATTTATATATATTGTCATTTCTCTATTGGCCAGTTTTAGGCATGCTCTTTCACCTCCTTTCCTAATTCCCCAATGAAGTTTAACATATTTTTTAGTAAAGAAATTATCAGTATTTACATCATTATGCCTGTAGAACTGAGTAATACACTATTTTATATCCTCTCTTATGTGGCTTTTTGTTTGTCCTGGAGTTTGTATTGCCTCAAATTTTTTTGCATGCCTAATTTGCTATCTACGTTGCATTCATCTTTTCCAACTATTCCAACGTATCTATTCTTTTCAGTTTCATCTTTCTCCCTAAAGAACTCCCTCTTAGACTTCTCCTGTCTCAATCTGGACCACAGTTTTCATCCTGAGTCATCCCTTTGCTGCTTCCCTGGGTTGAATCCACTGCTTCCTGGATGCCATGTCTCCTTTTGTGGATTATCTCTTGTTTTGCTGCAGCACGGCCTCCAAGTGACTTTCTAAGCAAGAGCCCAAGGGGTAGGAGCATCAACTGTCCCCCAAAGCGCCTTTAACCAGACCTTGGCTTTCATTCCCCTTGTTTTCAGTCCAGTACCTTCTTCTTACCTCTTGCTGTACCTTAACACCAAACCTCTCTGGGATTTTTCTGGGACTCTGGGGGTCTGTACTGCCTCTGTGTACACGTTAGGCCATGGCTTCCTGACCCTTGAGAAAGCACTTAACCACTTCTCCATAACTTCTCATTTTCAAAAAGTGTGTTTGTGCCTTAAAAAAATTCCTTTACTCTCACTTTAGTGGGCTACTGGGAGAGGAAGAAAATAAACACACATGGTCAAACTGTCATAGGTAACAATGGTCTATTATTTCTTTTTAATCAGATGCTGACCAAAGCATCAAAGTGAGGATAAGCCTAAAATCAGCTCTTGGAGAAGATGCGGTGAGTATTCTAGACAGTGTGTCTATACCTTTTCAATGCATTCCCTTGAATAGCACACAACAAGCCCATTCCAGTGTGATCTAAAAGATGAGAGGGCACGTGGTTCTCTTAAAAAGCCCTAGATTCGGGCCTTTAGATTTTTTTCCCCTTTTTTCTTTCTTTCATTTTTCTTTTTTTAGGGCCACACCCATGGCATATGGAGGTCCCAGGCTAGGGGTCCAATCAGAACTACAGCTGCAGGCCTACACCACAGGCACAGCAACATCAGATCCGAGCCACCTCTGCAACCTACACCACAGCTCCTGGCAACCCCCGATCCTTAACCCACTGAGCAAGGCCAGGGATCGAACCCGCAACCTCATGGTTCCTAGTCAGATTCATTTCCACTGTGCCATGATGGGAACTCCTGGCTTTTGGCTTTTGTATCGGTTTTTTTTTTTTTTTTAAAGTAACACATTCCTTATTGGCTTGACTATGCCTGCTTTTTCCTTGTGACTTTGAAGGTGTTATGAAGATCAGTGAGAAAACATCCAAACAAACACCCATCCTCCCAATTCACTCTGCCCACTATTACCTGTATTTGAGAAAGAGAACACGGTTATATTTTTAGAGATTCTTTTTAGATGTAGTGTAGGCAGTTTTGCTTTGTTTTGTTTTAGTTAGTCATCTGTATCCTGGAAGCTTGTTTTAATCTTAGCCCCCAGCCCTGGACCTGCTTAATCCCAACCTGTCTTGTAACAAGTCCCCAGATGGTGTGGTAGGCTGAGCAGCTCTGATTTAGAGCCCTGTTTCTCAAACCTGGTTGCACATTGGCGTCCTACAGGATTGAGTCCCACTCCCAGAGATTCTGACCTAATTGCTCTGGGGTGTGGCACCCATGGTCGTAAAAGCTCCCCAGGTAATTCCAATTACAGCACAGTTTGCGAACCACCGATGCAGAGATTCATTTCAAGACAATACAGTGTTTTATAGGAAATCATATTACTTACACCTTCATGTGAATTGCTTTAATCAGCTCGTGCTTTCTTCTGAGCGCCTGTTTTACGTGATCCAGTTCGAAAGAATAGTGGCTTTGAATGGGAAAAAGGAGAGGAGAGGGTCACCCCGGGCAGATGGGGATCAAAGGCTTGGGTGGGCGTGTGGCGCCCTGAAGGCTTTGCAGGATTAAGGGGCAGCCTGGCGCTGTTGGATCAAACAGTCCAGATAGACCCAACGATTGCGTTTCTACCCGCTTACTTTTCCTGGGAAGTTCAATATTGTCCAAGGCTCCACAGTAGTTTTCATGTAATTTTCATAGATAAGACATATAAATATAAATCAATTAATAGAAGTAAAAAATGAAAATTTAAGAAAGAAATAATGAAAATGGAGGTGCATTACTTCCCAAACTCTAAAAGTTCAAGTTCCTATTTCTTAACAATCATTGAGTGTTTCTGGGATTATTTCTCTGTCAGATTGCTCTTTAGCTCTTCCTTGGACAATAAATTTTAATTACTTGAACTTAAAATATCGAGTAGATAAGGATCCTTTTCAGTTATCTTTTTTCTTGATGCTTGTCCCTGTGTTTTTTTCCCATGCATTAAGGGATTGGTCAGCAGTCTTCTTCTTCTTTTTTTTTTTTGGTCAGCAGTCTTCAGAGGGGTTCATGGTGTAACATTTTGAGGCTTGTCCACTGAGCACCAGGCTGCTTTGATGAAACTGTACATGTCAGGGCCAGAATAGCTGCCCAGTTCAAGCTATTTCATGGCAAAGTCTAACTGGATCTTTGCCACTATTTTGAGAACTTGGCTTTTAATTTTTTTCTGAATATAGAAATAGTAACCGGAATATTAGTAATGATATTAATAATAGCAGTATTATGTGCTATTCCTTGATCTCTACTTCCACCTGCTGGAGGAAAGAGTGAATGCTCCTTTCTCTTTCAGCAAGTATTGTCTGAACCATGCAAATACATAAGCCATTGGTTTAGTGCTGAAAATCAAGAACAAATGATCTTGTTTTATAAAAAATTATTCTTTTCCTTTGAAACTCAAGTCTCTTTTACACTTATACATATCTGAGAAATTACTAAAAAAAAAAAAAAGTCAAAACTCAGCGTATTTGCCTACAGTATATGGACATTTTAACCAAAACCAAGGGCTCACATGACTCCCATCTATAAACCTGCCCTTGGGTGTTTATTTCAGCTGACATCAAACAAAACTGAAAGGACCAATGAACCCAGTGGTTCTCAAAGCAAGGTTGCTGAATGAGCAGCATTAACACCACCTGGGAGCTTGGTAGAGATGCAGATCCTTGGATCTTGTCCCTGACCTTCCAAATTAGAGACCCTGAGGCTAGGCCCCAGTGTGCCATGGTTAAGCAAGCCCTCCACGCGAAACTGATATACACTCCAGTTGGAGCTCACCGACCTAATGCAGAGCAAGAATCTTTGGAATACTATTTACAAATAATACAATTTTGGAATACAATTTAAAAATAATGCTGGTGGAATGCCAGGTTGTAATGTGCCCCATGGTCTCTACTGAGCAGTGTTTTTCTCTTGAACTTGCAGTATAAATGGAATGACAATGAATTGTACCTGTTCCGGTCATCTATTGCATACGCCATGAGAGAGTATTTTTCAGATGACAAATATGGGACCATTCCATTTGGGTGAGTGGATTTGCTGTGCCCTCAAGTTACTCCGGCCAGGGAGTTCCCATTGTGGCTCAGTGAAAACGAATCCAACTAGGAACCATGAGGATGCAGGTTTGATCCCTGGCCTCGCTCAGTGGGTTAAGGCTCTGGCATTGCCGTGAGCTGTGGTGTAGGTTACAGACTCAACTCGGATCTGGGATTGCTGTGGCTGTGTCATAGGATGGCAGGTGCAGCTCTGATTCGACCCCTAGCCTGGGAACCTCCATATACCGTGGGTGTGACCCTATTAAAAAAAAGAGAGAGAGAAAGAAAGAAAAAAGTTACTCCAACCAGTAGCCCTTGGGTTGGAGAAAATATGCTTCAACTTTTATTCAGGTGAAATTAAGAAAAACTTCCTAATAACGTTTAAACCTCTTAGCTCTCCTGGAATTTGGACCACTCTGTTTAAGGGTGGTTATGATTGTGACTTATTTGACTTGTAGATGGCATGAGTGTTGTTATTTAGTGGCCTCTCCTGGCCTCTTCCCCACCCCTTCCCTCCTCTCTCCTCTTTTCCTCTCCCATTCTTTCCACCTCTCCTTTCATTGAACTTATATTCTAAAGTATATGTTTTATGTGTGTGTGTTATAGACAATCAACAAAATATATAAGTGAAATATAGTAGAATTCGATGGTGACAAGTGTTAGGGAGAAAAACACAACAGAAAAGGGCTACGGAGTGTTGGTGTGTGTGTGTGTGTGTGTGTGTGTGTGTGTGTGTGTGTGTGTAGTTCAGTTTTAACTGAAGTGGTCAGAGAAGGCTTGTTAATATTTGAGCAAATAGCTGAAACAGGAGAGAGAACCAGAGGTGCAGAAAATGGGGGCAATGTTTGTTGGGAAAATAGCAGGTGGAAAGATCCCGAGAAACAAATATCCTCCACCTGTTGGAGGAATCGCCAGGAGGCCAGCGTGGCTGGAGCATAGTGAGCTAATAGAAGACAGTGGGGGATGTGCTCAGGGTGGGAATGGGCCACGGGGGTGGGAAGGCGAGAAGAAAGTTCATGTTCACCTCACAAGCCATTCTAAGGCCATTGGCATTCCTTCTGAGTGAGGAAGCCTCTGCGCCACATGATCTGCCTTGAGTTTGACTGGGCTGGATCTGGTAGTGTGAGAGCACAGTCCTGCCACATTGTACTTTGAACCCTACGCCTCCCCCTCCTCCCCCTGTGGGGGTGGCAGGATGTCTTTTGCTGGGAGGGGAAGGGCTGGAAAATGTAAACGCACCACTTCTGTCAATGAACCAAGCCACTGCTGCCCACCGTGATGTTTATCACAGTCCTTGGGCGCCAGTGACTCTTTGCTGATTCTTCTGGTGCTTTCAGTTTGAAACACTTCTATCATTGAGAAAAACCTATGGTTCTTATATGGTGGCAGAACCAGTAGTGCCAGGACTTGCCATCACCATCTACGTAGATGAGTTCATGTGCTTTGGGACGTGTTAAGGTTGTGTGGACACTTAGCTCCTTCCGCTGTTGGCCCTGCCTGTGTCTCTACCTCACCCCAGGATCCTCACCCTAAGCTCCTTTTCACCAGCGGGAGACTTCTTCCTCTTTACAGCCTCCTCTGTGCCAGCAGGGAAGGATGTTTCTTTTGTTTCTCCACAGGGCAGAGGACGTGTGGGTGAGTGACTTGAAACCAAGAATCTCCTTCAACTTCTTTGTCACTTCACCTACAAACGTGTCTGACATCATTCCTAGAAGCGAAGTCGAAAAGGCCATCAGGTGATGACTTACTTTCCAGCACAATGTATGAGGGCGAGGGCGTAAGTGGGTGCCGCGGCAGCAGGAACTACTATTTGGCGTGCCCCGACGGTACCAGGCACTGCCCTGAGTCATTTACATGTTGTCCTTCATCGTCAAAACTTGCGTTTTAATTCCAGGAGGATCTCGTAGCAGGAGGGTTGTCTTAATTGGGTTTCCCCGGGTGCAGGTCCTTAGACAAGGGTTTGAGTGTCCGTAGTTTATTTGGGAGGTGATCTCAAGAGACACTGATGGAGAAATGCAGGAGGAGTCAGAGAACGGAAGGAAGGCTGTAAATGGCCTGTTTGAACAAGTTACGCTGTGGGCAACCGGAGCTCTATTCTGCTGGGAATTCTGGGAGGACGGCGTAAGAAAATGCACTTGAACTGTGCCATCAACGCTATGTGTTTATACACCAACTCCCATCAGTCACTGGTTGAGAAGCGCTTACAGGTGACAGTCATTCCCCAGCCTTGCTGGCCTGCAGACAGGGCCAAATCTTGTGGCCTGAGAGTGCTCTCAGGCAAAGGCGGCAGGTCTGGGCTGAAGAAAGCCTGGCCGGCACGCCTGGAAAATGCTAAGTGCACAGAGGCCGTGGGCAGGTGTTGCCATCATTTGCTTTAGGGACTTGTGTGCTGTAGGCTTCATTTAACTAACCAAAGTCTGAGACAAGGCAGGCAAGCGTAGGATTCCTCTCACCCTGGTTAGCCTCCACATCAACAAAGGGACTTGCGGTGGCCATTGAGTGTTTAGAAGGAACCATTTTCTCGGTCATAGCTGTTTCCCAAAACAGCAGGACTGGAGAATGGATAGATGAAGAGGTTTCCCCTAGTCTTTTTTTTTTTTTTTACCTATATTTTATTTT
>PVHT020000195.1:4623922-4651785 GCA_004024745.2 Catagonus wagneri
TTGTCTGGATATATGCCCAAGAGTGGGATTGCTGGGTCATATGGTAATTCTATGTAGAGTTTTCTCAGGTACCTCCACACTGTCTTCCATAGTGGCTGCACCAGCTTACATTCCCACCAACAGTGCAGGAGGGTTCCCTTTTCTCCACACCCCCTCCAGCATTTGTTGTTTGTGGACTTGTTAATGATGGCCATTCTGATTGGTGTGCGGTGGTATCTCATGGTAGTTTTGATTTGCATTTCTCTAATTATCAAAGATGTTGAGCATTTTCTCATGTGCTTGTTGGCCATCTGTTTATCTTCTTTGGAGAAATGTCTATTCAGGTCCATTGCCCATTTTTCAATGGGGTTGTTGGCTTTTGTGCAGTTGAGCTGCATCAGTTGTTTATATATTTTAGAGATTAAGCCCTTGTCAGTTGTGTCATTTGAAAAAATTTTCTCCCATTCTGTAAGTTGTCTTTTAGTTTTCTTTTTGGTTTCCTTTGCTGTGCAAAAGCTTGTCGGCTTGATTAGGTCCCATTGGTTGATCTTTGCTCTGATTTCTGTTGCTTTGGGAGACTGACCTGGGAAAACATTCGTAAGGTTGATGTCCGAGAGTGTCTTTCCAATGTTTTCTTCCAGGAGTTTAATAGTGTCTTGTCTTATATTTAAGTCTTTAAGCCATTTAGAGTTTATTTTTGTGCATGGTGTGAGAGTGTGCTCTTGTTTCATTGATTTACATGCAACTATCCAAGTTTCCCAGCAAAGCTTACCGAAAAATCAAAATAAAAAATAAAGCTTGTGCTTGTCCAGTGATATACGAATTGCTCACGAGGTGGCGCTCCTGAGCTGCTGGTCACCTGCAGCAGAACCAGACCTGCGGGGGCGGAGTGTGCCTAGAAAATGTCATTTAGTGGGGTGTGCCTAAACCAAGCACGCCCAGAGACTCGGTGGCAGCCTCCACATGGCTTGTCGTGGGAAAAGTGCCAGCTGAGATCATACGAAAGATCCCAGCACTCCTGCAAGCTCCCGGAGTCCTCAAAGTTTCTGCTTTCAGAACGAGCAGGCATTCAGGCTGAGGTTGCCAAGGGGGTAATTGCCGCCTTGACCACCACCTCCTCACCGCCGCCCCCAACCTCCTGACCTGCACTAGACCCAAGAGCAAGAAGACAGGGTGCCAGGCACTTTGGTTTTCAATCCAGAACACTCCCCATTTCACTGTTTTTTGTTTTTAAGAAATCATCTTCACCCTTTTTCCCCTCTAGACAGTTCAGCTGTATCCCAGCCTAGTGCTGGAGAAATTGGCAAAGGTTCCTTCCCTGTGTTTCTCCCCAGTGCTGCCTTTTATTTGGATGTCAACACCTTTTATTTGCAAAATACAGCTGTGGAGACTTGTGTATAGGGCCTGATTCATTCGTGGAAGAGGCGTATCCAATTGTCCTTTTCCCTTATTTGATATAAAGTCAGTGCGGACATACCCCAACAGAAAGAAAATTCTTAGCCCACGTGCTAAGCTTGCCTTTACAACACAGGAGTCACAAATGAACAGACGCTGGCCATTTGCCCGCCTCCACACTTGCAACCCAGTTTTCCAGTGAAGCTGTTTCCAAACCTCATCTAGGTTGCGAGAGGCATAGTTGTGAAAACTCCAACCTTTCACTGAACCTGGCTGTTTACTTCGATATCTTTGCTCTTTGGGGTGTCTGTTTTTTAGGATAAGCCTTATCATATCTTTTGGGAAGAATGCTAAAAGGAGTTAATAATTGCAAGCCATTCTCTTTTGTTAAGTGTCCCTTTTGCCAAGTGTCCCTTTTGTCTACATGTTTTGCTTTGGGAATAGGCTGTCTCGGAGCCGGATCAATGGTGCTTTCCGCCTGGATGACAACACCCTGGAGTTTCTGGGGATTCAGCCAACACTGGGACCCCCTTACGAGCCACCTGTCACCGTATGGCTGATTATCTTCGGGGTGGTGATGGCATTGGTAGTGGTCGGTATTGTCCTGCTCATCTTCACCGGGATCAGAGATCGAAGGAAGTAAGTGACCTTTCCTTGTCCTATCTATCCTAAAACAGAAAGGTTTAGGGAAAACTGGAAAATTTGCACTAAATGGTAGGTTGTATGAGCCAATTACTTATTTGGACAATTTTGCACCTAAAGATTCTTGTGCACCCCCTAGAAATGTAACAGATTTCATTAGCACTTTGCCTCCCTAGTGAGCCCTACCCCTATCAGACAGGAGATGTCCAGCCTGGGTTTTACCAGTGTGCCCTGGCAAACTCCATCTTGGCCTCAGCATCATTTCCCTACTGCTCAGAGGCACTCCAAGCTCAGCACAGGTGGGTGGGCTTAGGGACTATCCTTACTGATGGGTCCTCCTTGGTCCAGCAGTGACCCTAGAGACTGGATTTGTGATGGGTTTGAGCTGTGAAATCGTTCAAGGATGACCTCTGACATTTGCTTCCAACTGCTCCATGTGAATCACCTTCATTCCTTCTCGGACGCCCTGCTGTCCCCTCAGTTCATGGGGCAGGCACCCTCGAAATTGTTCTTGAGTGGAAGATCCAAGGTCACTGGGGATTTGAATCATCAGAGACCTGATTTTTAATCTTGCTCTGCCACTAGATTTGTTTTTTGACTTTGAGAAAATAATTTCCTTTTGCTGGGTTTATGTAATTGAGGTTAACACTATTTTATAGCACCTGACAAACTCTCTGTACACTTCAGGTTGTTTAATCGTGTTCTTTAATTTTTACAGGCACTGGTCTATTTTGCTCAATTTTCTTCACTGTGTTTTTGTTCACCCAAAGATCTTCTCCGTCTCCTTCTCCTTCTTCTTTTCTTCTTCTTCTCCTTCTCCTCCCCACCCCTTCTCCTTCTTCTTCACTTTTTAGGGCCTCAGCCAAGGCATAGCCAATTGTCCCTCACTCACACATCCCAGGCTAGGGGTCGAATCAGAGCTATAGCTGCCGGCCACGGCCACAGCCACAGCCACAGTGACATGGGATCCAAGCCAAGTCTGCAGCCTATACCACAGCTCACAGCATTGCTG
Source organism: Catagonus wagneri (assembly GCA_004024745.2). Taxonomy (NCBI): domain Eukaryota; kingdom Metazoa; phylum Chordata; class Mammalia; order Artiodactyla; family Tayassuidae; genus Catagonus; species Catagonus wagneri. The sequence continues at coordinate 4,626,951 of PVHT020000195.1, forward strand.
GATCCCCGACCCACTTAGCGAGGCCTGGGATCGAACCTGCATCCTCATGAATATTAGTCAGATTTGTTTCCACTGCACCACAATAGGAACTCCCAAAGATCTTTATTTTAAAAATTAGGCACATGGAGTTCCCACTGTGGCACAGCGGGTTAAGGATCCAGCATTGTCTCAGGCGGTACAGGTTTGATCCCTGGCCCGGTGCAGTGAGTTAAGGATAGCATTGCCACAGCTGCAGTGTAGGTTGCAGCTGTGGTTTGGATTCGATCCCTAGCCTGGGGACTTCCATATGCTGTGGGTACAGCCAAAAAATAAAAAATAATCAGGCATTGAATAGAACACATCCATATAGTTCACATTTTTTTAGTACAAAAGGATACATACAGTCTGTGTGTCACTCTTTGCTTCTAAGTTTCCTCCCAAAGCCAACAAAAACAGTTAGTTTTTCAGAGACCTGATGCATGAGAATCTACACTTAATAAGATCCCCAGGTGATTCACATGCACATTATGGTTTGAGGAGCTCTCTTCTATATACTAAGAATTTGCTCATGAGCTACTAGTCCAAAGGTAATAATTCATTAAAGAAATTCTTTGGTGGCACCTCCTTCTTGCTACACACTATGTTGATAGAAAATACCTAGAAAAATAAGACCATCTACCCTGCTCAGTACTTACGTACATTAAAGTTCTTAGCAAATTTATGCTGTAAATATGTACTTATCTTCGTGTATATGTAAAACTGAAATTCAGTGAGGCCAAGAAACTTTCTCAAGTTTGCACAGCTAGTCAGTAACATATGCGGATATATGCTCAGTTCATAAAGCTGGTTGTTGTACAAAAAACTGGCCCTACCCTGAACTTTATATTTGGGAAGTTGACAGTGTAGTAGGGAAGCTCTTTAAAGTGAAATGATTGGAGTTCTCTGGTGGCCTAGCGGTTAGAGACTTGACATTGTCACTGCACTGGCTTGGGTCACTGCTGTGACGGGCTTGATCTCTGGCCCAGGAACTTCCACATGCTTCAGGCATGGCCATAAACAAACAAACAAATAAATAAAATGAGTGACTGGCTAAATGAGCACTGAGATCCTAAAGATAGTTAAAGATAGTTAATATTTGTTGAGGATTACGTGCCAGGTACTGTGTGTACCCTACAAGCATTATTTCATTGATTGATTTCACATAATTGCCATCATTTTCCAGATAGGCAAACTGAGGCACAGAGGCCCTTCTCTCTGACTCCAGAGCTTATACCCTAACCAGTCTCCTATGCTCTGCCAGCCATCGCACCAACTGATCATGGGACTAAAGGAGTGAATCCACTGTACTCCGGGTGTTTAAGAGGGGCCGATATGCAAATGAGTACAGGTGATTAGATGCTGAGATGGAAAAGATGCTTGGTCCCGGTGGAGTCCAAGGGAGGCCACGTCATTCTTAAGATCATGATGTTAAGCTGACTTCGCTTTATTTAACAGGAAAAATCAAGCAAGCAGTGAAGAAAATCCTTACGGCTCCGTGGACTTGAGTAAAGGCGAAAATAATTCAGGATTCCAAAATGGCGATGATATTCAGACTTCGTTTTAGAAAACCCTCTTTTATTTCCTCGTGAGGTGATTTTATTGTATGTAAATATTAATTTCATGGTAGAGAAAATAGGAAATTATAAGGATGTCAATCAATGCCAAACTATGGCCCTGTTCAGGAAAAGTTGTCCAAAGAAGTCCTGCCTGAGGAGAGGGAACTCTCTCTCGCATCACTTTCAGAGTTTGTTTCTGCCTCAGGATTTGAGTTCTCTTCTGTTCTCTGAAAGAGATGTTTCTATTTGAGAATGGAGAAAGTGTGTCTTTGGCCTCACAGGCTATTCGAGGGTAACGGAAAAGGAAATGTCTGTCATGTTGCTGGAATTGGAAGACAAAAAGGAGACGGGGTGTTGGGTCTTGTGTGGAATCTGACGGATGGCTTTTAAGGACGATGCCTATGACCTGATGGAGCTGCAGGGTTTGAGAATGGCGCACACTATTGACTTTGATTTAATCCAAGTGTTAAGGAGGACACGCTCGCTTCACGTTAACTTAATGTCAGTGCTTTAGTGATTTGCCTGCAGTGATGATTGGACTGGAGCCTGCCTTCTTCAGCATGACGTGACTACAGAGAGAGAAGAGTCCAGAGAGCTGTTGCCATCTCACTTCCAGGCTGCTTGATCACCATCTTCCCGACAACAGAAAGCTAGCCCCAGGGCCCTCCCTGAACCCCCTCCAGAGCAAGTGTCCTAGAAACTCGCTTCCAAGTGCATGGAGATCTCAACTGAATGGAACCCTCTGGAGTGGGCACCCAACCTCTTAAATCTTTTGTATTTGCCCACAGAGTCTGAGTAGTGCTGAGCACAAAGCAGACATCCAATAAATACGCGATTTACACATGCCTGTGGTCTCGTGTGTGCGTGCGTACTTACTTATGTGCTGGGGCTTCTGTGAATTCGGTCTGCTTTTCACTTCCAGGGACAAAGCTGCTGTCTAACTGCCCGGGACCCTTGACTTCTCAAATGTCTTTTTTTTTGCATTTTAGCTGGTCTCAAATGTCTTGAAACGAATCCCAGTATCTTCAGCTGCTTTGTATTTGTTATATAAAATGATTATTAAACCATTTGAAAAAGAGTTGTGTTAAGCGTCTCCACCATCAGGTCAGGAACTAAACCTGGTGAGGCTTTAACATATCTCAGAGCCCCCAGCCTAGTTCTGAGCACAGCATCTTTACAGACCTGAAAACTGATTTAAAATGGATTAGATAGATTAAAATATCCAGACTCCACCCAACAATTCACTTTATATGGTGACCAGCATAATTTTAGAGTAACTTTGTGCTTAATAAATCCTATAGAGATAATTCTATTAGTGGATTCATTAGCCAGGTCAGGGGAGGGTTGACCTTCTTCGCTTTTGAGAGAGTGTAGGCAGGCCCTGGGTTTAAAACAACAACAATAAACACTAGATATCACCACTAAACTCAGTTAATTCACAATTATTATGCATTTTTAAAATAGCTTGACTCTTGCTCCTTTACTTGACTCCTCCTAGCATCACTGGGCTTATTTTCTGATAAACTTCTAAGGTACCATAAAATCTTGCTTGACTAGACTTTTGGAGCCAGGCTTCTAAACACAACTTCTGCCTCTCTTCAGAGTAGACAATTCCGTGTCTGAATTTTTGTGACACACATGTATCACTTTAGTTATAAAGAAGGTTATTTTTGTTACCGAACCAAACTTGGGTCTCTTTTCCCAATGTGCTGGCAAAGCCCATCTACTGACAGTGGGTTGTGGTGAAGGAAAGTCCAGTGTTTATTGTAAGACACCCAGTATGGGGCCAAGTAGGGAGAACTAGCAGCTCAGGCTCATAAGACCCAAACCTCCCGATGGCTTTTTATTTTTTGAATAATACAGAAGGACTTTTAAAGGAAACATTACGTTTGAAGATTGTAGGGTGTGTTATCACTCGTGGACATTCTTCTGATTGGTTGGTGGTGAGGTAACAGGCAGTGTTTCATGAGTTACATCATCATCACCTTTATGGTTCTAACCTGTCTGGGCTCTGTGTGCTGTTGGTCAGCACGCAGTTGACTCCTTCCACCTGGTGGGAGTTTTAGTAGCTGCAGAACAGCTCAAGGACATGACCCAGGATATTATCTGTAGCCCGTGAGAAGGGACTAAAGGTCCTTGACGGTTTTATGGCTAAACTAGTATTATTTTGTCTTGCTTGGCTGTTTTTCTTTGTTTCTGCTGTTTCTTAATTCTCTGATTAAATTTGCTCTTTGGAACTTGGGGAAGGCCTAGGAGGCTAAAGATTTTCTATAAACAAGAGGCACGGTGGCAGGGGTCGGGGGGTGGGGTCCTGTCCCCGCAAAGGTTCTATAGGACCCTACTCAGTTTCACTTTTAGAAGATCAAATATATCGAAATAAGGAGAAGAAAGGAAAACAACTTTTAAGGGGGGAGCAGAACTAGTTTGGGCATGAGAAACCCTTCTGGGGTCAGGGGGCGGTTAACAGTCTGTGTGCAGATCTCTGGTGTCCAGGATCAGAGTGTGGGCCCGGGGAGGAGGGAGGGTGTGGTACTTCTTCTTTTCCTCGGGGAGGAAAGCACCTGGCACACAGTCCATGCTACACAAATGCTCTCTGAGTGTATAAATGCCCTACTGGTTATAAGTTCCATTTCATTATATATTGAGATTTGAGTACCTCTGTTAAAAAAAAAAAAAGGAAGGCTTTTATCATAAGTCAATTTTGCTGGAAGTAAAGGAATTATTATTTCAGTGTCAAGAAACAAATAAGCAAGAAGGATCATTTGCAATAGCTGGGGGGTGTGGGATGAGGAAGGGTGTGAATGTCTCAAGGGTTTAATTCGAGTGTCTTTTTTTTTTTTTTCCATTTTCTGGGGCATATGGAAATTCCTGGGCCAGGGATTTTTATCCATGCCACAGCTGTGACCTACACCACAGCTGTGGCAACACCAGATCCTTGACCCACTATACCACAGTGGGAGCTCCTCATTAGAGTGTCTTTTCACTGTATTAGTGCCCTTCATATAACCGTTCTTTTTCCCTTCTTGATATTACAGACTTGACGATGAAGCACTCCAACACAATGAAAACCTATGGGTTCAGCAGTAGGCCGTGAAGGTGGGCATTCCCAGGACCAGCTTTAAAGCTAAGGTACCTTTTAGTAAAAGCGATGAGAAGCTCAACTGGTACTCCTAGACCTCTGTGTCAGGATAGAAGACCAAAATAGAAAGTTCATTTGTCAAACTAGCCAGAAGCCCCAGGGCCCCAAACTCAAAGATTTTTTTTTTTTTGTCTTTTAGGGCCACACCCATGGCATACGGAAGTTTCCAGGCTAGGGATAGAATCAGAGCTACAGCTCCCGGCCTACACCACAGCCACAGCAACACCAGATCTGAGCCACATCTGGCTCTGGTGTAGATCCTACACCACAGCTCATGGCAACACCGGATCCCCAAGCCACTGAGAGAGGCCAGAGATCAAACCTATGTCCTCATGGATACTAGTGGGGTTCATTTCCACTGAGCCACAATGGGAACTCACTCAAAGATTTTTAAATGATTACAGAACCCCCACCCCCACCCCTCCACCAATGCGCAGTTTCAGTTTTGACGGTTTCAGTTGCCCTTGGCCAACCGCCATCTGAAAATATTAAATGGAAAGTTCCAGAAACAATTTATAAGTATTAAAGCACGAGCCACTCTGAGTATGTGATGAAATCTCGCAACATCGGTTCTGCTCTCTCGGCGTGTGAATTGGTCTTTTGTCCAGTGAATCCCGCCCATTAGTCACTTAGTGGCCGCATTTATCAGATCTGCCAGTTGTGGTGTCACAGTGCTGTGTTCAAGTGACACTTATTTTACTCAATCCTGGTCCCAAAGTGCCAGAGGAGTGATACTGGTGATCCGGAAATGCCAGAGAGAAGCCATAAAGTGCTTCCTTTACGTGAAAAGGTGTAAGTTCTCCTAACATAACGAGGAACAACAACAGAAAATCAGATGCTGAGGTAGCTAAAATCTACAGGAAGAACACATTTTCTACTGGAGAAATTGGGAAGAAGAAAGATTAAATTCATACGAATTTTGCTGTTGCACCTCAAACTGCCAAAGTTACAGCCCCTATACACTGCCTAAGTGCTTAGTCAGATGGAAAAGACATTAAATTTGTACAGTAAGATATTTTGAGAGACAGAGACAGAGAGCACATTCATATAACTTTTATTACAGTATATTGCTATAATTGTTCCATTTTATTATTAGTTATTGTTGTTAATCTCTTACTCTGACTAATTCATAACTTAAACTTGATCATAGCTATGTATGTATAGGATAAAACATGGTGTGTGTGGGTTTGGTGTAATCCTCGGTTTCAGGGGTCCACTGGGGGTCTTGGAACGTATTACCTGCAGATGGGGAGAACCACTGTAGAAAGCAGCAACTCATACAAGATCATGGTTATACTCAGGTTGCAATTGATAATGTTTAAGTATAAAGAAAAAGACATCATTATTATATCTTAGCATCTTTAAAAACTGTGTGACACATAATATTATGTGCTAATGTATTATTGAATAATATTATTTAACTTTAGTTTTATATACATAATGACATAAAATCATTGTTCCAATCTGGGTATCAGATGAGAATTGTATCATTGGATTGAATTATGGATCACCTAATTGTGCCCACCACATAATGAGGTCCCCTCGGGCAGTTTGGACTGACCACAGCAGAACATCTGGGAGCTCGTTAAAAATACAGACTCTCAGGCTGCATTCAGACCTGCTGTACCAGAATCTCTGGAGCAGTTCCTAAGGAACGGGTGTTTTAATGAACTCTCCATTTGATTCTCATGCACGCTACAGATTGAAAACATTGAAACATGAAGGCAAGTGTTGCCATTTCCATACTTGTGAATAATATTTAATTATCATGATAGTGATAATACTGAGAAAAGAACAAATATCCAACACATGATTTTTCAATTCTGTTCAACCTTTACACATGATATCCACCCTCTCTATTTTGCAATCAGAAAATGTGCTTTTGCTAAAGGCTGGGAAGTGTAATACTAAGAGCAGCATAAACAAAATTACTAACATGACCTAAATTTCTAGGAAATCTTTTGTCTCCTACCTTGCTCATTTCTAGATAATAGAACAGACAAACAGCACACAGAAAACCATTAGGAAGAACTAGCCAAATTACAGTGTCTGTGTTTTACTACTTTCCTTAAAAAGAATGAAAATGTTGGCCAATATTTATCCTCATTCTCATCAGATCTCCTAATTTCTTCTTCAAGGCTTGTCTTTTTCCCAAAGTGGTTCAATGGAAGATAGGAGTTGCTGAAATGTGGGACGCTTTTCTGGAAGCTAGATAAAAGAAAAACCCAGTGGTTTAGTTTATGAAGATTATGATTAAAAATAAACTGTGTAAAATATTTATACCTCAGTCCCAAAGCTAGCAACTTTTAAAATCTGGAGACACTGTAGACATTTCTCCTGAAGAGAAGACAGAGCCCTAAGAATTGGAAAAGAAAAATTACCCGTTTGCATAAGATATGATTTCATACCTGGAAAAACCAAAAGAATTCATGATAGAACCAACCCAAATAATAAAGAATTCACCAGGATAGCAGTATGTAAAATTAACATACAAACTCAATAGCCTTCCTATATATGTACAGTAACCAATGAGAAGATATAATGGAAGAGAAAGCCCCATTTATAATAGCAACAACACCCAAATAAAATACTAACAAAAATGTACCCCCCAAATGAGGAAAACTTTAAAATGTTGCTGAAAAATACAAATGTAAACTGGAACAAATAGACATCAAAAAAATGGCAGATTTCCCAAGTTAAAATACAAACCAAATACAGTCTCCTCCAAAATATGAACAAGTTTGTTGCAAGCTGAACAAATTGGTTTTCTAGTTTGTGAATTTTTCAATATGCAAAATAGCTAAGGAAACAATAAAGAAAAATGAGCAATGAGGGGGTGCTAGCCTACCTAGTATTAAAACATGGTATAAAGTCTCTAATTAAAATAATGCAGCATCGTGTAACGGCTCTGGGCTTCTAGATTAATGTTCTCTTTTTTAAAAAAAATTATTGCTTGATCACATGGTAGTTCTATATTTAGTTTTCTGAGGAACCTCCATACTGGTTTCCATAGACAGACTCACAGACATAGAGAACAGACTTGTGGTTGACAAGAGGGAGGGGGAAGGGAGTGGGATGGACTGGGAGTTTGGGGTTAGTAGATGCAAACTATTACACTGAGAATGGATAAGCAACTAGGTCCTGCTGTACAGCACAGGGAACTATATCCAGTCTCTTGGAATAGAACATGATGGAAGATAATATGAGAGAAAGAATGTGTATATAGGTATGGCTGGGTCACTTTGCTGTACAGCAGAAATTGGCACAATATTATAAATCAACTATAATAAAAAATTCAAAACAAAAATTTTAAAAATTATTGAAGTATAGTGATTTACAATGTGTTAATTCCTGCTGTACAGCAAAGTGATCCAGTTATATTTACATTCTGTTTCATATTCTTTTCTGTGATGGTTTATCAGGATACTGAATATAGTTCCCTGTGCTGTACAGTAGGACCTTGTGGTTTATCCAGATTAACGTTCTTAAAAGTCCTCGATTATCACATCACTCTCCAGCGTCTTCTGTGTCTCCCCGTTGCCTAGAGAAAGCCAGACTCACGCTCCTCTTTTTGTTGTTCAGGCTCTAGAATCTGGTCTAGACCTCCTCTTCCACACAGCGCCAGCACGCACGCTGCTCACACTGGCCTCCGCACCTGTGCTCGCGCTCATCGCTCTCAGCGGGATTCCCTTGAACCACGCACGGCTCCACCCTCACGGCCAGGGACTCTCCTCCGCAGAGCTTTCCTCCCCTGGCTCAGGTAACAGGCGTTCCGAAAGCCCATCTCCCTCTCCTCCGAGCTCTTCCTGCACCTGTCTTTCTATTTCACACACAGAATTAGAAACTGCTCGGGGGTTTTCCCTCTCAGGAGAAAAGATAGCCCTTATTCTCTCCCTGCACGGAAGGCTTTGATTCAGCGCTTGGGAGGCAAGGGAAGGGAATGCTGTCCATTCTGTGCTCTCTGCACGGCTTATCTGTGCTCTGTTAGGCGTTTGCCCCTTGAGGAGAGCCCCTCTGGTGTTGTGGTTGAGAACAGGGCCCCCGATGCTAGCCAGCCTGCCTCTTAACTTACTAGCTGTGTGAGCTTGGGCAGGCCACTCAACCTCTCTGGGTCTCTGTTTCCTCTTCTGTTAGTTTAGCCATGAGACTAATACCTACCTCAAAGTATGTTTCCCGAGGAAAAGACAAGTTAATATTTATGAAGTTCTTAGAACAGCGCTGGCATATAAGTTGTTTGCTAGATTGTTGGTGTCTACAGTGCTGGCTGCAGATTACAAACACCTGAGGGCAGGCGCCCGGGGCCATTTCCACCTGCTCTGTAGCAGGCACCTTCCCCCAAAGGTGCTTCCTCCGTGGTGAGCGGCACTCACCCCGGGGCCTGGCACCCCTGCCACCCCATGGGGCACTTGCCTCGTGCCAGCAGCTGTACATGATCTGGTAGACGGTGTCCGACGCCAGCTGGGGCCGGTAGAGCCTGTGGCCCTGGGAGACCTTGACGACCACCTGCGAGTTGTCGTACAAGTCGTAGGGCTGCTTCCCCAGGCTGAACACCTCCCACATGAGGATCCCTGCACCGCGCCAGGGCACCGGCAGACGAGGAGGAAAGAGAGCCATGGTCAAGGTCAGAAGGTACCTTTCTGGGCAGGGTTGGGGAGGTTCGGGGTCGGAGCTGGGATCCTGGGGAATGAGTCTTAGCAACAGGGACCGGGACAAGGCTCTGGGGCCGCTTCAGAGTTGGCTGGGGTTTCCTTCAACCCACAGGGACAGCCGCCCCCCTCCCCACCCCCGCTTAGGAGTGGTTGTTGGAAGTCCGCACCCTTCCTTTCTCTCTGCCTTGGCAACAATTCATGGCACAGTCAAATGACCATTCAGTGGAAATGTAAGATTAAGTCATTGACACCGTTCCTCCTTGTCTTACTGCCGCGGTGGGCTAGAATACTTGTCGGCCAGGGGTCCTGTCGAGAATCTGATTAAAACTGTGGGCTTTCCCTTGGCACAGTCAAGGCACAGCATTTTTATCCTCATTTTCTGGAAGTTCGCACTCCCCCAAAGCCCATCCAGGGCATGGCAGACTCTGGGTTAAGAAACTGAGTTCTGGTCACAGTGGTAGAAAGGGGGGCACTTGGGGCTAGTCAGACGTGGCCTTTGAGGCCCAGCTTTGCCACTGAGGCTGGGCAGGTTTCTTAGCCCTTCTCAGCTCAGGTTCTCTGTCTGTACTCTGTGGATATCGGCACTTCCTAGAGTTGCTGTGAGGATTGAATAGGCTAAAACACGAGGAGCATTTGAAAGGGCACTGGGACATTTTAAGGGCTCTTTAAATGGTGGCCATTGTGCTGTCAGACAGGCCAAGCCAGAGAATGTAAGAAGGGAGAAAATTGTTCTAGAACCATAACTGAAGTTCTAACTTGGATTTCTGTGACTGTTAGAGCTAGTTTTGATGTCAAATATTTGCAGTAAGGCAATATTACAAATTGTGATGGCTGTTGTTTCTTTCTTTTTTAAATATTTATTTTTAATTAACCTATAGTTGATTTACAACTTTGTGCCAGTTTCTCCTGTACAGCATAGTGACCCAGTCGTAGATATATGTACATTCCTTTTCTTATATGATCTTCCATTGTGGTCTATCCCAAGTGATGGGATATAGTTTCCTGTGCTGTACAGCAGGACCTCACTGCTTATCCATTCTAAATGTAATGCTTTGCTGTTTCTTTTTTTAAAGACAAACGTGGTAAAACAACCATCCAAAAATGTGTTTCCCCCTTCACAATTCTCTTTGGAAGGCCAGCCACTTAGCTCAAGAATAATATTGTTGCTTATAATATCTGTGAGATGCTTTTTTTTTTTTGAGAATTGCTTTCACCGGTTTTGGTTTATTTTGAGTATCCTCACTGGGGCCACTTACTTAAGAATGAATTTAGTTTTTGAAAACAGCTAAAAAATATTTGGAGCCAAATTCTGGCACATAAGGTAGGTAATCAACCTGGGTAATGCAATTTTTTGGTCAAAAACCAGCTGTGACTATTGAGTAAGGATACTGGTTTTTAAAAATCTTTCGGGAGTTCCCTTTGCGGGGCAGCAGAAATGAAACCGACCAGTATTCATGACATTGTAGCTTTGATCCCTGGCCTCTCTCAGTGGGTTAAGGATCTGGAGTTGCTGTGGCTGTGGTGTAGGCCAGTAGCTATAGATCTGATTCATCGCCTAGCCTGGGAACTTCCATATGCCGTGGGTGTGACCCTAAAAAAAAAGGCAAAAAAATTAAAAATCTTTCCTGTAGCATATCAATTGCTATAAAGATACTGAAATCAATTTTGACAAGGTCATCAGCACAAAATGGCATCAAGTGTTCACCAAAATGTTCTTTGTGGTTTTTCCTTTTTCTGTATATATTGGATTTTTTTTTTTTTACAATGAACGGTACCACTTTTAAAAAAGGAATACTTTTAAGAATTGTCACATAGAAAAATAAATGGCTACCTAAATTTTCCTTTCTTCAGGCAGTCAGATATCATGTAGAAAATCAAATTGTGCTTATGGACTAAGACAGGCATGAACTAGTTTTCATTTGGATTTAATATATTCCTTAGCTTTATGATAATTTGAATTATTTATCCTGGACCCATCTGACAGTGATTTTAAATAAGCCTGACATTCCTCCTGATACAGAACAATACCAGAAAATATTTAAGAGTTATCTCTGTTTTCTAATTACCTTTAGTAAATGTCAGTATAGATCTTTTAATAAAATTCGAGTCAGCACACTCTTTCTGTAAAAGGGCCACAAAGTAAGTATTCTAGGCTTTACAAGTCATGCAGTCACTCTGGCAACTACTGTTGCAGTTTAGGATCAACCACAGACAGTACATAAACCATATGTATAAAGAGCGTGGCTGTGTGCCAGTAAAACTCTCCTTACAGTAGTAGGCCACTGGATTTGGTCCTGGGCCATGGTGTGCTGACTCCTGATGTAAATGATGGATTTGAACAAAGACACCAGCTCCAACTGGGATGGGCCAAAGAAAGTGCTGAGTCATGTTTGGTGTTTACACCAGGCAGCCCCCACCCGGGTCAATTCAGAAGGCAATGGTTATCACACAACTTCATGCAGAAAGTTGGTGACTTTGTTTTAAACCCTTCAACATTTTGTACCTCATGCAAACTCAGTTTTCATTTTTAGTAACTGCTTCTAAAAAACCAGAAATCTGTGGAAAGGCTCGTATCCCTTTTGATTTGATGAGAAGGTGCTAGCACAGTGCAAATTATACAATACGTGGCAGACATCCTAACAGCAACACAGAGAAGGGTCACCATCCTCTTCTTGCTGGTCTCTGGCCATACGGGTAATTTTGTAAGTGCTCAGAGCTTTGGCTAAAAATGGATGTTGCTGCTCTCGCGGTTTCCTGTTGTGGAAGCCAGCTTATGAAATGGGGCTGGGTCCCCAGTGGCCACATTCTTACCGAACGCCCATACATCTGACTTGCTGCTGAATTTGAAGTAGTGAAACACCTCCGGGGCTGACCACTTGACCGGAAACTTTGTTCCCACTGAACTGACATACTGGTCATCAAGAACATACCTGCAGGGGGAAAGAGCAACACAGCCCTTAAGCCCCTTGGCTGTGCAAAGTGCAAAGCCCCCTGCTGCCGCCATTGCCTAGGCAGTGGTCCAGGCCGATGCAGGTAGTATAGGTCTCAGCCAAGTGCTTCGGTTTTCTGGATCTTTTGCTGCCTTTCACTGTGTGAGCTTAGGTAGAGGATGCCTATGACTTGTAAACATTTAAAAAATGCTATCCTGTTTTTCACTGCATCAAGAGTTTCCATGTTCTCTTTAATTATTTTTTGCAGTTTAAAAAATTTATTTTATATTGCAGTATGGCTAGTTTACAATATTGTGTTACAAAAAAATGATGTTTAACTTTGAAAATCTCAAAATCTGAAGGCACACTATTCGGTAAATACAGGAAAACACAAAAATGTCGAGACATTTTTGCTTTCCAAACTTTTTTCTTATATGTAATTTGGACAAAATTGGGTTTCCGTTGTATTGAGGTTTGCTTTTCCTTTAATGGCATATCAAGAACGTTTTCCAGAGTTGGCTGGTGGCTCAGCAGGTTAGGGATCTGACGTTGTCACTGCTGTGGCTTAGCTTTGATCCCTGTCCTGGGAACTTGTGCATGCCATGGATGTGACTAAAAAACCCGAAAAACAAAGAACATTTCCCCATGGCTACATTTTCTTCTCAGCTTCATGTTTAATGGCTAAATAGTATTCCTTGTTGTGGACTAGCATAGTTTGTTTAACCATGTAAGTTATTTCTAATCTTCTGCTGTTATAAACAATGATGGACAACAGTAATATCCTATGGAGATATCAAGACCACACAAATATTATGTTCAAAGATGTGCATACACTTTTGTTTATAATAATGATAAAAATGCAATGAACCTCAGTGTTCACATGCTGAGGAGTGATTAAATATAATATGGCACATTAATAGAATAGTATTCAGCCGTGAGCAAAAGAGTTAGCTCTACATTGACCAAAATAAAAAGATGCTCGTGGTTTATGGTTATGTTCAAAGGCACCTATGGATAATGTGATTCCATTTCTGTGGGAACAAACAGTAAATGTACATATCTGTGTACATGACTGAGTATACTTAGGAATCAGGGATGAATGGTCTGATAGTGTATATAATAATACTGCATATACACACACCCGTACATACACTTAATGAAGGCTTCTTTAGCCTTTTCAATTGTTTTTTTTTTTCTGACTGTAACATGTTCTGTTTGAATATTGAGGCTCTTTCATGGAATTTATTTGTAAGTTTAGAAAAGATTAATCAAGGTGTTGAAAGAACTAAAAGGGACTTGGAGTAATTTCTGAAGATCAGTCCCATCTTACGGATGGAGAAATGAAGTGGTCACGGGTACCGTGGGGGAGCGGAATCCAGGTTTCTGAGCCCCCAGTTCAGAGCAGGTTCTGAATCCCCATTTAGATGGGAATGGAACTCCCTCTTTCACTGGTTGCCCATTTGGAACTGGCTTACCTCGTCATGCCAAAGTCAGACACCTTCACGGAGAGATCACTGTCCACCAAGCAGTTCCGAGCAGCCTTTGGAGGGAAAACAAAATTACCCAGGAGTAAAAATGACCGGGAATCCCCTGACATTGAAATCAGGCATCTCCCTTGTCTTTGGCAGAATTCTCAGCACAATCTAAGATCTCCTATTTCAACTCCAAGTGCTGTATTTCAAATGTAATATCTCAAGAAGTATGGGAGTTGTCTTTTTTCCTTTGCAATTTTCAATTTTTTTCAAATGAAAATGCATGCTGTAAGTACTTTCCCTCAAGCATCCATCCTTGTCAGACAGCATGGAGGGTATTAGATATTAAACACATAACCTCAGCTCCTCAACGAGAAGGGAAAGGTCGTTTCTAGGGGCTTCCTCACCATCACCAGGACGCCGTGGGTTAATAAGCTTCATGTGCATGATAAAAGGAAGACAGGTGGAAAGGAAAGACTTTATGCCACAACACAAACTACATAGATCCTTTTTTTATGGTTCCGGGATTGGCAAACTTTATTCTGTAAAGATCTAGAGAGTATTTATTTTAGGCCTCATAGACTTTATAGGCCACATATAATCTCTGTCTTCTTTTTTCATCAACAACCTTTTGAAAAGGTAAAAAACATTTTTTAGGAGTTCCCTTCATGGCTTAGTGGTTAACGAATCCGACTAGAAACCATGAGATTGCGGGTTCGATCCCTGGCCTTGCTCAGTGGGTTAAGGATCCGTCATTGCCGTGAACTGTGGTGTAGGTCACAGACGTGGCTCAGACCTGGCATTGCTGTGGCTGTGGCATAGGCCAGCAGCTACAGCCCTGATTTAGACCCCTAGCCTGGGAACCTCCATATGCTGCAAATGCAGACCTAAAAAGACCGAAAAGAAAAAAATCCTATAAAAGAAAATAGTGGGTTAAAACAATAAGCATTTTTTTTGTGAATCTCTGCGTCAGAAGGGAGGTTCTCCTGTGGCTTAGATAGACAGTTCTGCTGATTTGGGTTGTCTCTGTCACATATTTAGGTGTCAATGATATTAGGTAACTGTTTTAAATGACCTCAGGTGACGTAGTACAACTACATAGATCTTGATGGCTATTTCTACTCTTTCTGTTGTTTCTATGTTTCAAATATTTTATTTTGAAACTGTGATTTTTTATTACAAAAGTGTCATGTGCTCAAGCAGGTCACAAGTGAGCAAAGTCTAAGATGCCCTCCTGGCTGTCCCTCCCGATGGCACTGTCGCAAAAGGCAGGATATGTAAATAGCTTCCATTCCTTTGAGTTGCCAGCAGCTTTGCTTACCAAGTCCCGATGTATGAACTGGTGGCTCTCCAAGAAGGCCATGCCTTCGCAAACATCATAGCACATTTCTAGGAGCTGGGAGGGTTCCAGTCTTTTCCCATGACTCTTCAGGTAACTCAGCAAGCAGCCATTGGTTATATATTCAGTCACTATGTAGATAGGGTATCTCTTTGAACACACTCCATAGAATTTCACCAGCTTGGGATGGTTGAGTTTCCTGGAAAAACAGATTTTCAAACTTCAGTACTGAATTTCTATACTCCATTTTCCAGATGTCCTGAAAAAGAATCACTCTCAGATTTTTATTTAATTTCCCCCCTTCTACTTGAATTTAGGAAGAGAGGGGAAGGTGTAGGATCTCATTCTGGGAGCATTAGCCCTTGGAGGCAAAACATGCTGCCTCCTATTGGACTTTGACAGCCTCGGCAGCCATTAAGCCACTGTGGGTACTTATTCAACTTTCTTACAGAGAATTTGGGAAGCAGTGGTCTCTTAGTCTCATGGCATCTTGAGAAATTACATGACTGATTTGGAGAAAGCTACAGTCTAAGAGCAATCACTTCCATTTTATAGCAGCTAACTTCAGAAAAATTATTTCATTGCCATATAGCTGACTGATAATACTTTCCGTTAAGTTCTGGTGTACAACAGAGTGATTCGATTTTATATATAAATCTATGAGTATATATATTCTATATTCATATAATATCTATATATGTATATATAGATATTCTTTTTCATAGTCTTTCCATTATGGTTTATCACAGAATTAAATATAGTTCCCTGTACTATACAGTAGGATCTTGTTGTTTATCCATTCTTTATATAATAAAGCATCTAATTTTCATGTATAAATATTTCATTAAAAATAATATCAGAATATGGAGGGCATAAGTAGAATAAAAATCGCTACCATGTTAGAGAAATGAGATGAGTTGTGATTTTTCTTTTAAAAAATTTCACTTTGCATTATTGCTACATGATTTTTTGGTGATGAATTTAGAAAGTAGTAACCACATGACACAGTGCTTCTAGTAGGTCATGACACCTATTATGATGTTCATCAACTAGTCCTTATGTAACTGATCTATTCTTATGGACGATTCTTTAATGATCAGATGTCTAAAGTAAATTAAAGTTAACATGGCATCGTAACAATTTTTTAGCAGATGAGGATGTATTAAATAGTTATTTTCTTCCTTCCTAAACTAGAGGGACATGCATTATCCCGTGACTCAAGGTGATAGGCTTGGTTATGCATCTTTCAGCAGTTTTAGAGAGCTGCATTGCTCCCTTCTAAGGGAAGGCTTGCGGTGGGACCAAGGTCCATCACCCAATAAAAGCTTTTCTTTGAGCATATTGAGTTACTGCCCAGGGGCACATGGTGGGAACACCATGTCCCAGGTAACAGGCCTCAGTTTGACCATTACAGTTGGGATTTAACATTTTCCCCTAATGACAGTTGCACCTCTTTACAACTAGGTGATTTGTTAATGACTTTTTAGGATTTCATAGGATTACTAGCTATCTAGTAGCCAAAAAAAATGTCTTAAAGTTACACCAGGATATGGGGGTTACACCTTGAACCTAAGGGAGTTTCTGCCAGATTTTTTGGTCCTGTCGTAAGGGCCCCTTCCCCAGTTCTACAAGAGTACAAGTGCCAAGTACAGAATGAGCTACATAATTGACAGGGAATTCTGCAAAATCAAAATGCAAGGATCCTTCTTTAAGAATTTCAAGGTGGTGACAGCACAGTATTAAACCAAGGACAGAGCCCATTTAAGTGCAGGAGCCCTCAAGTGTGTGCAGGTTGCCTGCCCATGAAGCCAGTGCCAGCCAAAGGCTTCTTTCCACATGGTACCTCTGCTTCCAAATAATTCTGCATTTGTCGTAAAACTGATTATTCTGACTCTCCGGATATCTTTGCTCTTCATAAAGGAATGACTAAGTAAATGGACCCTGCAAGGTCCGCTGGCTTTGCATCTCTGCTTTGTCACTTTCATTGGCTTGGTGAACAACTGGAAAGCAGTGGGGTGAGAAAAAGATTTTTATCAGACTGTACTGGGATCTTGTTCTAAGACCTTAATTTTTAGTAGTGGCCACTAGAGGCTTATGCTCTTGGGCAAGTGCTTTATGAGCCCTTCTGTTCCTCATTCCACCATGTACCTGCCCAAAGGCGAAGAGGCCGGAGGGCCAAGGAGACATGCCCACTGGGAACCAGCATCCTTCTCTCTCTCACCGTCAGGGTGCCAGGACTCTTGAACCCTCTGTCCACATAGTCCTGAGGCCTCTTCCAGGACCAGTACAAACTTCCTGGTTCTGTCTCCCAAGAGTGAACCATGCTATTGGTGTGCCCACCTCTAACCACGATCATTAGCCGATAGCAAGTTGCTTGTGGGAGACCTGGAGGGGGCTGCACAAGGCACTGAGGACAGGGTGGAGCTGGGGGTGGGAAGAGAGAGGGGAGGGGTGGGGTTTGGGGGGCTATGGGCAAGAGGCTGGTATCTCTAAAGAACCTTGAGAATTATAAATTCGAATGTGACCTTTCAGGTTGTTGTGAAGGTATATTTGTCTAAGGAGGCATGTAGAACCAATGTTACGTGATGGTGTGTTAAACTGATATATATCTTCTAAATATTTCTATGATATGTGGATTCTTTTTTTCCATTGGGAAATGTTGCATTTTAAATTAAATTATATTTGATTTACAGTGTTGTATTAGTTTCAGGTATACAGCAGAGTGATCCAGTTTTTTATATATATATAAGTATATATATAAATAAATATACTTATATATATATATACATAAACATATATACTTATATATATACACATATATGCATATACTTATTTATATATATACATTATATGCATATACATATGTATATATTCTTTTTCAGATTCTTTTCCATTATAGGTTATTACAAGATACTGAATATAGTTTCCTGTGCTATACAGTAGGTCCTTGTTGCTTATCTATTTTATATATAGTAGTGTGTGCCTGTTAATTCCAAACTCCCAATTTATCCCTTCCCACTTTCCCCTTTGGTAACCATAAGTTTATTTTCTACTTCTCTGAGTCTCTTTCGGTTTTGCAGATAAGTTTATTTGTATCGTTTTTTTTAAGATTGCACCTATAAGTGATATCATATGATGTTTGTCTTTCTCTGTCTGATTTCACTTAGTATGATAATCTCTAGGTCCATCCATGTTGCTGCAATTGGCATTATTTCATTCTTTTTTATGGCTGAGTAATATTCCATTGTAAATTTATATGTGGACTCGTGATCCAGGCCTTGCAAATGCAAGGGACAGAGCTGTTAGCACAAATGTCCTCCCACGGAGAGGGCTAAATTGCCATTCCTCAGAAGAAACTTACATCATGGTCTGGGCCTCCTGGAAGAACTCATCTTCTGACATGGAGCCCTCCTTGATCATCTTAACAGCAACATCATACTGCCCCTTCCACTTGCCCAGATGGACGACTCCAAATTGGCCACTTCCCAGCTCCTTCAACAGGGTAATTTCTTCTCTTTTTAGTTCCCAGATTCCTAATGAGGCAAGATAGACAGTCTTTAGAGTGAGAATAGAAGGCTTTGGGCCTAACAGCTTCCTAAGTGATTTCCTTTCCAGTGAAAGTTTAACATTGACAGTATAAAGAACAGCAAGACTTTTTAAGTTAATCACTGGAAAAGAAAACCCTTAGCGATGTGGTCTTATCACTTATTAGACCCCATAATAATGCCACCAGAACGATATTGTTCCTGAAGCAGCTACAGTAATTGACAAGAAAGCTTAGAGTAAAAACTATTTGCCAACCAGAGGCATCTGGGAAAGACTTAGTATCAAAATGTGCTCAGTACCCTTAGCTTGGTAAAATATCTTTATATTTTCTTGTAAAACAAATTGAACTGTGATCCGGGTGGATGTCATTATCTTAAAGACACAAGGTTTCAAACTGGCTCCCCTGAGCAGGCACAGAATCCCAGAAGGAGAAAGGACAGGCAATAGGATCGTAGAGGCTGATGATTGGGTCATTATTTTTTGCTAATGTCGGGGAAGTAACAGAGTTAGGTTGGGAGGACCGATGTTTGAGTGTTTAAGAAAATGAGTAAATATATTAGAGTTGAGGCCTCCCTGGTACAATCTGAACAGCAATCTCCTTCCCACCTTCCCTCTTTTTTCAGTAAATCAACTCTCTCTATATATAATATATATAAAAACCAAAATGGTGGGAAATGGAGTTTAAGAGTCCAAGGGTATGTCCATACCACTTCCCAAGGACACGGAGATGGGAACTTTGTTGGTCTTGGTCGACACAGGGTGGCGGAGTCGTGTGATCATGCCTGTAATGGAATCAGCATCATATCATTACATGATCACATTATATCACCTCACATTACATCACATCGATTATGCTCTCTCTAGAGTAGCTGAAAATGCAGAGTTCAGGATGTTGTCATGCGGAGAGAGAATCCATTCTGACTATAGTCGTCCTGTAGTTATATTAATTTGCTTGACTTGGACTAAGTAGTTCTGTATAAAGCAAACATTAAGAGTACAACTACTCTATGTGATTTTTAAAAACCTCATCAGGAGTTCCCGTCGTGGCTCAGTGGAAACGAATCTGACTAGCATCTGTGAGGATGCAGGTTCAATCCCTGGCCTTTCTCAGTGGGTTAAGGATCCGGCGTTGCCATGAGCTGTTGTGTAGGTTGCAGACATGGCTCAGACCCTGTGTTGCTGTGGCTGTGGCGTAGGCCATCAGCTGTAGCTCCGACTGGACCCCTAGCCTAAGAACCTCCATATGCTGTGGATGCCACCCTAAAAAGACCAAAAAAAAAAAAAAAAAAAAAAAACTCATCAAAATTAGTTCCTTGATGGAATCTTTTCTTTTTCCTTTTTTTTTGTTCTTTTTGCCTTTTCTAGGGCCGCACTTGAGGCATATGGAGGTTCCCAGGCTAGGGGTCTAATCGGAGCTGTAGTTGCCAGCCCACACCAAAGCCACAGCAACGCAGGATCTGAGCCGCATCTGCAACCTACACCACAGCTCACGGCAACGCCAGATCGTTAACCCACTGAGCAAGGCCAGGGATCAAACCCGCGACCTCATGGTTCCTAGTTGGAATCGTTAACCACGGAGCCACTACGGAATTCCTTGATGGAATCTCTTATTTTAAAAAATTTCCCATTTTTATTTTGCTATCTTTTCCTCTTTTTGTTGTATTTCTAGCTAGCCATCAACTATTTAAAAAAAAAAGCTGAAGTATAGTTGATTTACAATATTATGTTAGTTTCAGGTGTACGACATAGTTATTCAATAGATTTATAGATTATGCTCCACTTAGAGTTATTACAAAATAATGGCTATATTTCCCTGTGCTGTACAATATATCCTTATTGCTCATATCTTTTATATATATAATAGTTTGTACCTCTTAACCCCCTACCCCTATCTGGCCCCTCCTCTTTCCTTATTGGAAACCACTAATTTGTTCTCTGTATCCATGAATATGTTTCTGTTTAGTTATATTCATTTGTTTGTTTTACTTTTTAGATTTCACATCTAAACGATAATATAGAGTATTTCTCTTTCTCTGACTTATTTCACTAAGCCTAATATTCTCTAGGTCCATCCACATTGCTGCAGATGGCAAAATTTCATTCTTTTATATGGCTGAGTAATATTTCATTGTATATATGTACCACATCTTCTTTATGTATTCATCTATTGATCAAAACGTAGGTTGCTTCCATATCCTGGCTATTGTAAATAATGTAACTGTGAACGTTGGGGTGCATGTACCTTTTCAAATACAGTGTTTTCATTTTCTCTGGATATATGCCCAGGAATGGAATTGCTGGATCCTGCAGCATTTCTATGTTTAGTTTTATGAGGAACCTCCATACTCTTTTCCATAGTGGCTGTGCCAATTTATATTCCTACCAAGAGAGCACAAGGGTTCTCTTTTATCCACACCCTCTCCAGCATGTAGTGTTTGTAGACTTTTTTTGCTGGTGGCCATTCTGAAAGGTGTGAGGTGATAGCCCATTGTGATTTTGGTTTGCATTTCTCTGATGATTAGTGATCTTGAGCATCTTTTCATTTGTCTTTTAGCCAACTGTGTGTCTTTTTTGGAAAAAAATGCCTGTTCAAAAATTTTGCTCTTTTTACAGTCCTGTATTTAAGCATGTATATACACATCACATACATTTGGTTAAAAAAGTCTGATAAAAATCATTATAAAAAAATCTGGACGGTATGACAAGGGTACAATATAAGAAGTAAAGCACTTGAACTGTTTTTAAAAAAATGAACTTAATCCTAAATTGCACTTAAAGGTCAAGTCTTTTTAATCATGAACATGTAATTATGGTAAATCTAGACTAAAGTAAAGTATTAATAGTGGCTCAAAAGAATTCTAAAATGTTAAAAGAAACATTTTTTTTCTTTGTCTTTTTAGGGCCGCACCCATGGCATATGGAGGTTCCCAGGATAGGGGTTGAAATGGAACTACAACTGCCGGCCTACGCCACAGCCACAGCAATGCCCAGTCTGAGCTGCGCCAGCAACCTACCCCACAGCTCAGGGCAACGCCGGATCCTTACCCCACTGAACAAGGCCAGGGATTGAATCCACAACCTCATGGTTCCTAGTCAGATTCATTTCCACTGCGCCACGAAGGGAACTCCTGTGTTGCTTCTATAAGCAGGAAAAACCCTGCAGATATTTTTATAAAAAGAATCTCTACTTCTCAGTCATTGAAGTCACTCAGCTTCATTTTTTTCTGGCATTATAAAGTGTATAATTTTATATTCCAGGAAATGTACATTGAAAATCACAGCAGGCATGGGGCACTTTTTCCCTACTTTCATGGTTCCCTGTATAATTAAGAGTATTAGAAGGAGGGGATAAATTAGGAGTTTGGGATTAACAGATACACTCTACTACGTATAAATTAAAAAACAAGGACCTACTGTATAGCACAGGGAATTACATTCAGTATATTGTAATAATCTATAATGGAAAAGAATCTGAAAAAGAATGTGTATATGCATATATATATATGTGTATATATATATTATATATTATACATGGCTAAATCACTTTGCTGTACATCTGAAACGCTGTAAATCAATTAAACTTCAATTTTAAAAGAGTATTAGGAGGATCAGTTATAGCCAAGAAAGTTGATACTGATCAACAAGGCCCC
Organism: Catagonus wagneri; assembly: GCA_004024745.2. Classification (NCBI taxonomy): domain Eukaryota; kingdom Metazoa; phylum Chordata; class Mammalia; order Artiodactyla; family Tayassuidae; genus Catagonus; species Catagonus wagneri. The sequence continues at coordinate 4,649,250 of PVHT020000195.1, forward strand.
ATAAAAGCAAAACCGAACTAAGTTACCTGCTGAATTGTGTTGATGATAGTGAATAAGCTTTGGAATGGAATCAAAACAGTAGTTTTCTGCCAGGTACAATTTGTTCTCAGCGTTGGTATGCACATGGTAATGCTTGACAGTTCCTTTTTTATCACTAGTAAGGAAGAAAGAATGTTAGAATGCTTTTAATAAACAATTGAAGCTTGATTAAACAGTGGTTAAACCATCATTTTAGGTGCATTTGCAAATTTTGGAGAGGGAAGGCAGAGAGGGTTTCTCAGTCTTGACATCCGATGTTTTTCTGGAGGTATCTATGACAGTCATAATTATGGAGGAGGGCTCCTGTCTGAACTCAGTGGATCCTTTGTGCTCATACAGATTTCATCTATAATAAAATCCCCCCTTTCTGTACTGTTCTTCCCTTGGTAAGTCTAAAGCTGGCATCTTCCTTTGATGATTGAGAGCCCTGCAGTTTTCAGGATCACCATTCTGAACATCAATTCTCTTTTCGGATAATAATGGAGATTAAAATGGGCGAGGCAAAGGTCATTAGGTGGTGGGTGGGAGGAGAGTATACAGGACGGAGTGGGTGGGCATATCCTTTATTTCCTTGTGTGAACTGGTACCTTTTCCACATAAACATTTTTTTGCTTTTGCTCTGCTTGTAGAAAGTAGTGGTGAATTGATGCTCACTGATTTAGGCTAATCAGGAACGATACACCCGTCTTAGCTTTTTGAGTGTGGCAGAGGGGTCAACAAGTGGGTTTTGAGTACAGTTCCTTAGCTAGCTAGCTACCTCCTCCAGTTGTTACAAAGATTGGATGAGATTATGTAAACATCAATTTGTACTATGCTTGGCACATAAGAAACTGTTAATAAATTATTGTTGTTGTAAGGCCAGCCTCATTAGAATTGCAATTATAAAAAGGAGAAAGCACCCTTTCCTGTTGCAAATGGCTAATTGGCTCTGGGTCAGTGCATCAAATTCACTCCAGCTCATTGATAGTGTTTCACAAAAGAAGGCCTCTGTAGTCATTGATTGTAATTCTTTTCATTTGATTCCTCATCTCTTTGCTGATTTTTCTACCGGGCCACCTTCAAAACTGAAGCTGATATTAAGAAACTTGACTGACAGGACTTCTGACATCAGCTTTGGCTGAAACTGAAGGCCTGAGGGTGCAGAGCTTTTGACACTCAGGGAAACTGAAGGCCTGAGGGTGCAGAGCTTTTGACGCTCAGGGAAACTGAAGGCCTGAGGGTGCAGAGCTTTTGACGCTCAGGGAAACAAGTCTTCTCCCCTTCGTACTGGGTTGGCTTTAGTCAACATCCAAGTATGCAGGCTAGGACATGGGGTGTACTGGTATGTGGCTTCTGGCATTGGCAATGCCATGTGAATGCTATGGTACCTGCTGTTATCTCACATTGGAGGCAGGTACTCTGAAAAAATTTCCCCCAATAAAATAACCTTTTCATCACTTAATTATTAAAACACACACACACACACACACACACACACACACACGACAGGGCACATGGAGACAACAGCAAGGCCATTCAGTCGTTCAAGGTCATGGAATCCAACTGTTAAAAAAAGGGTCACACATAGGAGTTCCCACTGTGATGCAATGGGATCGGCAGTGTCTTGGGAGCACTGGGACGCAGGTTTGATCCCCAGCCTGGCACAGTGGGTAATGATCCGGCATTGCCGCAGTTGCAGTGGCTCAGATCTGATCCCTGGTCTGGGAACTCCCTATGCCTCGGGGTGGTCAAAAAAGAAAAAAACAAAAAAAGGGTTACACATATAGACTTTTTTTTCAAATGGGTCTAATCAAGATTTGACCAGATCCTTATTCCAAAACACTGGGGTTTTCAGCATAGATCCAGGCATAGGGTTGAAGGAACATGCACTCAGGTGTTAAAGGCCTGGCTTCAAGTTGATCGCTTATTAGGTTTGCGGTTGGGTCTTTGCAAGCTCTCTTTGAACCTCCAGCCCCTCATATGTAAAATGGTGCAAATAAAAACAGCTTTCCTGCTTCCTTTACAGCATGATTAGAAGGGACAAAAAGGCCAACAACCAATGGGAAAGTGGCTTATAAAACTCCGGGGGGTGGGGAGGGATTGTCAAGTTGGTGATGGCGACTTGTGTGAGATAACGGTGGGTGCCTTGTGTACATACCTAAGCGTCAGGGTGGGGGCGGGGGGGGCAGGTTGTATTACTTTTCCCCAACAACAAAAGTAATTACTGTTACTTTATTAAGTGTTTACTGTGTGCCAGGCTCTGTTCTGATCCAATTAGTGAATTAACTCACTTCACTGTTGAACATTAAAAATCGTTATTATGTCCCCTTTTCAAATGAGGAACCTGAGGCGCAGAAGTTAAGAAACTCGCTTAAGGTCATAACGTTTTGAAATGGCAGAGTCAGGATTTGGACTGAGAGGTGTTTCAGACCAGGACTCTTAACCACACGCACAGGGCAGCACCGTGGAAAGAGCTCTCTGGGGGAACAAAGCCACACTGGTTCCACCTTCTTCGTGC
>PVHT020000195.1:4652785-4749782 GCA_004024745.2 Catagonus wagneri
TATGTCCCCTTTTCAAATGAGGAACCTGAGGCGCAGAAGTTAAGAAACTCGCTTAAGGTCATAACGTTTTGAAATGGCAGAGTCAGGATTTGGACTGAGAGGTGTTTCAGACCAGGACTCTTAACCACACGCACAGGGCAGCACCGTGGAAAGAGCTCTCTGGGGGAACAAAGCCACACTGGTTCCACCTTCTTCGTGCACTGGGAAGACTTACTAAAAACCAGGCAGTGGGATAGGTTTCTTAGCTCAGCAGGTGACTAGGGCCAAGACTTGTGTAGAGGGTCCACTGCTATTTTTTTTTCTCTTTCTAAGCTTAGGATGAATCAAGGCATAATAACACAGGACTCATTTCACTAACTTCCTGAGTCATGCTGTGCCTTGGGCGCTCTGCCGCTGCCTGGGATGGGCAGGAGAGAAAGGCCTGGAGGACAGTCTCCTGAAAGTAGCGGGGTGGGGGTGGGGGGGCAGCTACAAATGGTTGCATTCTACAGAAGTACTTTGATCCAGAATTCCAGAGTTTAAAGATGACGTCTGATCCCAACATGGAGCTAAGTGACCAGCCTATTCAAAGAACACATGTTAAGAAGATAAAGAAATCCACATCATACTCACTTCATAGCCTTACTAAATAGAGACACCGTGTACATTCCCGCCTGGCTGGAATTTCTAACCATGAATGCTCCTTCTTTTCCCTGAATAGGAAGAAAAGTGTGGAAGGAAGGAAGAACATTTTCATTATTCTTGAGAACTGTTTTTCGTGGTAAGCGGTAGGAAAGTAGGTCTTTTAGACCCACTTTAATTGTCACTGATGGCACAGATTATTCCCCACTTGCCATAGAAGGGCCCCACGGGTTAGCTGTCCTCCTCCTCTCTCTCATTGTCTCTACAGATCTACCCTATGGGCTTCACCTCTTCCTCTCCAGGTGATTTTTAACCTTCTCTGTTTTGTGTTTGTGCAAGCCTAATGTTTTAATCTTGCAGAAATAAAATTTAAAACCACGTATTGCCATATCATTCCCTTGGAAGATTTTAGAAAACCAAAGATACGGAACAGATCATTTGTTAAAGTTCTTTGGTCAGCTTATCTTTCATAATCTGCTAATTCTAAGCAGATCTAGATTTACAATGAGTGGATCATAAACCAGGAAGGTGATGAAATATACAGTGAGGGAGTAGCCATCATATTCTCACTAGTACCCCAGCAAGAAATAACCGGCTTGTTTTATTAGGTTGAACTATAGCAGGATGTCAGTTGTGTAGGTCATAAAAGTTTGCAGTTGGTAATTCCATACCAGTTAGTAACAAAATCAGTTAGATTTAGTCCCCATTAATCTGCTAACTCTTGGTTTCGGTGCCAATGGTTTTGGTGACAGAGGTGAAGTATGAGGTACAGATGGCCCCCAGTAAATCATCTCCCTGGGTATTTGTGCCCTTTGTCATCCCCTCTCACATGGACTCTTGGGCTGGGCCATGTGATTTGCTTTGGCCAATGGACATTAGCAAACACAACAAAAGCAGAGACTCCATAATTGCCTGCCCTGAACTGTGGGGCTCGCCCTCTTCAGCCACTGCCTTGCGATCACCGTGCTGGGAAGAAGTCCAAGTTAGCCACATGGACATGAAATATGGCACCCTGACTGACTAGCTCAGCTAAACCCCACCCTCCAGTTAATCCAACAGCTAAATGCAGCCACATGAGTGACCCTGAGCAAAACTTGCAAAAGAACTGCTGGCCCAGCTGAATCACAAAATGGTGAAGAATCATAAGTCTTCTAGGTTTTAGTGGTTTATTATAGAGCAATCAGTCATGGGAATAGAGGAAGTGGCTCAATGTGAAGGGCCTGGTAACCCATAGGCTGGACAACTAACACTCTGACGCATTGACTGTGCAGTTAGCAGCAAGGTTTCTATGAGATGCCCATTACCCACTGGGCCCAACACTAGAAGGACGCTCTTAGAGGCTGGTTTAAAGACTAGGCTGCTTACCTTTTGTCTCAGTAACTGCTCAGATTGTGACCTGGAGATGTTACCTGCAAACCAGCTGCGATTGAAAAGAATTCCATTTTAAGAAGTAATGGTTTTTAATTGCACAATTTGTCATGCACCTTGCTTATCTGTTAAATGAGATATTGGCCTAGATCAGAGGTTTCCAAACCTGGATGCTCAAGAGAATCACTTGAGGAGCTACTCAAAAACCCAGACTCCTAAGTCTCCACTACCCAGTTATGACTCTGGGGGTGGGGCCTGCATATCTGCATTTTTATATGGGCTGGTATTTGGGAAGCCTTGGTCTCCTTCTAGGTGATGTCTGCGTTCTCCTACATTTCACCATTTTCAGTGAGAGCCAGAGATTAGAGCAATGAGGAATCTTCTAGTGGGAAAGTCAGGATTGCCAAAAATGAAAGTTCCTATCTCTCAACTGAAAGCAAATGCCTCTCTTAAAAGTATTTTTTAATAGCAGGATAGCAACTTGATTGCATCTAAGGTTATATTAGGCAGAAGCACTTGTCCTGAACTGAGAAAAAGATGATGTGGGACAGCCAGGGGTAATCTTTAAATCCTGCCCTTTTTACTAAGTTAGCCCCAAATATCACGTGTTTAGGTGTGGAGCTCAGCAGGCCACAGAACTGTTCCTCGTGTGAGGTCAACAATGTCTGTAGTCTTTGGCTTTGGCTGAAATGTCATACCAGGGAGATGAACAGGCTGTGATGTGGGACGGGTGTGGGTTTGGGGGCTTGGGAGGACCTTCTGGCTGGAAGGTAACACCTGAGGAGAGAAGAAGCCTGAGGGGGTAAAGATGTGTTAGGTGCGGGGGGCGGGGGGATTGTCAGCTGACTGGCTGCTCAGTAAGGTGGAAAGAACCTTAGACCAGCCACCTTGGAGGTTTGCATTCTAGACATAATTTCCTAATAAGTAGGTGTGTGGCTTTGGACAAGCCACTTGGCTTCTTTTGACCTTAGAATTCCCCATTTATGAAACTAGGATGAGGGTTGAACTTGATAAGCTTAAAAGTCTCTTCTAACTCTACCCTTAGAAATACTGTATAATTAACACTTGAGGTATTAGCTAATTTCTTACTAATTAACTGATCATAGCTAATTAAAAGATTCTTCAAGATCATCTTTCTTTGATCCAAGATATATGCCTCTGGGAGACAGAGAAAAGAAATGATCAGGGATAAAGAGAGAGGGCCTAGAGAGGCCAGGTGAGATTGTGCATAATCTCCTCCGTACATGCACGTGTGTGCACACGCACACACACACACACGCACACGCACACATTTTGCCTGTGTCGTAATTTTGCTAAGGCCTAGCTGTTTGTTTTTAAAAATATTTCCGTGAGTTCCTCGGTGGTTCAGTGCTTAGGATTCAGTGTTGCAGCCCAGGTTCAATCCCTGGTCTGGGAACTGAGATTCCACTTTAAGTCACTACACACCATGGCCAAAAAGAAAAAAAAAATGGAGCATCTTGGTGTCAGCACATCAGAGGTTTGGGCCTGGTGCTAAGGCCTGATTTTCCATCTAAACCTCAGCACCTCGTGCTCTGATGGAGTGAAGGAGAGTTGCTCATGAGCTTACGGCCACACAGCAGCTGCTTCTGTAAGAGCAGTAGAGCAGGAATCCGGGGGCCCCAGGGGCATACAGCCGCCTAATTTTGATCACTGCTCAGCATCTGTTTGACTTTGCAGAGGGCAGGTCTTTCCTGATCATTTCCCTAATGCATGCCTCTCACACACCACTGGACTCAAGAAGTGATGGAGACAGAAACTCTGTCTGGTCAGATCTGGGTTTTCCAAATCAAGGAAAGCCTTCCAATTCATCTAAATGCTGAAGACTAAAATCTATGACTAGAGGTTCACTCCCTTTGGCTTAAGTCTTTGCCATCTGGTAAAATACAATTATCTGTGGATAATTTTTGTGCTAGTCTTTCTCAGTCTTTTCTATCTTAGTTTGAATGATTCTAGCAGATGTTTTCCTGAGGGTGGACGTTGGGGAAGAAGCTATGGTTAAAGGAGAGCTAGAGGGTGGTGAACAGTGACACGTAAGTTGTAAAAGCTCTCGCTGCACTTGTAGCCAGTGGGTCAATAACATAGCACTCGTACAAAAACAACTAGAAATATGCATTCTCCAAGTGTCCAGCTGAATTGGCTGCTGTTGAGTAACAGGTGTCTGAGAGATGCAGTCTGCCTTATTACTCCCACTGCTGCTTCATACCAAACTTGAAATCTAGAAGATGATTATTTGTCCCTATTTATTGTAGAATGATAGAAACTTAGATTTTGGAAAAGATCTCAGCAGCCACTTAAGACCAGCCCCAGTATAGTTGGGGTGATCACGGTTCTCATTTGCCCAGAGGAGTTGAGTGTCTGCCTGACGTCCAGGGGTGACATTTAACAGGGCACTCTTTCTCGCTCTAAAGTGTCCTAATTTGGCTGTTAAATGATAAGGTCACTCTAGGAAAAGCAATGTCTCAACCTAAATGCTGTTGATAGTCAAGTCTCAGTTGTGCTACCTTGTAAAATTACTGCATCATAACTAACTTCAAAAGGGGACTCAATGCTAATAAGAGCCTTCAAACATCATCCTGGCGAGGGGCCTCCAGGGAAGAAATAATCATCAGAAATATCATAGGCTGTGTCTATGAAGACAAAGTGAGAACGGCTGTATGTACATGTATAACTGAAGCACTCTGTTGGCTAGCAGACATTATCACAACATTGTAAGTCAACTGTACTTCAATACAACTTGAGAAAATGAATTAAAAAAACAAAGTGAAATGAAAGGGAGGCCAGGGATAGGATAAACCCCAGGAGTATGTGTGGCCAATTTAGATAAGCCAGATTGGGGGGAAATATTTTCATGAGTAACAACCAGTTCATTGTCACCCAGCGTCCAGATGCACGGCCCAGAACCTCACACGACTTTCTCCGTGTCAGTTCAGCCTTATGAGCAATTCTGAGTCATCTGCTTATAGCCTCGGGGAAGAAGAGAATAGAAACCTCTCTGTCTACTTTTAGGGGAACATAGAGGACTTGCAAAACTCACTCGTAGTCCTCAAGGTTTTCTTCTTCTTCATCTTCAGATGAACTTGACTCAGGGGATCCCCTTAAGAAGAAAGGAAATGACGTGAATAAATGACGTGAATACAAAAAAAAAAAAAAAAACCCACCCAGAAACAATCCAGGTGCCTAGCAGTGTCCTATTAAATCCCACCCTGCTTTCATCCACATAAATAATATCGAGACTGTTAGCTTTCCCTTTTCTGCACTTGGTAGGGTGTCAGCAACGTGAAGAGAGAATTGCTGAGAAGTTGAGCTCATGCCCAGTTTCATGAAAAACTGGCTCCTTGATACAGGAGGCCCCCAGGAATGCAGATTTCCTGACCCTCAGGAGAGCGGGCTCATGAAATCGATGAGACGGCTGCGTTACAAAGTTAGAGAAAATCCTGGGCTGTGAATAAAGCTATCCTCAGAGAAGAGTTACTCAACTCAAGGCGGTTTGCTCTCCTGGTAGAGAGGCCTGAGCTCGTATGTCAGAGGTCAGGCTCACCCTAGTGTGTACCATGAAAAATGGGTAGCCAAAATCAGTGTGACCCTGGAGTTCCCATTGTGGCTCAGCAGTTAGCGATCCCGAGTGGCATCCATGAGGGCACTGGTTCGATCCCTGGCCTGAATTAAGGATCCGGCGTGGCCATGAGCTGTGGTGTAGGTCGCAAACGCGGCTCAGATCTGATGTGGCTGTAGTGTAGGCCGGCGGCTACAGCTCCAATTGGACCCCTAACCTGGGAACCTCCATATGCCGCAGGTGCGGTCCTGAAAAGACAAAAAGACCAAAAAAAAAAAAATCAGCGTGACCCGGAAGCCATCAATGTAGATCCCCTTTGGGGTGCAGAAAGGCAAGCTGTATGGATTTGTTTTTTATTTACCTTAAAGAGTAAAATCTAGCTGCAAAATTATTGTAAATGTGGTCTGTTTTCCTGCCCATGGAAGAAATCCTGGAAGTAAAGAATATCTGAATTTGATTTACCATGACATCTTTGACGTGCTGTGATTTACCACATTTCTTTCTTTTTGGTTACTGCCTGCAAGATCTTCACTGCTACAAGAAAAGAGAGATGCAGTTGATAAACTGATGTTTATTTATAAATGTTAAATGACAAAAGTAATGTTAGATAGGTGTTAGCTTTATTTAGCATTTTGACCCATTTATTTTCCTTGACCTGGAAATTTAAGCTAATGAGCCATTTTCACATTTTGATCCTTGCATGGACTCCAGTCAAAAGCAACAGTTGGACAGTTTGCTTAAACACAAGAAAAGTTTTAATAAAGGCTCATAATAATCCCAAACAGTAGAAAACTTGGATTAATAAATCCTCTTGACTGGATTTGCCCGGATTTTCATGTTACTTATAGAAGCGTTTTCGCTTATATGTATACATATATATACACGGGGGCCGTTGGCCGTACTGATGGGCTGCGGAAGTTCCCCAGGCCAGGCCTGAAACCTGAAACTTCAGTGACCCGTGCCACAGCAATGACAGTGCTGGATCTCTAACTACTAGGCCACCAGGGAACTCCTATATATTTTAAAGTGAGTCATTTTCTCCTTTGTTGTTGTGATGGCAGAGAATCAGCCTTGCAGCTACTGAACTTGTAACTCCACTTGCACACAGACAGACCTGCAGGAGTTTCTTCATCCTCTGCCAGCTGTCATTTTCTCTCTTTGGGTTTGGGTGGTGAGCACGAGGAAATGCCTGCATCGCCAAGTCCAGAGGCTACTCACTTTGGAACGTGGGACCTATTTCCTGTTTGCCCTCATAGCCCAGGCCCGTTTTCAAAACCGCATTTCGCAGCGAAAAGCTTCCTTATCAGGGAAGCGCTGTTCTGGCTCCGTTGCAGGGAACGCCTGGGGAAGGCCCCGACCCCAGAAGGCCTCCCTCCCCACCTCCCCCAAGAGCCTGGCTCACTAGCAGCTTTTTTCTTCCAGCTCGTCATCAGAAAACTCTTACTTAAACATGCTAAGCAATTTATTTAGCTTTTTTTTGTGTGGTTTTTGAAGAACACGTGGAGTGTGTGCGTCCATAGTGCCTCTTGTAGGTTTAGCTACATGATGGAATATGATGTAGACATTCAGAATAGTCAGGTAGGTTGTACAGTGACGCCAGCAGACTTCACACTATCGAATGTGACACTTCAAAACGACTAAGGTGGTAAAATCTATGTTCTGTTTTAACCACAACTAAAACTTTAAAAAATTAAAAATTTCTGGAGTTCCCGTCGTGGCTCAGCAGTTAATGAACCTGAATAGTATCCATGAGGATGCAGGTTCGATCCCTGGCCTCGCTCAGTGGGTTAAGGATCCCACATTGCCATGAGTTGTGGTGTAGGTTGCAGATGTGGCTCGGATCCCACATTGCTGTGGCTGTGGTGTAGGCCGGCAGCTGTAGCTCTGATTCGACCCCTAGCCTGGGAACCGCCGTATGCTGTGGGTACAGCCCTAAAAAGACAAACGCATTTTTAAATTTCGTATATCCTCATGTATTAAAGTGGCACAAATGTCCCAGGTGTTAAGTGAAAAGAGCAAGTGGCAAAGAAGACAGCAGGCGAAGGCGCACATCCCGCGAAGGCAGGCCACGGCCTCGCTTGAAATACCCATCACCTGGCCGGTGATGCTGAAGCGCTTTACCAAAGTGGGGCCCCTCTGAGCTCTCTCAGATAAAGGATGTGCTTTCAGCGTTTGGTGTCCTGGGATGTGGCATTATTTGGAGGAAGAGGGGAGAGAAAGGAAAGGGAACAAAATGCCCAGGTATTATTGAGATCGTTAGATATGAGCACCTAAATGGAAAATCTGTGCTGCTGAGTCCCAGCAGGGCCACCGCTACCCAGGCTTCCGGCTCAGGCACGGACCGTTTTCCGGGAGGGCGGCCCTGGCTCAGCGGAGGCCTGTGTGCGCAGCACTGCGGCGCGGCTCCAAGGCAGGGGAACTGTAGGCACGCTGCGCGGCCAGACTGAAAGCCGGGGTTTACCTTTTCAGCTTTCTTACTTGCCACCAGTCAGGGCAGTCTTCTTTTGGAACGTATCGCGTGTTGACATTTGACTGGAAGCCATAGTTTTTCTTGGATTCACTGTCACACTGGGCTGGAGTGGTGCTTGAAGATCGTTCATCCATTCTGAAAACAGGAACTGCTCGAGGAATCTTCAGCTTTGGGGGACAAGAGATTTTAGTGTTTCACAGCGAGGCACGGATTCATGAACTGGGAACTAACAACTAAAGGATATTCGCTTTTAAAATTAAAAGGGAGAAAAAAAATTAAAAGGGAGGGAGGGAAGGAGGAAGGAAAGAAGGAGGGAGGGAGGGAGTACAAAGTATTAACAGAGACATGGAGCAACTGGGACTCTCATACTTGGCTGGCTGGAGTATGAAAGAGTACGACCACATTGGAAAAGTGTTTGTAAAACCTTCCAAAGTTGGATGTGCACACACCCTGTGGTCCAGAAAGTCAATATACACACCCAACAATGAAACCAAAAGACATAAAAAAAGTTCCTATCAGGATGATTTCAATTAAAAACCAGAAGCTTCCTACATACCCATTAAGAGGATAGAATAATAAACATAATTGTGACTATAGTAGGCTAAATAATGTCCTGCCAAAGATGTTCATGTCCCAGTCCCTTGAACTTGTGACTATATCACATTACATGGTAAAAGACACTCTGCAGATAAGATTAAGGATCAAAAAATGGGGAGATTTTCCCATATTATTGGAGCGGGCCAGATAGAAGTGCTTATAAGAGGGAGGCAAGAAGGTCAGAGATTAGAGAGCAGATGTAAGGATGGAAGCAGACATCAGAGAGGAAAGAGAATGCTACTGTTTTGGCTCTGAAGATGGGAAAAGGGGCCAGGAACCAGTGAATGTAGGCAGCCTCCAGAAACTGGAAAAAGTAAGGGAATAGATTTTTCCGTAAAGCCTTCTTAAAGGAATACACTGTGTAGACCCATTTTAGACTTCTGACCTTAGAATTACGAGGGAATAAATTTGTGTTTCTTTAAGCCACTAAGTTTGTGGTAATTTGTATTAGAAACTAATACAGTGTTACATTTATACAATGGAATTCTATATGGCAATGAGAATAAACTACAACCACATACTAAAATATGGGTGAATCTCATAAGAGAACATAAAATAAACAGCTCTATGTTTTATAATTCCATTTATATTAAAGTCAAAGCCAGGCAAATAATCTGTGATGTTATAGGTCAGCCTAGTGATTGCCCTTGGGATGTAGTGACCAAAAGGGAAAAGGAGGGTGCCCCCATGAGTTCTGTTTGTTAGTCTGAGTGTGGGTTATACAGATGTAGTCATTTATGAAAATTCATCACATTGAACAATTAGGATGTATATACTTTTTTTTGTCTTTTTAGGGCCACGCCTGCGGCATATGCAAGTTCCCAGGCTAGGGGTCCAGTCAGAGTTGTAGCTGCCAGCCTACGCCACAGCCACAGCAATGCCAGATCCGGTCCGTGTCTGCAACCTACACCACAGCTCATGGCAACGCCGGGTCCTTAACCCACTGACCGAGGCCAGGGATCGAACTCGTGTCCTCATGGATACTAGCTGGGTTCGTTAACCACTGAGCCATGACAGGAATTCCATGAGTGTGTATACTTTTCTAAATGAATGTTATACTTCATGAAACATTCACATAAAATAATCTGAATTTAATTTTTTCACATAGTATTTTGCTTTTTTTCAGAGATTTGTATTCCAGAGCTTTTAGTTATGCAGGGCACTGCTACTAATGAGCTGTGAGGTAGTTCTTTCCAAAGATAAATGTTGTAGAAAGTTATCTGAACAGAATGACCAGAGTGCAGATTTTAATTTTCCTTAGCTCAGTAAAGTCCTCTACTAAATACTTTGATAAAAAAAAAAAAACAAAACAAAACAGGAAAACATGCTTTTCACAAATTCTTTTCTGATCCCTGATCCTTTAGGGCAGCTTATAATCAGAACAGCCTTAGGAATCCTTGGCCACTGATTTCTCAAAGAATCCCTGGCCAGAGACTAGGTGCAGTGGTTTTGGGCTCCTAAATTATCCTCGACTCTTAGATTTGTTTAAAATAAACTTTATTGGAGTATAATTTACATACTATAAAATTCATCCTTTGTAAGTGTAGAGTTCAATGCGTTTTAGTAAATTTATCAAATTGAGCCATCATCATACAATCCAGTCTTAGTACCTTTCCATCACTCCTATAGGATCGCTCGTGCCCATTTGTGGTCAGTCCCTCTTCCCATCCTGGCCCCAGATAACCACTTACCAACCTTTGCCTAATCCAGACATTGCTCTTAAATGCTTTATAGGGCCATAATTATCAAGCTTCAGGACTGGAGCATATATCCAAGCCCCCCTAAAAGCAATGTCACTGATGACAAAATAAAACCCCCAAACCTCAATGATTCTGTCACTTTCCTAGAGCTACCAAATCAAATTCTACACATTCAGTGGTTAAAACAACAGAAATGTGTTCTCTCACAGCTCTGGAGGTCAAAAGTCCAACATCAAGGGGACAAGTACCATTGGTATCTCTTATATCTGGAATCTGATATATGGCACAAATGAACCTTTCCACAGAAAAGAAACTCAAGGACTTGGAGAACAGATTTTGGTTGCCAAAGTGGTGGGGGAGGGAGTGGGATAGACTAGGAGTCTGAGGCTAATAGATGCACACTATTGCATTTAGAATGGATAAGCAATGAGATCCAGCTGTATAGCGCAGGCGCAGGGAACTATATCCCGTTACTTATAATGGAACATGATGGAGGATAATGTGAGAAAAAGAAAAAAAATATATATATATATATAAAATACATGTATATATATAATATATATGACTGGATCACTGCTATACAGTAGAAATGGACAGAATACTGTAAATCAAATATAATGGAAAAAATAAAAATCATAAAATAAAATAAAAGCTCTCAGGGAGGGTCTTTGCTTGCCTTTTCCAGCTTCTGGTGGTTCTAGGTATTCTTGGCTTGTGTCATCATAACTCCAGTTTCTGCCTAGGTCTTTAAATGGCCCCCTCTGTGTATCTCTCTGTGCCCCCACCTCTTCTTCTAAGACATCTGTCATTGAATTTATGATCCATGCTAATCCATTATGATCTCATCTTGATCCTTAACTAATTACATCAACAAAGACCCTGTTTTCAAATAAGGTCACATTCTGAGGTCCTGGGTGGATGTAAGTCTTGAAGGACATGATTCAGCCTATTACAATAATGGATTTCTTTTTGTCTTTCATGTTAGCTTACAAAAATTATATGGTTTTTAACTTGGATAGAGAGAAGTAAGTGCATGGGAATGTGTGTAGGTGAAAATAAGTACCCAAGACACCATGGGTGGATGGAGATGCTCCCTTACTTTGAGGTGAACTTCAGGAAAGTACTGGGATGCCATTTTATGTGTCTCCTGGCATTTGAGGAGGCTGACACCAGCCTGGGAAGCCTAAAAGCAGGAGCTTATGGCTTGGAACCCAAGACAGCAGAGCACAAAAATAGCCTTAGTGTGAGACCAAGCCACATACAGTTTTACTAAGAAGAGCAATCAAGGTTTTGTTTGTTTTCCTATAGGCCAACTCCACCCTTGGGGGAGGGTTGGCTGGGAGTCATCTTGAAAGGAACTCTGCCCAAGATGAGTGAATGGATCCAGCAGAAATTTGAGTGGCTAGAAACCCAAGAGCTAAGGGTCAAACATTTGCTCTGTCATAAAACTGCATTTGGATCCATGCCCCACTGGGAAATCCACAGAAGTCTCCCGTATAATAAAGAATCAGCATTGGAAAACTGTCTCCTCTAGAAGCCACCACTACCAAATCATGATGGGACCAGTCATGCATGACTGTCTCTTGTTCATTAGATTCCCCCCCTCCCCCGCTTCCTGGGCCTCAGCTCTGAAAGGGTCAGAGACCTCAGCCTCCCCGTGGCCTTTCCCTCAAAGCAGGCTGCCCTCTGATGCAGACTTGAGCTAAAGGAAGGGGAAAAGTTTTAGCTTGAAATGATGTTTGGAGTCGTGTGTTTATAACATTGGATGGAACAATTTAGAGGCTGTTCTCAAGACTACTAGTAATGGGGAAAATTCATGTCATCTGAGGTGACTGGAAAACTATGGAATCCCATCCAGGGACAGAGAAGAAAGCCCACTGAGTGGCTCTGAAGGGACAATGAAGGAAAAGAATTACGTTCTTCCTATGCCCCATGGGGTCCCGTTCCTTCATCAGGATGCTTACATGAGGCCGACTAAGCCATGCCAGGGGTAGGGGACCAGTGTTGGTCAGTAAAAGCTACCTGTTATACGTGATGCCATCCTAGGGACTTCTCCCACATACATCCCCTTTTTTTGTGATTATAAGTTAGAAAAAGGCCCAGTTATTAAATGGAAAAACATGAAACAGTAAAATGGTTCTATGTTTGAACTTAGTATTTGACATTGCCATGACGATTAGTGATAGCTCACGTCTGCTTTCTCTTTGCTGAGCATTTGAACAATGCCCAGGGATTCTAATCTTCAATTTGGCAACTCTTGGTTGATTTAATACATCCTGACTATGAAAAAAACTGAAATGTTGCCTTACCATTCTGTCTGGAAAGGTGGGAGGAACTCTCTGTTTTTCTTCTTTGGGTGCAACGTGCAGATCAGCATCTGAAAAGTAAAGCCAAATGATATCAGAAGAAACTTAAAGCAAAACACCGACCGTCATGAATCAAAAGAGTGAGCTAGCCTGTGTGAGCAGTACTCCAGATTACATGAATTTACAACATCAGGAGTGACTCCGTTGTCTTGCTGTGTAATACCCAACACGAACACCACCTCACCATTGATTATCAGTATCATCCCAAGTGGATAAAAAAGTCAAGCTCCTCTAAATTCCATAAACTATTAATTTATATCACATCTCTCCCCTGTGTTTGAGATATCCAATCTCACTGGGTATCTCTGACCCTAGGATTCAGAATCCATGTCTGATTCCTCTTTGGCTCATGCAAGATGCTTATAAATAGCTGGTTTACACGTGAGCAAACTTACCCCATGCTTTTTTCCCCCAGTTCTTATGATAATTGCTGTTGTTTCTTTCTACTAACACACATAGATGGATACGCAGGCTATGAGTGTGAAGCCATTATATGCCTTATAAGTGGGTTCACCATATGCTTTAATACCCAGTTGGAGAATTTCTGACAGTTATAGGTAGGCTTTTACTAATTATACCAGGTCCCCAGCTGCAGAATGAGACTGTCCCAAGGAAACTGGGTCGTATGGTCAATTGACCTGCAGGCAGTGAGTCTTGGAAAGAGGATGATCCATGGCATTTTGGGGACAGAAGAAAGCAAAGACACTCAACTGTTTGCTTCCTAATAGATGTGCCTCTGGGCTGCCGTGTAGCTCAGCAGAGGAGGGGTCTGAGGGAGTAAATGAGGCAGATAGACGACACCACAGCTGCCTGTGAGCCACAACACCTCTACTAAGTTCAGCCCTTGTCTTTAGAGGCTGGCAAAGAGCCTGTGGCACCCAGGACGCAGGGCGGGTGCCATCCAGACAGAGCCCAGGAAGATAATCCCAAGGCACTACTCTGTCTGGCCTTTTTTCCTGCTCTTTCTCCGCGAGTTAGGGCAAGGTCAGAGCTGGAATTTGGGCGGCTGAGCAGTAATGCCGACCATTGAGAGAATAATTGAGGTAAATGATTAATGCTGTGAGGAGACCTTAAGCCTTGGCCCTTCACAGTGGAGGGAAGGTCCATACACCAAAAATTCTATATAGTTCATTAAATCGTTAACAGTTCATGAGTATAAAGGGCAATGTGATCTAATTAAGATGAATAAATATTCATTGTGTGGTCCAATTGAGATGGAAAACACAACAAGCATTTAGTCACCGATTTTGTTGTGAAATTACCAGTAGAAATATTAACATGACTGTCAGGTGTCAATACTATGTTGAGATGAATTTGAATAATATGTCATGTGCCCATGTGTTTCACAGTTCATGATGTGTTATCGTGCAGCTGATCTCATTCAATTCTTTAAAGTCATTATAATCCAAGCGTATTTTGTCTAGCCTGGTAGAACTGTTACCAAAACAAGCTTTCCTTTTTATTTATCAACAACTTCATATTGTTCAGTGATGATAAACTCCTAAAATATATGACTGCTTCTTGTCAGTATCCTGGTGATAGAACGGGACCCCGTAGAGCCCAAGCAGAAAACAGTGTAATTCTTTCCTTCCATCAGCCCTTCAAAGACACTCAGTGGGTTTTCTTCTCTGCCCCTGCATGAAGTCGCAGGCAGATTCCCTTAGGAATATGACTCTGGCTAGAATGCGGTTGCACGTAAAGCAAATGCTACAGTACCTTCTCTGATGTTATTAAGAAATCATCAAACATGTCCAGAATGGCGAACCATTTTAAATAAGAGCTTTGAAAACTTGGCCATCCATCATTTTGGTATATATGGTGATGAAAAGGGTTACTTAAATTTTATCCCTCGACATATTTTTAAAAAGAATGTTGACTTTTTAGTTTACGATTTTAGTCTCTGAACCGTGGTGACATGTTCACTGGACTCTACCCATTCGGAGTTTATCTTAGGAAGAAGTATGGGAGGAAAGGGCTCCTTGACTGATTTATGATTTCAGTTTAGAAAGTATTTCTCATGACATGAATGACTGGCTGATGTTAATGTGGTTGCTATTTGAAGGAACATGATTAAGTTGATCCTGGAATAAGATTTCATTTGCCAGATAGCGTGTTCAAGGCTGGATATTCATGATGCCAAGCAATCTGGCACGTCTCGCGTTCTGGCATGTGGTGGGTTTGCTAATGGGCACCATCCCCCCAGGGTCCAGCCCCATAGAAGGGTCACATTACATGCTTCCCAGAGAGTACATCCTGGGGCCGCTTTGCAGCTCTGCTGGCAGCACAGGAACTTGCCGTCCACGAAGAACCCACTGTGGTACTTGATCAGCAGTTGGGGGTTGCCCCTTATCTCTGGGGAGCAGGCAGGAAGAGAACACGGCGTGAGCAAACGTTGGCCCAAGAGAAGAAACACATTCACTAAGCGCTGTTACCATAAAACAATGAAAACCCCATTTTGCCAGCAACCAGGGTGAGAGCCAGTGGTTCCCGAAGTGTAGAAGTCTTTCACAAGAAGTTCAAAAGCCAAAAGGGAAAGTCTAGCCATGTTTATAATGAAAACAACACAAGAACTTATATCGGCCTTTAAAAAAGCTACTAGAAAATGCATATACACGTCAGCTTGTTGTTAGGATTTTAGGATATTTTAGGATAGGACCCGATCTTAGCAAGGAAAAAAGAGAAGTTCCTAATAAACATATACTCTTCCTCTTCTGCTTTTTATTTTGAAACATTAAAAATGTGCAGAAAAGTTGCAAGAAGAGTGCATCGAATGTCCCTAGACCCTTCGCCCTGATTCACCAGCTCTTAACTGTCTGCCACATCTGCTTTCTCTCTTTCTCTCTCTGTAGCACATATCACTTTATTAAAGTTTTTATCATTGTTATATTTTGCTTAACCGTTTGAGAGTAAGTTGCAGATATCATGACCGGGATAATGTCATCCGTAAATACTTCCCCATATAACTTCTGTTAACAAGGACATTTCCTTGTATAATCGTAAAACAATGATCAAATGCAAGAAATTTAACACTGACATCATACTCTTACTTAATGTATATTTTATGTTCAAGATTTCCAGTTATTCTAATAGTGCCCTTGACTATCATTCACTTTTTCTGATTGAGGATCCAGTCCAGAATCAAACATTGCATTAGTTAGCTCATTTTTCTTCATCTAGAATAGTTCATCATGCCTTCTTCATCTTTCATGACTTTTGATCTAGTTACACTAAGGAATAAATGGTTTATGGGGCTCCTTTTCTAGGGATATGGGTGCCTTTTTGAAAACCACGGGAAGAGAGCAATGTTGAATCCAACGAGTGACTTTCTAACCTTAGAGTATAATACCGTGTCTGCAGCCAGTGAGCCTCTCTCTCAAAACAGCAGAGGAACCTACCCAGTCTTAGAATAGTTCCAGAAGCACCTCCAGGTAGGGAGGATTGGCGTAACCTGTGATGCCAACTCTTTCATCTGGAGGTTTCCTTATTTTGATCCCAGGAAAATAATAAAATAGTAGCGGCTTTGCGGGATCACCGGGAGGAGATGAGGTGATGTATGTAAAGCGACCGGCACAGTGTTCGGCTCATAGTAGGTGCTCAGTCAACAGGGGGCTTTAGCGATATTGTTCCCTTGGTTTAACTCAGCTTAACTTAGGTGAAAATGCTGGCATAAACATTACTCAATATTAATTAGAATTAAAAGGAAATTATTATGGAAGTCACAAAAAGCAGGAGTTAAGATTGTAAGATGAGCCATTCTGGCTCAGTGCTTAACAAATCCGACTAGGATCCATGAGGACGTGGGTTCGATCCCCAGCCTTGCTCCGTGGGTTAAGGATCTGGCGCTGCCATGAGCTGTGGTGTAGGTCGCAGACGCGGCTCACATCCCACGTTGCTGTGGCTGTGGTGCAGGCCGGCAGCTGTAACCCCGACTCAACCCCTAGCCTGGGAACTTCCATATGCCACAGGTGTGGCCCTAAAAAGACAAAAGACAAAAAAAAAAAAGTTTGTAAAACACTAGTTTCTGACCTTGGTCCCAAAAGATCATTGCAATTCCTTGGGCACATTATTTGCCTTCCTGCTCTCTAAGCTCCTACTACATGGATTAACTCATTGTTTTCCAGCCAAGTCCCAAAGTCCACACTGCAACACTCTCCCCATCTAATAATGACAATAAGAGGAACTCATGCATTCACATATGTCTAGGACTTGGACATCTTTTGCTTCCCTTACACTGTCTCATTTAACCTGTTCAGCAACCTTGGGGGTAGTATCTGCTCTTAGCATGGCTCGTCCAAAGGTCGGTAACTGAGGTGCAGAAAGGTGATGTAACTTGCTCAAGGTTCACACATCTAGTCACAGCACATTTGCGACCCAGCCCGGAGCTTTTTCTGCTCTATTCCAATGCACAGATGCCAGCTTTTCTGCCAAACCCCCTTTAGTTTTAATTTTGGGGAAGCACAGCACACCGTATTGACACCTGGGCAGCTGAATTCAGAGCCATGGTAGCTGACACTCCTTAAGTCCCCACTAAATCCACCCATATCCAGTGCAGGTTACCATCTGGAAAATTCTATGTCTCCACTGTCCGCCTCCGTTTGTACTGCCAGGGCCAAATAATAGACACAAAAACGTGGGCGCGGGGGGTGGAAGTCATGACAGCACAGTGAAACTTCACGGGGAGGGGGTTTCAGTGAGGGAAACTTTTTGCTCTCCTGTGGCCGGTTGGTTGGCCAACCTGACAGCTGGTCGTGCCCACCTTCACTGTTGCTGTCTTCCAGCAGAGAGGCTGGAAAAGCCAGATACTGTCTTCCCGCTTCCTCATATACAGCGGTGGCCGTGAGCCACGCTTCTGGCCAAGGAGACGCGAGCAAAAGTTGGCAGAGGGGCTTCTGGGAAAGCTCAGAGCCCTTTCGGGAGCCTCGAAGGGAAGCAGAGCAGACATCTAGAGGCCAGGGTTCCTACCGACTCCTTTGAGGGGCTTCACCAGTTCTGGGCTTGCTTACCTTTGGACTCGGAGGAGCAGCAAACATGTATTTGTTTCAGCAACTGTCCGATGTCCTTTTAGCTGCGTCCGGAAGCTGTGCTCACTGATACCAATGGCTCACCGTGCAAATGGCAGCCCTGCTGGTAGGGTCTCTGTAGCTTCTGAGGGACTAAGAGGTTCACTTGGGCTCCTCTCTCTGCCCTCCTTTTCTGTTCCATAGGCCTTCACATGAACTCTCAGGCCCACCCAAACTTGCCTACCATATCCAATTCCAGAAAGACCCACAAAGGACCCTAGTGCATGACAAATAGCTGCACACAGGAGGTGTCTACACAGCAGCTGCCCCTGGCAAATCCCCCCAAAGGAGCCTGAATGGGAAGCAGCCTCTTCGAGCTCCTCCTGGAGGCCCTGCTGTAACACGGTGGTTCATGCTCATGTGCTGGAGACTTTAATATATTTATGAATCACTCATTGTGGCCCGCGACCGCTCTAGGGAAAAAGAAGTATGACCCCTCATTTTACAGGTCCGGAACCGAGGCCCAGGGACATTAGATGGCTTTCTGAGATGACACAGCGGAGGAAGGCTTGGACGCAGATTTGACTGATGCTAGGCAGGATGCCGTTCTCCCTCCCACAAGCTAGCGGCGGGTAGAGGGGGCTTTCCTGCTTCCCGGACCACTAGACCTGACGAGCCTGCAGAATAGGTTGCTAAACCCTTTCATACAAGGGGGGAAATAAGCCCTATGCCTCGAAGTGAAGCCGGTGGTTGTCTAAGTGGTGTAGTTTGAGGTGTAGTGAGAAAGAGCCCGTGTCTAAAACTTAAATGTAATAAAATAAAATCTTCCCCTATCTGGGAGCCTAATATCTGAAATTCCACCATTATATTAACTCGTTGGAGTTAAACATTGTCCTCACTGCCTCACTCATCTTTAAAATACAAATATCGTGGGGAGAAACATCATAGTGCCAAATTACTAATGATTTTCTCTCTTCTACCAAAGGTGGTTACCAGGGCAGCCTAAAAATCGTTGAATAAGTGTTTCAATAAATCCACAGTTTTGCCTCTAGCGTCCACACCGCAATGTTTAAAAAGTTGGGTTGGGGAAACTGAGTTACGTGTTCTCCATACTTGTGTAGCTGACATTGGCCATGTCTATTTAACTTCATTTACCTGAAAAATTGAATTGTCAAGAGGATTACCTAAGAAAATGCTTCATAACTACTTGACATAGTAGCTGGCAAATGATGTGTGTAGTAAGTATTAGACAACATTTTCTGTAAACATCCAAAGTGCAGTAGCTAGAGGACCTGACACAGTCCCCTGAGGCCCTAGACTTTGCTCTGATATAGGCCGGCACAGTGGGTGGAGAGCAGGTAGCCTGGCTTCCTCCTCCTAGCTGCATAGAAGGCACAATAGCCCGCTCTGTGCAGGGCAGGAAAGGAAATCTGATTCCCAGGCTTCCTCGAAGCAACAGTGAGAATGCAAAACAAGAGTGCACACAGCACATTCTCTGCGGTTGATAGGAAAATCAACAGTGTCTCTTGGCATTAGGCCCTTTCGTTACTGTAGCTTTCTTCCACCAAGCCTCAAAAGACCTCAGTGGATGGCTCCCTTTTATAACTTTTTTAAAAAATTACCGTTTTGTAATGCTTTCAACCATTGACTTCGGCTCTCTTCGTTCGATGCATACACATAGAGAAGCCCATCTTTATAGACAATCTGCGAAGGAAGAGATTTGGTGCATTTAGATATAATTATGTTAGAGTTCACTCTGGTACAACTACAGATTTTCTGTTATTCAAAACAAATGCTGGGTTTGCTTATATACTTTGCATTGGCTCTGGAATTAGAATTTTTTTTGTGTGTTTTTAGGGCCATACCCACAGCATATGGAGGTTCCCAGGCTAGGGGTCGAATGGGAGCTGCAGCTGCTGGCCTGCACCACAGCCACAGCAACTCAGGATCTGAGCCACATCTGCAACCTACACCACAGCTCACGGCAATGCTGGATCCTTAACTCATTGAGCTAGGCCAGGGATCGAACCTGTATCCTCACGGATACTTGTCAGATTCGTTTCCACTGAGCCACGATGGGAACTCCTGGAATTAGACATTTTTAATCTACTTATATTTATCATTTACCTCCTTATTTATTTTATTCCAGACACCTCTATACTTTGGAAAATCATAGCAACAATGCATGTGACAGTAGTAAAAGTTGAGTCTCAGCAGGAATGCCCTGGACCATGGAGAATAAGAGTATAAAATGTTAGACATGACAGGTGTCTTAGGAGTGTTCTGGTCCATCCACCTACCCAGTGTATGACTCTCTTTATAGCCCACTGGAAAATGTCTGTTGGCTCTATCCTTGAAAATATCTTCAGGAGTGGAATTTCCTTTGCTCTTGCTATGCCATCCTTGTCAGTTTCCATTCATTCTAATCATTTTATGGTTTGTGCTTATATTGAGTAAAATTATGTCTCCCTGTTGCTTTAGTGCCTTGGGTCATGTCCCACTCTGGGAATCCCCAGCATAAATCACTTTCTGTTCGTTAAGACACTTGGTGAAATGTTTGAACATTCCACTGTCTCGCCCAGATCCTTCACTTGTTTATTCAGCTTTTATGGGTCAACAGTACACACATCATTTATGAAATCCCTTCTAGTTTGGGGGCTTTTTCCTAGATAATTTAAAATTTTAATTCTACTTAAATTCTACAGAAAGTACATGATTATGCTTACCTTGCAAATGAAGAAACTAGCTCAGAGAGAGGTTGAGAATGTTGTCTATGGATAAACAACTATAAACAGTGGGGCCAGGAGCTCCATGGGGCTCCAAAGCCTGTGTTCTTTTGAATATTCCACATGCCTCTGTGATACTAATGGGAAGGAAGCATCTTCATGAGCACATGTGCCCCTGATTTTTCTCAGTTGGCTAATATTCTTTTCTTTGAAGTGGGAACTATGGATTGTTCACTGACTGGATTGTTGTATTTCATTTTTAGCCACTGTTCCCTCATTCTAGCACAGGGCAGCCTGACCATTGGAGGGACAGTCCATCTATCTTTAGAGCAGAAAGATAAGTGTTCCTGACATAAGAAAAGTAGAGCAGGTATTAGATCCGGCCACTTCCATGGGGTAGAGAAGGCATACTCTGCAAAGGAGACCATTGTTTGAAATACTTGAGCGTAGAATACTGTCTCTTAGCGTGCTGTTCGACACCGCTCGTGATGTGCTCTGGCCCACCTCTCCAGGCTCAACTCTCACTCTTTTCACTGGGCTGCTTACTTCTAAAGACAACCTGGATCTTTCCAAACTTGCTGTGCCATCCTTGACATCAGCTGTTTCTTTGCTTTTGCTGCCTTTCCTGATTCTGCTGGGCTACACTCCACCTGTCCTTCCCAACCCGAGTGTCGCCTCCGGTAGGGAGTCTCCCTGACCTCTTGCAGTAGGAGTGAAGCTCCTGCCACTGTGGCTACTCAGCCACCTTTATCTTTTTTTTCCAAGACTCCTGGTATTTAATTTATTTAATTAATTGTTTTGGCCACACCTGTGGCGTGTGAAAGTTTCCAGGCCAGGGATTGATCTGCGCCACAGCAGTGACCCGAGATGCTGCAGTGACCATGCCAGATCCTTAACCCACTGAGACACAAAGGAACTCCTCTGGCACTTTCATCCTAACATTCACCTCCCTGCGTTATAAGTGCCTTGGGGACAGGGATGGTATTTTATTCCTGACAGCGTGCCCAGAACTTTGTAGCACATTGGAAATGCGCTGCAGTGTTTGATGAAACAGATCAGCAGACCCCAAAGCAGGTCGGACCACTAAGACTTATATCTATCTTTCTCTCCCACTAGGGGAGGCAGATCGATTGATTTTAGCAAACTGCCCGAATGCCATCTGGGGATGTTCCAAATTCAGAGAGAGGTTGAGAATGTTGTCTGTGGTTACACACATGTAAGCACTTGCCACTGTCTTAATGAATCAGTTTGCAGCATCTTTATTTATCCCCCCAATACTGAGTTTGTAATAGAAAAAAATTTTTTTTGTCTTTTTAGGGCTGCACCTGCGGCCTATGGAGGTTCCCAGGCTAGGGGTCAAATCGGAGCTGTAGCCACCAGCCTACACCACAGCCACAGCAATGCCAGATCCGAGCCACGTCTGTGACCTATACCACAGCTCACGGCAATGCCGGATCCTCAATCCACTGAGAGAGGCCAGGGATCGAACCTGCTTCCTCATGGATGCTAGTCAGGATTGTCTCCACTGAGCTGCGACAGGAACTCTGGGAATGGGAAATACTAAAAGAATAGCCATCCATCCAGTGAAGCATTGTCCGTCCCCTTACCTGAAATGGGTACTGTCTCTCCATGGGGGTCTGCTCCTCCAGATTGACTTTCTCCACACATCTGATTTTCTTAATCTCAATTGATCCTTTTCTGCTGCCTCTTTTCTGAATCAAAAAACAATGTAAGATGCCTTACGTGATACGCAGCGGTGCACAAAGAAAAGCATAAAGGTTAGGTTCCGCTTAGGAGGGGGGTTGGGAGATGGGATGAGCGTGTGAGAATCATTCCAGTTATTCTCTAACAGTCAGAAGCCGGTGATGACCGAATATATTGTTCGAGCATGGACACAAAATTTAACTCCTCTGAAAGCAAGTCTTCTATCAGCGTAATAGTTTTGTTTGATACTCTTAAAACACATTTCAAATCACCTGCCATATGGTTAATCAACTCAGGAAAATCAAGATTTAAGTTGGGAGTTCCCGTTGGGGCTCAGTCGGTTAAGAACTTGACATAGTGTTCATGAGGTCGTGGGTTCAATCCCTGGCCTTGCTCAATGGGTTAAGGATACAGCATTGCCGTGAGCTGTGGTTGTAGGTCACAGATGTGGCTTGGATCCTGCATTGCTGTGGCTGTGGTGTAGGCCGGCAGCTGCAGCTCTGATTCGACCCCTAGCCTGGGAACCTCCATATGCCAAGGGTGCACCCCCCAAAAAAAAAATTTAACTCCACAAGCATCTTCATTTTGTTTCAATTTTACGACAGTATTTAAATATTTCTACTGTGATAAAGTTCTCAACTGTATAGAAATAGTCTCATTTCTAGCATTTGTTAAGGTAGGATTAGTTCTCATCCTAAGCACTGTTTGGGGCCCGGTAATTCTTTGTGGCGGGGAATGTCCTGTGTACTATAGGATGCTTAGCTGAATCCCTGGCCTCCATCCACTGGATACCAGTAGTAAACTATCCCTCTCGCCCCATGATGGTAACCAAAAATGTCCCCAGCGATTGCCAAATGTCCCTTGGAGGACAGAATCACCCTCAGTTGAGAACCGCTGTTCTAAAGTTACAATTTTTCTCAGTAAAGTTAACCAGTGTTTTGAAATCCTTTATCTTGAATTAATTATAACCTGGCTAAGACAAGATAATGTGATAAATGCGAGTTGATTTTTACTGTGTAAGCTAAGAAACCTGTTATTTCGTTATATTTAACTCTGTCTGGAGACTTAAGAAAAATAAGTAGTGATAAAAACAATAGAGTAAATAGGATCTCACCATTTTGTCATATTCATAGTAGGAGAGGTTTGTTTTAGTCAAAACAAAAAGCCGCTCTTTGTAATTATTAGGTGACATTTTCTTCTTTTGCTGTGATCTTTTGAGAAGAAGTTCTTCTAGAATGGATTTTGTGTCCATGTTGTCATCCTAAATGAAATGAAATAATTAAAATGAGTTTTGGCAGCATCTAGCTCGGTCCTCTGTTAGCTCTCATAATTTTTACTCAACTATTTCTCATTCAGGGATAATATAAATATTTTTTAAAAACTAGATTTAGCAGTATAGGAGGAAGATGTAATGAAGCACACTCTTAAATGCACAGACACCTGCATTTTTTTCCCTACTACCTTGGCTTTGACTTGTATAAATCTGTTGATTTTTAAAAATAGCTCTTTATGCATTATACTCACTTCCCACTTTGGGTTATCAATTTACCACCTTCGCACTACCCTCCCGATCAAAATCCTCCTTATGCCTGAAGCATTCTGTCAACATTTGTTGAACTGAATATCATCAAACTTTAAGAAATTTGAACTCCAGACTGTTCACCCTGTCTGAAGTAACTGATCAACTGAAATTTCTCTCCATTAATGAAGCCAGTTGTTGGACCAAATCTTCCAAACCACCGTGAGACTCCGATATTGTTCTGAATGACACACACAGCTGCCGAACACCATCCGCTCTTTAACATAAAGGACATGGGTGTAATTTTCAGTATTTCCGAGAATAAAACATTTTCAACAGCTATCGAGAGACTTAAGAGAGCTGAAAAAAAAATGGATACTTCATCAACTAAAACCACTCTTGCTTTTTCTTCCAAAACGGCATAAAACATTGAAAGTTAAATGCCTTCATTTTTTGCTTCTACCAAGGATGGTTCAACCCTCGGTCTGGTACCAGGTCTGGTAATGAAAAGCGGTGTTAAGCAGTGGGCCACAGACATAAGCTTCCGCATGTTCTTCTTTGCTTTGTGAAATCACATGGTTATCAGCAGTCAGATGCCCAGTAATTACTGTCTCTCTTTGCTTATTGATAATCTGAAGGTAATTAACTTTACTCACCTTAATTTCAATAGAGCCGAAGAAATGTGCTGGTAGGTCTTTAACGCTCAAGCTCTAGGCAAAAAGTCACTGCTCTGAGCCCCCGTCACCCAGGTTCCCTCTGGCTATGCCAGGGTCAGGCGTTAAAAAGAAGATATTTGCATCCTATTTATCACTTGATCAGGAAGCAGCCAGACAGGCATCGCTCTGTCTGGATGGAGGCGGAGTGAAACTGCGAACCTGTCCTATCACTAATGGGCACTTCTCATGGGCCCAGGAGTGGGATGGGCCCACGCACGGCAGGGGATCAGAAGAGACGGAGCCCGAAAAACTCAAGGCGGCATCAACTGAACCACGGTCAGGCGCAGCCAGCTTCCCTCCTAACCCAGGCCCACACCGCTCTAAAAATGAGTATCCAGAAAATCAGCTGTTATTATTTATTCACGTAGATCGGGTGACTGTTTACCAGTCCCTCAAATGTTCTCGAAGGGTGGTGTTTGTCTCCCAGGCAGAAGTAGTAGGAATCTTATCCATTAAATATGATAAAGTCTTGGTCACTTTTTACTTTAAATTCTGTTTCATCTGGAAAAAAAAGAGTATAATCTTTTGTGAAAATAGACTGCATTTCCTTTTGAGCACAATGAGTGCTGCTCTCCGTGGTCACTGCTTTCTTTGCCTTGGACTCAAAGATAAGGCAGAAATCAGGGTGCAGGAAACCCAGCAGGAGCTGGAAAGGCAGGGGGCACATCTCATTTTGACCTTTGCCTCTATCATAAACTCTAGACATACATCTGTTCAGATAAGACTGTTTTCTATACCCAAAGCCTATGGCCAGAAGAGAATTTACTTGATGACTTATTGAAACTACAGAGGACCTACTTTTTGTGAGTTAAAGGCCCCATTGGAGGAGCTGCATCACACTGACCATAGGCGTAGGGAACTTTTGCCTTTTAAATTTTTCTATTAAAAAACATTTACTAGCAGCAGGAGTTCCCTTGTGGCACAGCGGGTTAAGGATCTGGCATCGTCACTGCAGCGGCTCAGATCACTGCTGTGACGCAAGTTCAGTCCCTGGCCTGAGAACTTCCATATGCCATGGGTGCAGCCAAAAAAAAATGTACTAACAAAGCGAAAAGAGAACACTGTGAAGACTCTTGTAAGGTGTCTTTTATATCCACGGCTAAAACATGACTCCTCAAAGCAAAGTGGTAGTTAAATAGATCTGGTTAGTTGAATAGAGAGTTTATTTTTCAAATGTTTTCTTCAGATGCTGAATCAATTTATAACATTAAGAGCACTGTTTAAAAAATGCAAATCCAACGTCCAAGGCAGTACCTTTCCCGGTACCACATCCTTGTCTGTTTGTAGAACTTTCACATTCACCCCAAGAAAGACAGTTTCCTGGGGAATTTTAGATAAAAACTTAATGTGATGAACCACAGTAACCACTGACAAATGAAATTCACAAAGTCACTTCTGTATATTGAAGGAAAGAAGGACACTGACTAGAAAGGAAGGTACGGAGTCCTCGAGGACATTTTTAAATAAATCTCCAGGAGTTTATACATGTTGCATCTGATGAAATACAATTTGTCAAATTTCAACAAAATCACTCATTCCAAATCCTGCCCTTTGTGAACTTTTTGGCTTTCGTTTGAAAAATCGTATGTGCTAACATGTTGATTCCACTAAACCAAGAACTGCGGACAACCAAAAGGAAAAAAACAAAAAAACCCTTAAGTTTTGATGAACATACCTCTATAATTTTTTCACGTTACACGTGTAGGTGTTCGTTTTCACAAAACTGAGTTCACATGCTGTGCATATGTGTCTGTAATCTGTTGTTGTCATGAAACAAACACCGGGAGCCACCTCTCTTTGAGGTCCTTCAAAGTTCCACCCCTTAAGCTGGACTCCAGAGCCTCCTAACAAACTGGAAGGACCCCGTCTTGATGATTCATGATTTTGTCGTCTCCAGATCAATGTCTTTTAAGATAGTGCCTGCTTCCTGCTCGAGTGCAGTCTGCCTTTCTCCTTCCATTTGCTTCTGTCCCTTCCTTAGATTTCTCTCTTCTCCTAGATTAGCCTCAATTCTAAATTGAGGTCATTTCTGTGGCCTCCCTTGGTATAAGAGGGGATCATCAATGGGGACTAATTTTTAATTTCTAAATTTCTAAGTTTTAGAAATTTAATGTCCTCCCCCCCTTGTATTAGGACATTAAGTCAACAGGGCTTTGGGACCACTGTTGACTCAGGTGCCAAAGACTAGCAAACTCGGCTTTGCCTGCCCATATTTAAAAGAAATTCAGTTGGGAAGGTTTTTTAAAAAACTAAACAAAATAAAATTAGATTTTAAAGCTAGAAACCAGCACTTTATTTCTATAGAGAAGCTGGTGGGATTTGGCTGGACACTCATATATCACCACCTACCTAGAATAGACACTTCAATTTGCTTACCAAATAGCCCAGGCTGCCTATTTCCATAAGCCCATACAACTAGCAAGAGATTAAAGTGCAGGGGAGGCAAAAAAAAAAAATGGCAGAAATCAATATCTTATTTTCTACAAGGAAGTCAACAACCATCGTGTAACCTATAACACATGAAAGGTGCGTGCTGAATTATCAAGGCTTGGAATCACTGTGGTTAGTTAGCACCTAGAAGGAAATGAGATCGTGAGCATGAGGCAAAGGATGTATGCCAGCTGTCCATAGTCCCCTCCACTGCCCTCCCTCTCCACATGTATTATTTTAATATCTCGACATCTATCAAACTGTTTAGCTAAATGACATGTAAAGTAAGGGAGGATAACTAAATCCAGTCAAGGGGAAAGGAGTAGCTACCCTCATCTCTCAATTTTAAAAAATAAAGCACTAAAGGGAGCCAGTCAGGGAATATACATTTTGGTTGAGGGAACTATACATACCTTTCTCTCTTTCCTGCGTCCTGCTCCCCTTCTGCACCGCTTAGAACCTATTCCAACTTCTGAGGATTTATATTCTTCTCTGTTTTCAAAATGTAGGCTAGAGTTTTGCTATTTAACACTGCTGCGGAGGTTCCTGTTGCAAGATTACTTATAGGTCACATCTTTGTGATATTTCCAATAAAAGGTCCTTTGTGTGGAGGGCGGCCACGGGGTGTCAAAGGTGGTGGGAACCCTAGATGTCATCTTACAGATGCAGTTCTAAGCCCCAGCAGCCCCGGCCACGTAGGGAGAATTGCAGCGCTGTGGCCTGAGAGACGCAGCCCCGGGAGCCAGATGACTGGTGTCCTGCTCGGGGCACTGGCGGCACCATCATGGGAATAAAGGCCCTGAAAGAGATCTGGGCTTTCGGCTAAATGTTTGATAGCCTTGCCGTCTGCTACGACAGCATGCTGTCTGCTGGAGTGAGGCATGAATTTGAGTCTTAGCAAACCCACGCTCTCTTTTTAATGCTTTATGTTTTAAATTTGAGAGATGAGGGTAGCCATTCCTGTCCCCTTGATCGGATTTAGTTATCCTCCCTTACTTTACATGTCACTTAGCCCAACATTTTGGTAGGTGTCGCGATACTAAAATAAAATGTGTGTGTGGGGGGGGTGGAGGGAGGTTGGGAGGGAAAAGCAAGCTGCTCCAAGTGCCGACTGAGCTGGGGGATCCGAAAGCCAAAACGGCGGACCCGTGACAAACTTGATCTTCAAATATTTGCTCAAGGCCAGGCCTGCTTATCTTCCTGCTAAATAACTGACTAAAAGATGATGGAAAGGTCATCAGGAACAAAAAACTTAACTCCGAATCAGGTAAAGTGGTTCAAAACTATAAAGATGCTGGCCAAAGACAAATACTAGCTCAGCAGAACCTGACAGATCCCCATTTCATGTGACATTTTGTAGGAGGGAGAGAGTGACAGTTGACGCTGGCCTGATACAAACAGAAATCCTTTTAACGCTGACATTTGAATTCAGCATTTTGAAGCACTGTACCTTGGTTGTTCCAAAATGAATTAATGAAAACCAGAAACTTCAGGAAGCCATTTTTTTTTTTTTTTTCACAAAGAAAGCGAGAATGCCAGTGCCTTTCCTGTTGCAGCTAAAACTGGCTTTAGACGTGAAATTCGTCTTCAGGGCCTCATAGGGCTTTGCTAAGCCCTTCCTTCTTTCTATCAAGCTCTTTCCTTCTGCTCCCTTCCCTCTGCCCAGGGCACCCCTCTGGGCAACTCCCTCAGGAGAAAAGCACAAAGTGATCAATCCACGTCTTCATACCTCACACTCAAGTAGTTTAACCCGTGACACAGCTACGGTGGTGCAGGTTGGTGTGGACAAAAACACCAAGCTTTGGTGGCTTCAAATCCCTGCTCAGTCTCTGTGCAACGCGGCATATTACTTAACCCTGCTAAACCTCAGCTTCCCCATCAGTGAAGGCCGTAAAACAGTAACCACCTCAAAGGCTCATGAACAGTCGAGAGAAAATGGCAGTACAATGCCTGGCACCCTAGCAGATGGCAAATGTTCCAGAAACTTGTACCCCTTTCTCCTCGTCACTCCCTAGGCAAAGGTTTTTAAAAAGACCATAAAAACTGGAGACAACGTGGTGACCCTCAGCATAAAATGTTAGACCTCATGCCCCTTTCCCAGCTCCGGGGACAGGAGCTGACGGGAGGAGGGGGACTCCCCATGGCTTCTTGACCCAACAAGCACCTGCTCCATGGGTCTGTTACCAGCTTTCATCCTGGGCCTGGGTACCTTGAAATCAGGTTTGTTGTGTATCCGTGCCACCAGATTTCGAACAAATCAGTACGTGGATGTTACTCACAGTGTGGTCCACGGACAGGCAGTACCAGCATCCCTGGGAGCTGGTCAGAAGCGCATACTTTCAGTTCCCACCCCAGCCCGAGGGCATCAGATCTGCATTTTAGATCCCCAGCTGATTTTCATGCATGCTAGAGTCTGGAAAGCACTGACCTAGACCACATCACAGTCGCACTACTTTTTAAATCCAATGAAACCATCACGGTCCACAAATACTTTCAAAATTGTATGGATGCAGCTGTAACTGTGAGGTTCACCTCCCTCCCATCTTTCTACCTCCGGGCCCCTAATTTAGGGGGACCTCAGAAAGCTAAGAACAAATATTCTAGCCAAAATAATATCATAAAACACAGATGAAATAAAAGAAGGCCAGCCTAACATTTCTTGGGATTTGGAGAAGCAATTACAAAGTCAGTAAGAAAAGTCATGGAAGGACCAAGAATGGAAAAGCATCTGGAAAAGAGGAGATTGCTATATATATGTACAACTGAATCACCGTGCCGTATGCCTGAAACGAACACAACATGGTAAATCAACTATACTCCAATTAAAAAATAAAAAGAGAGTTGGAAGGGCATTGCCTAAAGAATAGTCTGGAGAAAATCAGCAGAGGAAACAGCATGGAGCTAGACCAAGCTGATGGTGACCTGACACCACCTGACAGCTCCCCCGAAGGAGATTTTGAGCCAGAGCGAATTTCCAGTGAGTTTCCTGTCGCAGCCGCCTAATGACATGGTCCCGTCCCCGGTCCTCAGAGGAGCCCCAGCAGTTTCACGTTCATAATTCTGCAGCCTTTTTCTTAAAGCATCACCCCCCGCCCCAGTTCTGTGAACTTCACGCCCTACAACACCCAGACCTGAACCTATTTTCCTGTAGGACATGGCACTGCATAGCCACCTGCCCTGACACGCACCATGTCGGCTGGTTCTGCTGCCCGGGGCCCGGCGGGGAGGTCCTGCTCCTGCGGGAACGTAGCCCCAGCTGTCCTCCTTCCAGCTGCAGCAAAGCGTCTCACATTTTCCCGGCTGCTGGGTCAGAAACGGCCACATTACTCAGTGCCCCCAGAACGTTTATTGTCCTGCAAGGCCTTACACAATCCCACAGGAAACCACGCTCAACACTTAGCCAACACTTGTTGACCTGATTGAGCGCAACAGAAACGGAGACAAAAGCATATTTCATCCAGCTTCCAACTTTGATAACTGCGGCTCCTGCTTTTCCCAGGCAGCTCTCGGGTACTTGTGATAACCTGCCTTTGTTTGGAGAGCACTGTGCTGGGAAGGACGAGAAAACCCCTGGGCAAAATTCCGCTTGTGACCTGACTTCTCTCACACAAGTCAGGAAACCATGAGGTAACGCCGAAGGGCGCGGAGAAGCCCTGACAACTTGGACTCAGCCCTGCAGAGGGCGGCCGGACAGAGCATGAGAGAGGACGACGGTTAACATGATGGAACAGGAGCCCATTTCCACAGCTTAAATGGATCAGAACTCCGGAAACGGCAAAGAATGGGTCTGGCTAAGGCGCAGTGCTCCAAGACGGCGGCGGAGGAATGTGACTGGCGCCTGACTGATCTATGATCATCACTAAAATGACTTCTGACAACATCACAACTTTTTATTTTTTATTAAAACATTGTAATGGAAGTATAGGAGTTCCCGTTGTGGCGAAGGGGTTAATGAATCCGACTAGGAACCATGAGCTTGTGGGTTTGATCCCCGGCCTCGCTCAGCAGGTTAAGGATCTGGCGTTGCCTTGAGCTGTGGTGTAGGTTGCAGACGCGGCTCGGATCCCACGCTGCTGTGGCTGTGGTGTAGGCTGGCAGCAACAGCTCCGATTGGACCCCTAGCCTGGGAACCTCCATATGTGGCGAGTGAGACCCTAAAAAGACAAAAAAAAAAAAAAAAAGGAAAACAACAATTTAATGGAAGTATAGTTAATTTATGAATTTTAGTTTCAGGTATACAACGAAGTGATTCAGGAGTTCCCTTCGTGGCTCAGTGGTTAACGAATCCGACTAAGAACCATGAGGTTGCGGGTTTGATCCCTGGCCTTGCTCAGTGGGTTAAGGATCCGGCGTTGCCGTGAGCTGTGGTGTAGGTTGCAGGCGTGGCTTGGATCCCGCGTTGCTGTGGCTGTGGCAAAGGCCAGCAGCTATAGCTCCTGTTAGACCCCTAGCCTGGGAATCTCCATATGCCGTGGGTGCGGCTCTAGATAAAAAGGCAAAAAGACAAAAAAAAAAAAAACCAAAGTGATTCACTTATACGAACTTATATATGTGTGTGCATATATATGTGTATTCTTTTTCAGATTCTTTTCCATTATAGGTTATTACAAGATATTGAATACAGTTCCCTGCTCTATACAGTAGATCCTTATTGTTTATCTCTTTTATATACAGTAGCTTGTGTCCACTAATCCCCACCTCCTAATTTCTCCCTCCCCCGTGGCAACCACAAGTCTATAACATCATAACTTTGGGCTTTACTCCTTCTATCTACCATCTTTTCCAGTGCTCACTGACTATGTAATATGTAATAAATCTATTGACTTATTTTAGGCTCAGCTCTGGACAGCTAAGCGAGTTACATACCCTTTTGGCATGGGTGGACACCCTATATTAGCTTATAAATTGTAAATTTATTTGTAAATGTCTACGATATGCTGAAATCTCGGGTGGGTGGAGGAGACTGAAGCCACTGACTTTCAAAGAGATATTCTTTTGAGTGGACACAGGATGAGCATCATTTCTTTTCATTCATTTATTCATTCAGTCAGTCAAGTCTTATAGAGAACCTGCCATGTGCCAAGCATTCTGCTTAGCGGCTAGAGACACAGCATAAAACAGAACAGAGGCAGCCCAGGTCTTCAGCGAGCTAATGTCTAGTGGCGGAAGAACCACAAGTAAAGGTTAATTACAGTAGAGTATCTGAAAAGTAAATATTTCCATTTGAAACTGGGATTCGGGGAATGGCAAAGCGTCCTTCAGAACGATTCAAAAGAGGGAAATTACACTCTGATAGAAAATACGGCACTGATGGATTCCCAATAACTCTCCGTCCTCTAGGAATAAAGTGGGCAGTCCTTTGAGAAACTGAGGGTGAGGCAGAGTGACCGTGGCATAGCAACCTGGCCAAATACGTCAGTTCTGTGCTCTGCTAATTAACTTCCTTCCCCACATGGCGATTTGTATCTTCTCTGCTGTTTAAACATGGTAGCATGGCTGAAGATCACTTCTAGAATTAAAAGTCAGTTTAGGGGGGACGGAGGAGGTGGCAGGACCCTGGGAGCACGTGGGCACGGTCTCCCTGGACTCCCATCCCTTCTTGGGACTTGAAACATGCAAGGGCAGCTGGGAGGAGTGGTTTCCTCTGAGTCAAAATGTCCCGGGTTTATTTACTTGTTCTATTCACTCGCTTCCTCTGCCACTTGTACCGAACCTTTTCTTGGCCCTGTGTTTTCCCTGTCTTTAGTCCAGTTCCAACTCGTGGCAACCTGCTATTTCGATTATGCGATTTAACTTGCTCGCATTATGCTCTGCGTTGTCACCTCTACCCAGGGAGACTCTTGGGAATTTTCCCTCAGCTTGTCCACGTGAGCCTTTAGCAGGAGAGCTTGTGTGGGGCTGTACCGTGGGGAGGGGTGTTGGTGGTCGACTTCATCGTGTAAACAGGCTTGTTCAACTGGGAGCAGTAGTGCTTACGTTTTTAGAACAAGAAAGAACCTGATAGGATGCAGGGGGCGGGGTGGAGAGGGGTTGGAGGGAGAGAGAGAGCCTTTCTGGCTTCAGGCTGGCTGCTCTTTTCCTCTCACTTTAAAAAAATTCATTCGAGTCACAACTTTAAACCGTCCCTATGATTACGATTCCACATTTCAGCCAGGTCCTCTCCTCCGAACGCCGGACTTGTCTTCATCACCTTTCCATCCCCACGTGGACCATCTAAGAACCATGTCAAACTTACCGCGTCCAGAGCTGACACCCCTCCCCGAGTGAGCCCTCAGACTAGCTCCTCTTCCAGTCTTTCCTTCTCAGCTAAGAGCAACGCCAGCCTTCCAGTTGCTCAGGCCAAAACGGCTCGGCATCCCTCTTGACTTTTAAAACCCTTCCTTAGCACTCAACATCCAGTGCATCATAAAATTCGGTTAGCTGTGTCTTCAAAATATACCCCCGATCTGGCCTCTTGTCCCCACCCCGACTGCTCGGTACTGGTCTAAGCCGCCACCACCTCTCACCTCCTCGCCTCCTGCCCGCTCTCCCGGCTTCCCGCCCTTGCTGCGGGCTCTCTGGTCTCCACTGGCAGCCGGAGAGATGCTTTCAAATGTCAGTCAAGGCCCGCCACTCCTCCCGTCTGCACTCTCCCGCCTCTCCTGGTCCCCTAGTACTGTCTCTAACGTCATCTCCTGATTCTTCCACCTCACATCGCCACCTCTGCTATATTCTGAGCGCCACCTGCCCCAGGGCCTTTGCATCGGTGGTTTCCTCAACTTGCAAACTGTCACAGACATCTGCCTGGTGCATTTCCTCGCCTCCAGGCTCTGCCTTAGCCCCCATCTTCCTAGTGAGCCCTACCTAGACCACCTTGTTTAGTCCTGCACCCAGCACCCCCAGGCTCCCTTACTCTGCTCTACTTTTTCTTTTTCTTCTTTTTTTTTCCCCATAGTACCTCACACCTTAAAACCGACTATAAGGTTTACTTATTTATTACCTTTAATATCTGTCTCTCTTCCCTGAAGAGTAAGCCCACAAGGGCTCCCAGAGCTTCTTTCTGCAGCCTGAGCATTTCCACGGGGGTCTCTTCGCCGGGGGCGTCACCCCATCACCTCCTGCACTTATTCCTCCTGGTGCTAAAAGAACCTCCTTGGAGGTTGGGATCCGATGTAAATAGTTTACACTCTCTGGAATCGAAGGTGCGTGTGTCATCTCTGCTAAGGATGCTTCAATATTAAACCTCGTTCGATGGTGGAACAAACAGCTTTGTTTCTCGTGAAAGGAGATAGCTGAGTGGAGGGCGGAGGCAGACACAGAAGGTGTGTTGTTTTGTTACGCCCTTTCCGGTAGCCAAGAAGTCTTGATATAAACTGCCAGCATTTTATCATTTATGCTCCTATTTTTTAGTGGAAGGTAAGAATTTGGGGTCTAAATGGGGTTGACAAATTATGACTGCCACCCATTTCTAGAAATAAAATTTTTCGGAACATAGCCAGGATCATTCATTCACATATTGGCTGAGGCTGCTCTCAGTCTCCAACGGCAGGGTGAGTGGCTGCAACAGAGGCCATGTGCCCGCAGAGTCTCAGATATTTATTCTCTGGCCTTCACAGAAGAAATCTGCCACCTGACGCTCTAGAAGAATCTGGCTAGTTGTGGAAGAGACCTAGTAGCTTGGAATTTAAAAGCTCAACAGCCCGAGTCCACAGATCTTTGCTGAATTGTTTTGTGTACAAGGTGCCAGGGTTGGAAATGAAGAAAATAGGCAAAGGGGTAGCTTTAGGGACCCTTCCAGCCCTGACTCCATTTCGATTCAGTTTCTTTCTCCCCAATTTTATCATGAATGTTTTCAAAATACAGAAAAGTTTTAAAAATTGTACGGTGAGCACCAGTCCACCACTAGATTCTACATTTTACCCTCTCTGCTTTGCCGTCTCTATCCACCCCCTAGCCATCCGTCATCCACCTCATTGATTACTGTTATTTTTTGGTGCATTCTGAGTAAGTGGTGGGCTTCAGTGGACTTTGTCCGTAAACACCTCAAGGTACATGACATCGACTGGAGGTTAATTCAAGTTAGCTTTGGCATATTTACTCCAACACTGTGATCTTGAAAGCAGCCTTCATTCAGGCAGAATACACAGCCTTATAAAAGCTGAAAACTGAGAAAGGTTATCAAGGTGCCTGAGGTATCAGGGGACTCACTCACCTGAATGGCTCCATCTCTCTGGTTCAGAGATGAATGGGCCTTTCAGGGCCAGGAATATTTTGCTTGTGATGACTTCGAAGAAAGCGCCGTGGCTTTAAAGAGAGGGTCATAAGCTGTTCGTTTCTGGCAAGCTGCCCCAAAACCCGGGAAAGACAGAAAGGAACACAGTTATGAGTGTCATGCAACAGTTGATCCCGAGTAGCTTCTGGGTCAGAACCCTGGCCAATGGACCGGACCGAGTCTATGCAGATCGTGCTCAAGAGGGTGAACACGGAAGTCCCGTGTGCACATCCTTTCTGGATGTTTTTGGTTGTCCTTGGCCACGAGCACATTAATGCCCTTCATAAATGAATATTTACAAAATAATCAGCCCCTGACTTGGAGCAAATTGATTTCCTGGGTTCAGAGAGTCTGAATCCCTAATATGGAATATTCTAGAGATATTTGTCATTTAATGAACAGCAGCTAGAGTGCCCTGGGAAGCAAATTACCCAATCCTGGCCAATCTGCAAGAAAGATTTTTATTTTATTTTTACTTTTCACTGTACGAAAAATTCCATTGGTTGCCTACAAACCAGTTTAACTTTCTCAAGATTTTTTTTTAAAGAGAGACTTTTTGAGGGAGTTCCCACTGTGGCAAGAAGGTTAAGGATCTAGCGTTACCTCTGTGGCAGTGTGGGTTCAACCTCTGACCTGGTGCAATGGGTGAAGGATCTGGCGTTGCTGCAGCTGTGGTATAGGTTGCAGCTGATGCTTGGATTCAATCCCTGGCCTGGGGGAAAAAAAAGACTTTTTGAGTTGACTGCTTGAAGGAGAAAAAAATTGCAGATGATGAAATGTGTAAGATATCCATGTATAGAATTCCCATTGTGGCGCAGTGGAAGCAAATCCGACTAGTAACCATTAGATTGTGAGTTCAGTCCCTGGCCTTGCTCAGTGGGTCGGGGATCCGGGGTTACTGTGAGCTCTGGTGTAGGTTGCAGATGTGGCTTGGATCCTGCATTGCTGTGGCTGTGGTGTAGGCTGGCAGCTGTAACTCTGATTCGACCCCTAGTCTGGGAACCTCCATATGCTGCAGGTGCGGCCCAAAAAAGCAAAAAAAAAAAAAAGGTGTCCATGTATTTCTTTAAAAAATATTTTTGAGGAGTTCCCGTCGTGGCTCAGTGGTCAACGAATCTGACTAGGAACCATGAGGTTGCGGGTTCGATCCCTGGCCTTGCTCAGTGGGTTAAGGATCTGGCGTTGCCGTGAGATGTGGTGAAGGTCGCAAACGCGGCTCGGATCCCGCGTTGCTGTGGCTGTAGTGTAGGCCAGCAGCTACAGCTCCTGTTAGACCCCTAGCCTGGGAACCTCCATATGCCGCGGGTGCGGCCCTAGATAAGGCAAAAAAAAGACAAAAAAAATATTTTTGAGAAAAAAGTAAGTTATACAGAAGAAGAAAACATTTTTGAGTAGAACAGGAAAAAAAGTCATATAGAAGATGTTGGTAACGTGGGTGTCTTCAAAGATAATGGTGTTATTTGGCATCATTTAGTGATTGATAGAGTATCTACACACTTATATATCCAGCTGCCTGTTCAACATCTCCAACTGGATGGCAAGTGACAGTGTGAAAAGTGCTCAAAGCTCCATGTACAGGGTCCCATTTCTCATCTCAAAATCAGGCCTTGTTGTAGTTACATGCAGCATATTCCATTTGAATTTGCCCCCTCACCTCTTTTTCCGCCTCATTTTCTCTCTCTCTGTCCCTTTTTAGGGCCGCACCTGCAGCATGTGGAGGTTCCCAGGCTAGGGGTCAAATCGGAGCTGCATCCACTGGCCCACACCACAGCCACAGCAACTTCAGATCTGAGCCGCGTCTACGACCTACACCACAGCTCATGGCAATGCCAGATCCTTAACCCACGTGAGGGAGGCCAGGGATCGAACCTACATCCTCACAGAGACAACTCTGTGTCCTTAACCCACTGAGCCACAACGGAAACTTCAGGTTTTTTCTCATTTTAGGTCTTCTAGCTTTTCAGCTCTGCTCCCCGCCCCGTCACACCAGGCTCCTGCTCCCCGCAGCGGCCTTGCTCTGACGATTCACACCCTCGGACTTGGCTTCTCTCTATGACTGGCTTCTCCGAGTCTCAAGGAGAAAGGGGAGCTCTCCTGCCTGTGGCAGTTTTGGAGCCTGAGGGGATTCTGAGTCCCAAGGAAGCTTTGAAAAAGTGATAAACTGAAAGCATCGTCAAAAGTTATGTCGAATCTAGTATAGAAACTGTTGAGGCATACGGTAAAGCCATGCTCTCCCATTTTCTCGTATTAGGAAGCTGCCCCAAATGCTGTGTGTGACAGAGGACACTTTCAGGACACCTGTGCTTCACAGGTTACTGCCACTGCGAGTGGGACACAACAGTTCAGCTCTCAAGTCTAGTTCACTAAATTTTTATCTTACTGGCTGGCTGCTTGCCTCTATCATAACAGTTAGGTGGACAGATCCACTTTCTGAAAGGGTAAATATTTTTAAGCGTTTTTCTTTAGCCCAGAGAGATCTGAAAATCCACCTCATCTTTTTTTTTTTTTTTCCACATAAAAGCATATTTTCCAGTTAGCTGTTTTCACAAAATGAACAACCTGGAAACTTGAGGGGCTTAAAACAACCATGTTTCTTTGCTCACAAGCCTCTGGGTCCAGAAGCTGGATGTTCGTGCCTTGTCCACGTGGCGTCAGCTGGGGCCGCCGGGGGTTGGAGGCGCTACCTCCCAGATGACTTGTTTGTATGGCTGGCACCGCAGTGTCCTTGGCCTCTGGCTCCTTCCTCACATGGCGTTTCTTCTTCCAGGGACCTTTCCACGTCGCGTGCGCTTCTCCCAGATTGCTGCTCTCAGAGTCATCACTCTTCTTATGTGGCAGCCGGCTTCCCAGAGGCTGGAAGCAGAAGCTTCCAGGCCGTTTCAGAGCCATACCCAGAATTGGCACAGTGTCCCAAAGGGGGATAAACAGTGACTGGTCAACAACATGTAGTCGTGATGACTGCCACATCAAACATCTCTCCCAAACCTGAGGGGACAGGCAGGCAAGGTTTCCTAGAGGAAGTGATGTGGAAACGGAGAGCCAAGTGGGGATAAGCCAGATCAAGGAGAAAAAGGTCTAGGCACAGCAAGCCAACGAGAGGGTAAGTGCACATTCTAGAGCTTAAAAAATTCAGCATAATGGAAAGAGGGGGTGCTTCTGTGTGTATGCGTGTTTGTCCTTGAGCAAGTGTCAGCATGCTGAGTGTGGGGCTGGGTTAAAGACATCACAGGGCTTTGTTTTGAGGGCAGTGAAGGTTTTAGGCAGCTA
Organism: Catagonus wagneri; assembly: GCA_004024745.2. Taxonomy (NCBI): domain Eukaryota; kingdom Metazoa; phylum Chordata; class Mammalia; order Artiodactyla; family Tayassuidae; genus Catagonus; species Catagonus wagneri. The sequence goes on from PVHT020000195.1 coordinate 4,691,095, forward strand.
TTCCATTTCCCTGTGACTTGGAGAATGCTCTGCTAATCAGAGAAGATGGATGGTGGCCACCAAAATGGGAAGCACTGGGGCGGGATCCCAGCTGTATCTATGACCTACACTACAGCTCACGGCAACACCGAATCCCTGACACACTGAGGGAGGCCAGGGATCGAACCCACATCCTCATGGATACTAGTTGGGTTCGTTTCCACAGAGCCACAACAAGAACTCCTGGTATAGTTTTAAGACTGATTTTCTTTGATGTCTCTTTTAATATATTCATTCTCCAAGTTGTTTGTTACAGAGGAACTATCCAGTGGTATCCTTGCTGGGAATATAGTTTCTATCTATCAGGAGTAGGATTGTGTACATGAGTTAGTTACAGTATTCATTAGAACTATTCAATTTATCTTACCAGAATTTGGGGATGATGTTGATAATACAGTCCTTTTAATGAGAAAAAAATGGAAAGCACTGGGTATATTTAAGAGATATTTGAGAGAATAGGAGCAGAATCCACAGGCTTTCAAGATGGAGGAGTTAACGTTTTGTCTTTTTTTTGTCTTTTGAGGGCCGCACCCATGGCACATGGAGGTTCCCAGGCTAGGGGTCCAATCGGAGCTGTTACTACCAGCCTACGCCACAGCCACAGCAATGCCAGATCCTAGCCATGTCTGCAACCTACACCACAGCTCACAGCACCGCTGGATCCTTAACTCACTGAGCGAGGCCAGGGATCAAACCCGCAACCTCATGGATATTAGTCAGATTTGTTTCTGCTGCGCCATGGCAGGAACTCCAGGAGTTAACTTTTTGGCAGGCAATGCAGAAGCTTTTTTTTTTTTTTTTTTTTTTTTGATTTCATGGCTGCACCTGTGGCATATGAAGTTCCCGGGCCAGGGATCAAATCCGAGGCTTTAACCCACTGCACCAGGCCAGGGATGGAACCCATGCCACTATAACTGAGTTTTTAACCCACTGCGCCACAGTGGGAACTCCAGAAGCATTTACTAAGAACCAAAAAGTGTTACACAGAGAGCCCTTGGTTCTGTTTTATTTGGAGACAGCTACAGAGGTAAGTATAATGATGATAAACAGCAATATTATTTCATTGCACTTTTTTGTATTCATAGCAGCTTTCTTTTTTCTTTAATTCAATGAATTTTAATATATTAATAGTTGCACAACCATCATCACGACCTAATTTTACAACATTTCTATCCCAAACCCCCAGCCCGTCCCTCCTCCCACAACCTGTCTCCTTGGGTAACCATAAGTTTTTCAAAGTCTATGAGTCAGTTTCTGATCTGCAAAGAACTTCTTTGTATCCTTTTTAGATTCCACACATAAGTGAGAGCTTATAACTTTTTGTCTCACCATCTAACTTCATTTAACATGATGGTTTCTAGGTCCATCCATGTTGCTGCAAATGCCATCAGTTCATTCCTTTTAATGGCTGAGTAGTATTCCACTGTATATATGTACCACATCTTCTTTATCCACTTCTCTGTCCTTGGACATTTAGGTTGCTTCCAGGTCTTGGCTATCGTATATAGGGCTGCAATGAACACCCGGGTACATGTATCTTTTCTAGGCATGGTTTTCTCTGTGTAGATCGCCAGGAGTGGGATTGCTGGATCAAACGGAAAATCTATTTTTAGTTTTTTGAGGACTCTCCATACTGTTTTCCATAGCAGTTGCACCAATTCCATATTTATTATCTCATTTAGCTTTGGCTCATTTAAATAAAGTGGGAAGGGGGGATTTGAGCCCCACATATAAGGAATGGAGTCCTTATTCCTCTACTAACTGTCCTCTCAGAGCAGGCGTTAGTCTGGCCCACTGCCTAATTTTTAGTGCCAAAAATGGTTTTTAGGCTTTTAAGTGCTTGAAATTAAAAAAAAAAAAATCGAAAGGAGAATAACACTTCATGACAAGGGAAAGTTATATGCAATTCAAATTTCAGTAGCCGTAATGAAAGCTGTATTGAAACAGTGGCGCCCTTTTATTTACAGGTTGCCTCTGGCTGTTTGGTTGCTACCAAGGCCAACTGGAGCAGCCTCCACAGAGAATACCTGCAAAGTGCTCGAGTGTTTACTGTCTGGCCCTTTACAGACTCCTGTTCTAGAGGAGTCACTTTGGGTCCTTTTTCAAAACCAGGCAATGCGCTTTTGGGTGTTTGGAGAACAGAAACCGCGCAGCGGCTTATGCAACCCCACACTCCACTGGGAAAACTCTCCAAACTCCCGCCCCTTTGTAAGGGGCGAACAGCAGGCAACTAGCAATTGTGTACCGCTCAGGACCTGACAAGCTCATTTAATTCTCATCACAGCCCCCACCAGGTGGTACTGAATTATCATCACCATCTCCATTTTACAGTGGAGGAACCCAGGGCCCAGAGAGGCCAAGCCATCTGCCCTAGGTCACGCAGCTAGAAATGGTGAAGGGAGGATTTGAACCCTTGAAACCAAGCTCCGTGGGCTGCTTAACCGGCGGACTCCAGGTAAAGACACGTTTCCTAGTAGGTCGAGCTGGGCCCTTTGCCCTGAAGGGAGCACCTGCCGGTCCTATCCGTCCCACCCAGGGCCCAGCGCGCCGCTCGCTGGCTGCCGGGGCTGCAAGGGCGCCTGGCCCAAAGGCAGCGGAGCAGGCGGGGGCGAGGGAGCGGCGGAGGGCGGAGCTAGAGGATCCGCCCGGAGGACTGTCAATCAACGGGTGTAGCCCCCGCCCAGGGCCCCCGAGACCCACAGACGCTCGCCTTTCTGCGGCGGCTGGCGGCGAAGCGCTGAGTCACGGTGAGGCAGCTGCGCGGCGCCCTCCGAGCCCGCCCTCTGCGCGCCCCCGCCGCCGCCCGGGCTGCCGCGGCCGCCCCGGACCGGAGGGAGGACCCGGGTGGCGCCCGCGGGGCCCGGTGCTGGCGATCAGTTAACAGGACTCCGCCCTCCCCCGCCCGCTTTAGATTCTCAGGGGAGTCTCCTAGGGAGATGGTCAAGGTGCTTAAATAGCCTTCCGCCGTTTGGCACTTTGCAGACGACTTGTCTTTCTGCAGAGCGTCGCGTTCTGGTAAGTCCCTCGTTAGTGCTTCACGTGCATGAAATTGAGTTGTATGAGTCTGGAAAGACCCAGAAATAGTCCACACAGGAGGCGAGGATGTGAACTACTTTTTAGACACCCGTAGGTAGGGGATGAGAGTTCTGCAGGGCTTGGACGATTGCGCTCATTTCTGGTGCCCAACCGGTAAACACGGATTGATTGCCTGCCCCGGGGGTGGGGGGCTGGGGGGCACTTTAGAGTGAGCCTTGGCTGGCTGGAGGGCTAGTAGAGTGAGTAGGTGCAGCTCACATTCTCAAAGCACTGACTCTACTCCTTTGAGGTAGGCAGTCTTATTAGGTCTGTTTCACTGGTGGAAAAACTGAGGCACAGAGAGGCGTAGTAGTTGGCTTCAGGTCACACAGCTGGTGTGCCGTGAACTTGGGATGCAGACCCAGGCTGTGTGGCTCCCAAGTGTTGGCTTCTTGCTAAAGCATCTGTCTTGGTTTGAGTGGGAATATTTGAAGGAATGGATCATATAGTTTGGAGAACAACTTTAGATATGGAGGTTCTGTCTGCACGCATTTGAAGTGGAAAGGGGTTACTTGGCTTTTTTTGATTTTTTTGTTGTTGTTGTGTGGACTTTAGACCCACGAAAAGGAAGCACTTTTAAATTCAGGGTCTAGATGGGTCCTGAAGTACAGATTGTATGGTCAAGGGCACCTCCTCCATGTACTTCCTGTGCTCTCTTAGGAGACTTCATGAGAATGCTCAAAGATTTCTTGCCACTTCAGTTGGCCCTGAACTTCAGGGATAGATGGGTCTTTGAATTTGAAGACCCTCCGAGATCCCTTTCGGTACCAAGATCTTTGTCATGTTCAGGTGAGAGTCACAAGCTCTTGGTTTTGCTCCATGTGCCCTATGTCGCCACACAAATCTCTTGAAGCTTATGGTAGAAGCCACCTCAGGGGGTAGCCCGGGGTAGGGAGGAGGCTGAGAGCTTTCATTAAGGTCAAGCTGATCAAGTGCTCACTTGAGGTTCTTAGTAAGTGAGGACAGAGTTGTTACTGCTAAACCTCGACTACACCAGATAACCAGTGTAAATCATGGGTAGCATGCTGGGAACCTAGTTAGTACTCCAATGCGTTCACCATCTTAATTGTTTTAAAGTGCCTAGCCCAGGCCTTGTGCAGAGTAAGCAATTAATAAATTGCAGCTTTGAGTATTTGGAGCAGGTGTGATTTTAATACCCTGTGTTTTATAGTCCTGAGGTGGTCCTTCCTTGATGACTTCTCTGTTTTTGAAAAATTTGTTTGTTTTGCTTTTTAGGGCCGCACTCGCAGCATGTGGAGGTTCCCAGGCTGGGGGTCTAATCAGAGATACCAGCTGCCAGCCTACGCCACAGCCACAGCAATGCAGGATCCGAGCCGCGTCTGCGACCTACACCACAGCTCACGGCAACGCCGGATCGTTAACCTACTGAGCAAGGGCAGGGATTGAACCCGCAACCTCATGGTTCCTAGTCGGATTCGTTAACCACTGCGCCACGACGGGAACTCCTTGTTATATTTTTTGATGACTTCTCTGTTTGGTTGTCCCTCCCCTTGCCCTCCAGCCTCTACAGCTCAGCCTTCAGCACTTTCTGTTTAGCCTCGCACATGGCGGCCTCCAAGAAGGTTACGCTCTCGGTGCTCAGTCGGGAGCAGGCGGAAGGGGTCGGAGCGCGGGTCCGCAGAAGCATCGGCAGACCTGAGGTATGCTGGTTGGGCGGCTGCAGCCTGCTGGTTTGGGGAGGGCACTGTGGGACCCTGAGGGGAAACTTGGGAATAGAGGGCAGGAGGCGATCAGGAGATGCCCTGTGGGGGGCCAGAGAGGCTGCCCCAAACTTAGCAGTTGGGGTTCCCCTCGAAGCAGCCCCAGCCCCGAGGCTTTCTGCCACAGGGATTCAGCAGTGCTGAGCAGAGGGTGTAGCTGAAACGTCTGTGCCCTTCTCTACACACCCACGACCCATCCTGGGCTGATCTGTCAGCGTCACCAGTCACTCCCACCTGACACCCCCAGATTTACACACCAACTGGTCAGAGCACTAGGGAGAAACTGGGGCCCAATTCCAGATTCCCATGAGAGAGAATCCCATTGGCTTTGCTTGGGTCAGGACTCTCCCCTTGGCCATTGCCAGGGATGTGAGTTCCTAGAGAAGCTGCCGAGACCCAACTCTGAACCTCTTGTGGGGGGTAGGTGGGGGCTTCTCTCCGGGAAGGTGATCGTAGGTCAGATAGATGCCTTTCAACATTAGAGAGCACTTATATTTGCAAATCAGGGGGATACATGGCGCTTGCGGACAAGAAAATCTTATGTGTGCAGAAAGATAATCAAATGGTGGTTATAGTCCAAGGAATATGGTGTCCAGCACCGTACCAGATTCCAGAAACAGAATTCTGCTTATTGAGTTATAATCGACATTAGTTTAAGACGTACAACACAATGCCTTGCTATTTGTATATACTGCAAAATGATCACAAGTCTGGTTAACATCTGTCACCGTACATAGAGAACTGTTCTTGTCATGAGAACTTTTAAGATCTACAGTCACCACGCTCTACATCCCATTCCCATTTATTTTATAACTGGCACTTTGTCCTTTTTGACTGCCTTTATCCATTTCACTCACCGCCCCCTCCACATTTGGCAGCACATCTGTTCTCTATCTACGAGCTTGTTTTTAGGATCTTAGATTCCACATTTAAGTGAGATCATGTAGTATTGTCTTTCACTTTCTGACTTCTTTCATTCAGCATAATACCCTCAAGGTCCATACATGTTGCTGCAAACAGCAAGATTTCATTCTTTTTTATAAATGAACAATATTCCATTGCGTATATATACCACATTTTCTTTATTCATTCATCTGTCAGTGGACACTTAGGTTGCTTCCTTGTCTTGATTGTTGTAGATAATGCTGTAGTTAATATGGCGGTGTATATATTTTTTCAAGTTAGTGTTTTCATTTTCTTTGGATAGATACCCTGAAGTGGACTTGCTGGACCATATGCTAGTTCTACTTTGAATTTTTTGAGGAACCTCCATATTGTTTTCCATAGTGGCTGCACCAGTTTACATTCCCACCAGCAGAGCACACAGGTCCCCTTTTCTCTACATTCTCACCAACACTTGTGATTTCTTGTCGTTCTGAGAATAGCCAGCCTAACAGGTGTGAGGTGATAGCTCATTGTGGTTTTGATTTGCATGTCCTTGATTAGTGATGTTGAGCATCTTCCAAAAAAAATTTTTTTTTGCTCTTTTTTAAGGGATGACCCTGTGGCATATGGAAGTTCCCAGGCTAGGGGTCGAGTTGGAGCTGCAGCTGCCGGCCTACACCACAGCCACAGCAATGCGGGATCCAAGCCGCATCTGTGACCTACTCTGCAGCTCATGGCAATGCCGGATGCTTAACCCACTGAGCGAGGCCAGAGATCGAACCCATATCCTCACGGATACTAGTTGGGTTCATTACCACTGAGCCACAACAGGAACTCCCCCTCCAAATTTTTTTGAGTAAAGGAAGAAGAATATTAGGGAAATGGATGCTTTTGAAAAATGAGACTGGTTTGTTCCTTTTCTTAAAATCTGCTCTGGTATTCTCTTACTCTTCCTACCGTTAGCTTCCTATTCATCAGAGAACGTCCTCTGAGTCCTGTCAAACATTGTTTTCCGAAGGGATATACGCAAACAGGATTATTGGAAGGGCTAACAGCACAGTGGCTGTTGGGAAGCTGCAGATGGAGGTGGTGTCATTTTCTACTAGGCCACGTCGCCAACAGAAGAATTTGAACACCTGTCAGTAAGCCCATGGTTGCACGTGGAGGGTAGCTAATACTTTAACTCCATCTGTCCGAAGCACGTCCCCTGAGAGGTTCCTAATTGTTTTGGTCTTGTGATCCCCTTTGGTGGTCCGCTGAAACCTATCACTTCCTCCTCAGTATGTTTTTTAAATACATAAAATATGTAGGATTACATACAAAGGCAAACCTTCACATTGAAATATGGTTAGCAAAATATTACAGAACAAATTCACAATTTAGTAACTTAAATGACAGCTCTCATAACATTAAATAAGGAGACTGGGTGGCGCTTCACCGCCTACCTAATTTCAGAGCTGTAGAGGCGTGAGCAGTAGTTTGGTGTACCTGAAGCAGCTGTAATGTGCCACGGAAAGAGATTTGATTTCTCTTGGTGGCACAGTCACAGGTCCTGGTAATTTACTGTGGTTCTCTGACTACATTCATCATTAGAGGAAATGTCACATTTCAGTCTGGGGCTGGTTGGTGGTGTCTGTTGCACACCAGTGTGAGTGTCCTGGATGCCACTGAACTATATACTTAAAAATGGTTCAGATGGTACATTTTATGTTAGGTTTGTTTTATTACAAAACAATTTCAGAAGAAAAGGAATTTCCAGTTAGAAGTTAGTGAAATTAAAGATGTGTTTTTTTCCAGCCAAATTTACAGTGACCCTGAATTATATCCATGGTACCCCAGTTAAGAATCCCTGGCTGAAAACCTGTGCTTTAAACCTGCACATATGTGTATAACTGATTCACTTTGCTATGCACTTGAAATGAATACAACGTTGTAAGTCAACTCTACTCCAATAAAATAGAAAAATAAAGACCTCCACATTCTGCTAGTTCAAAGGGTCTCCCATGTCCCAGGTGTCCCTCTGCTGTAAAGAAAAATAAATGGATAGAAATCATTCCTAATGCCATCACCCTGGTTTAATCACAGTTAATTCAGAGGGTGTTTCCTTTTGTTACTGTAAAGCTACATATTTTAGCTGTACAGGATAAATAATTTTGTGTCCTTAGTTTTTCATTTAACATGGTAGCATAAGCACTTTTCATGTTATAAATTCTCCATAAACACCATTTAAATAGTTATAATATATTCCAGTGTATGAACATGTGATTATTCTCTTACTTTTACCCTACCTTTAAAAATTGAGGTATAGTTGATTTTGTAATGTTGTGTTAGTTTCATGTCCATATATATGAATGTTCTTTTTCAGATCCTTTTCCATTATAGGTTATTACAAAGTATGGAATATAGTTCCCTGGGCTACACATTAGGTCCATGTCATTTATTTTATATGTAGTGCTGTTTATCTGTTGAGCCCAAATTTCTAATTTATCCGTACCCCATTTTCCGCTTTGGTAACCATAAGTTTTTTTTCTGTGTCTGTCATCTGTTTTTGTTTTGTAAATAAGTTCATTTGTATCACATGTTAGATGCCACATATAAGTGCTATTGTATGATATTTGTCTTTCTCTGTTTGACTTACTTCGCTTAGTATGATCAGATCTAGGTCCATCATGTTGCTGCGAATGGCATGATTTCGTTCTTTTTATGGCTGAGTAATATTCCCTTGTATATGTGTACCACATCTTTATCCATTCACCTGTCAGTGGACATGTCTTGGCTATTGTAAATAGGGTTTCTGTGGACATTGTGATGCATGTATTTTTTTCAGAGTTTTTGCCTTCGAGTGGGATTTCTAGATCCTATGACAACTCTAGCTTTTTTTTTTTTTTAAGGGACCTCCATACTGTTTTCCATAGTGGCTGCACCAATATACATTCCCTCCAGCAGTGTAGGAGGGTTCACTTTTCTCCTCGCCCTCTCCAGAATTTATTTGTAGACTTTCTGATGATGCTGGCCCTACTTTTGACCATTGGGATTGTTAGCATATTTGTTGGCACACTGCCAACTTGCCAGAAAGATGCACCCCAGCCGTCCCATCGGCAGAGAAGCAAAGCATCACTTTAACTTAAAGGCATTTACTTTTCAGACCATTTACACCAAGGCTCTGTCTGTGGGAAGTAACATCTCATAAAATCCTAGAGCCCAGAGCTAGTTTAGCATAGAACTTACAACCGTGTTGAGTATCAGTGGCCCTAGGTGACACGTTCCCTGTGACTGTTAAGGTGGAGGTGGAGGAACTCCGTGCTCTTCACTGTGAGTTCTCGCTGGCGCTTTCCACTACCATCGGGTGTGGGCGGGGCAGCCGGGCAGGAATTGCAGTGAGCCTGAGCTGAGTTCCTCCGTGCTCCTGTGTTTGCCTCTGTGCCACACTCCCGCTTCCACCAGGCAGTCCTCGGTGGGCAGTCTTCAATGGCTCCTAGGCACTCACACCTAAGAGGTGTTAGGTGTTCAGGTCCAGACCATTGCAGTAAAGCAAATGTCGCAACAAAGCGGGTCACATGAAAAATTTTGGTTCCTTGGTGCACATGAAATTTATGTTTATACTATGGTGTCATCTATGAAGTGTGCAATAGCATTGTGTCCAAGGAAACAATGTATATGCCTTTGCTAAAAAAAACTTTATTGTTAAAAAATGTTAATCGTCACATGAGTAGTTTCTTAATGTCATCAGACAGCCTCGGTCCTGGTTGATAACAGCAGCTGTAGATGACACTTTCTGTTATCATTGCCTCTAGACATTGAGTCAAGGTGGAGGATCAGAGTCACAGCTCAAGTCCACTCAAGGCCATATTTAGACCTCGGTCTGGATTCTGGGCTGGCAGTTTCCTCCTATGCCTTCATCGTTACCCCCAGGCCCCAGCCCGGAGGCTGCGTAGGCCCAGGGGTAGTCTGAGTATTGGAGTCTGCCTCTGAGGGGTCTCTCCTGCTTCGGGGCTGTTGTCACGGGCATAGTTGCCCTTCTGTCAGTTGGATTAGGCCCGGTTGTGTGTAACAGACAGCATCCTCCAGAATCGGTGGTTTACATATGTAAGCATTTGTGTTTCTCTTTTGAAAACCCAAAAGTAAGTGGTCCAGGGTGGACCTGGAAACTCCGCACATCAGAATTGCAGGCTCATTCTCTCTTAGTTCATCCTTTTTGGTCCATTGTTAGTGTCTCAACCTTATGGCCCAAGGCACGTTGGAGCACTAGCAACCGTTTGCCCTTGGGTGCAGAAAGGAGGAAGGGTGGGGGGAGGCCAAGGACATATGTCCATCCTCCTTTTACAAGGGATTTCCCACCCAGCAACTTCTTCATGGTTCTCATTAGCCAGATGCGGTCATATGGCCACACCTAGCTATGGGAGAGGCTAGGGACCTAGTGCAAGTACCGCCTGGGATGCTGGGGGAGTATCTTGTATGTAGGGTGTATTCAGAATTATTCTGGATTCAGTGGGGCGTCGTAAAAAAGCATAACATCAGCCTTATCCCCAAGGAACTGACCTTCCTGGCAGCTGCTTCCATTGCTTCTGGATTTAAATAAAATGCCGGGCTGCTGGAGCTGTGTTAGGGCAGCCACAGTTTTCAGTTGGCCTTCTTTTTAATTTTTTTTTTTTTGTCTTTTTGCCTTTATGTGGAGCCGCACCGCGGCATATGGAGGTTCCCAGGCTAGGGGTCTAACAGGAGCTATAGCCGCCAGCCTTCGCCACAGCCACAGCCACGCGGGATCCGAGCCGCATCTGCAGCCTTCAACACAGCTCACGGCAATGCCGGATCCATAACCCACTGAGCGAGGCCAGGGATCGAACCCACAACCTCATGGTTCCTAGTCAGATTCGTTAACCACTGAGCCACGAAGGGAACTCCCGGCCTTCTTGAGATCACAAAAGAAATAGCTCGGAAGCTGCCAGCTGGAGGTGGCAGCTAAAGAATATGGAACTGTTTGAAGGAAAGGAAATTCTCACATGGTGCAAAAACTTTGAAAGAGCATGAGTTTAATACGTAGAAAGAGGCTGATGTGGAAGAGTTGGGGACCGCATCCAGACCTTTTAGAAAATATGAGTTCTTCTATAAATCAGGTCTTGTCTACAGATGACAGCATGTTCTTGAATACTTGCTGAGCGTCTGGAGAACGTTAGTGACTTTGATGAGCACCGATCTGCAACCTGCGGGTAAGACTTCAGGGTGACCATCTAATGCAAGACGCTCTTGCGTGTTGGAGGAAGAGTGTCTCTTACACACGTGCCCCATCCTTTGCTAGATAAATACCTCATCCCGCTGACTTTCCCCTGAACCAGCCCCCTAGCTTCTGTAGTCTTTTCCTTGTCCTGGTTTTCCTCCTGTGTGTGTCCTTAAGTCGTGGATCGGTGACTAGAAGGGTAGACTATGGGATCCAGGTATCAGAAGTAGGGCTTTCCAGACATGGGGTAACTACTGTTGGGTGGGTGGTGGGTGGTGATATGGGTAGAACTGGAAAGAAGAGACTCCTTCTTTTCACCATGTGGTTAACAGCAGGACGTATTTGTTCATACGAAACTCTGATCCCAAGAGACAGTACATGCCTCTCGATCTCACTTTTTACCCACATTTTAATACCGTAGAACCACAGTAACATACACTGAAAAGCCAGCTTGAGGCTCCAAGCCCTTGGCTTTGCACGCAGGGAAGCTGTGTCTCAGAGATTTATAAAACTGGCACCAAATAACAGATACTACCCATCTCTGTAGAACCTGCCGTGCTTTGGGCACTGGATCAGGTCCTCTCCACTCATTGTTTCCAGCTCTTCGGGTTATGTGTTATCCTATGAGAGAAACAATGTACAATAAGATATGAGAGTTGGGTTTTTTTTTGTCTTTTGTCTTTTTAGGGCCGCACCTAGTGGTTCCCAGGCTAGGGGTCTAATCGGAGCTACAGCTGCCGGCCTACACCACAGCCATAGCCACGCCAGATCCGAGCCGCATCTGCGACCTACACCACAGCTCACAGCAATGCCAGATCCTCAGCCTTCTGAGCGAGGCCAGGGATCGAACCCGCAACCTCATGGTTCCTAGTCGGATTCGTTTCCGCTGCGTCACGACGGGAACTCCCAGATATGAGAGTTTTTGATCTCTCCTCCCAACCCCCGTTCCTTTCCTGGGCTTTCATTGAGCTGAAATGGAGTTAAGAGGGACAGCATGAGGTTGAAAGGACCCAAAATGTGAGTTTCACTGGAAAGGGCGGAAGGTCACTGGTGGAAAAGAGTGAATTCAGAAGCTGAGGGGGAGGAGGAGAAGGGGAAGCCCTGTCTCCAGATGGTTGGAGATTTGAAAGGTTACAGTGAGAGATGATGGAAATATTGGAGACATATATTGGCAGATGTGAAACGCATCTTTAGCTTTTTTTAAATTATAGTTGATTTACAATGTTGTGCCAATTTCTGCTATATAGCAGTGACCCAGTCGTACATGTCCCTTCCCTTTCTTATGTTATCTTCCATCATATCCCAAGAGACTGGGTATAGTTCACTGTTCTACACAGTAGGATCTAGTTGTTTATCCATTCTAAATGTAATAGTTTGCATCTGCCAACCCCAAACTCCCCATCCATCTGTCCCTCCCCGCCCCCCTTGGCAACCACAAGTCTGGTCTCTGTCTGTGAGTCTATGAAACACATCTTTAAGTTGAAGCCCCCCTCCCAGCAATTTTGAGAGAATTCAGTAAATATTTGAATTATTTTCTGATTACATTTTTTTTTTTTTTTTTTTTTTTTTTTTTTTTTTTTTTTTTTTTTTTTGCTTTTTAGGGCTGCGCCAGTGGCATATGGAGGTTCCCAGGCTAGGGGGTCAAATTGTAGCTACAACTGCCAGCCTACACCACAGCTACAGCAATGCCTGATCCGAGCCGCGTCTGTGACCTACACCACAGCTCAGGGCAACGCTGGATCCTTAACCCACTGAGCGAGGCCAGGGATTGAACCTGCAACCTCATGGACACCAGTCAGGTTCGTTCCCGCTGTGCCACAGTGGGAACTCCTGATTAGTTTTTAATATTGGACTAGTGAACACGGGGATAAGATGTGTTAACAAAAGGGCCAGCTTTATATGGGTTACAGGCCATGTTTTAAAGTGAAGAAATTGAGACTTGACTAGGTTAAAAAAACTTGCAGTGACTTGTTGAAATTTGTGTGCGTGTGTGTGTGGTTTTTCTCCAAAGAAAGTGAACGTAAGTCAAAACCAGAGACAGAAACAAAGAAAGGGTTTTGCTACTTTCATTTCTAGCAATATGACAGAGTAGATAGCTTGAAACAAACAAGCAAACAAATAAATAAACAACCTAAAAAATAATTCACTGGGCTAACAGGAAGTTAGAGAAGTTCTTAAAGTCCAAAAACAGTGAAAAAGGAAGAAGAAATAGGAAATCTGAACAGTTTCATAGCCAGTAAGGTGACTGAGCCAGTGATGTTATGTTATGTGATGTTATGTTATGTTATGTTATATTAGTTTTCTCTGTGCCTGTGGCATGCCGAAGTTCCCAGGCTAGGGATGGAACCCATGACACAGCAGTAATCAGAGCCATAGCAGTGATAATGCTGGATCCTTAATCTGCTGTGTCACCAGGGAGCTCCTTGAGTCAGTATTTTAAAACTTTATGACAAAGTCAACAGGTCCATATTTTACAGACAAATTTAACCAAATATTTAAGGTACAGACAATTCCCGTAATACACAGATGAAGCTTCAAGGAGTCCCCAAATGACTTTATCAAGTGACATTACCTTCCTATCAAGACCAGACAAGGACAGCAAATGAAGGAATAATTGCATTACATGTGTAAACATTTTTGCAGAAATCATGAGCAGAGTATTAACCAACCAAATACGGCAGTGTGTAAAAAAGATTATATATCATGACCAAGCTTGGATTATCTGAAGAAAGCAAATTTGGTTTAATGTTAGAAAATCTCTTTACATAACTTACCAATGTTGATATTAAAAGGGAAAAAAAAAAGGTATGTCTCTATCACTGCAGAAAATGGATTCAGCAGAATTCAGCATCCATTTATGCTCAAAATTTAGTAAACTAGAAATAAAAGAGTAATTCCTTAACTTTTTCAGGGGAATCTACGGAAAACTTAGATTAAACCTGCTTAGTTTCACCTGCTTAGCAGTGAAACTTTAAAAAGTAATGTATGTACCACTAGGGACTAGACAAGGATGTCTGTTACTATCTCTTTTACTCAACATTGTTGTAGAGGTGCTAGACTGCCAAAAGACAGACAGAAAGTAGAAAGGTTGAAATTGAAGGGGGGAAACCAGTTATTTGCTCACGGGTGTTGGTTGGAATATTATTCCCAAATATTCACTCCGTCTCACTTTTAGGTACATTACCCTTGAGTCCCAAAGGGGAGGGCTTAAGTGCCTTCCTCTGCCTTTGGCCTTGACCGTGCCCCATGCTTTTGGCCGATGGGAAATGTTACGGTGATCGCGCACCAGTAGCTCCTGCCCTTGGCTATGAGACCAGCATGTCCTAGAGAGTGGCCACCGTTTCAGCTGGGGATCCAGAATGAGAAGACGTAGAGGTCAGTCACGCCCAGCAAAACCCAGAGAAACTGAAGCCTGCGTGACTTTAATGCAAGCCAAAAAAAAAAAAAAAGAAAGAAAAAATGTGTTTGGGAACGACTGGGCAGAAGCTTGCTGGTGAATACACTGCTGGTAAAGATGTCTACAAAGAAAACCCAAAAGAAGCTACAAATGAATTATTAAAATTAATAAGAGCTTAGCAGTTTTCAAAATTGCCTTTCTATTCGCATTTCTCATCCCCAGCAGCAAACTGTTCAAACATTATTTAAAAGTACTGTTTGCATTACTGTCACTTTGCAGTGTAGTTTGAAATCAGGGAGTGTGGTGCCTTCAGATTGATTCTGTTTGGGGTCTTGTGTGGTTTCGTATGTATTTTAGGATCGTTCTATTTCTGTGAAAAATGCTATTGGGATATTAATAGGAGTTGTGTTGAATGGTTTGGGTCATATGCACATTTTAACAACATTAATTCTTTCAGGACATGAGCACAGAATACCTTTCCGTTTGTTTGTGTCATTTTCACTTTCTTTCATCACTGTCTTATAGTTTTCAGTGTATGGGTCATTCACCTCCTTGGTTAATTAATTCCTAGGAATTTTATTCTTTTTGATGCAAGTATAAGCAAGATTGTTTTCTTAATTTCTCTTTCTGATAGTTTATTGTTAATGCATAGAAACTTAACAGATTATTGTAGTGCTTATTTGAAATTTTTTTTGTGAGGGGCGAGGGGGCTGTGCCTGATGCATGCAGAAATTCTTGGGCCAGGCATTGAACCTGAGCCACAGCAGTAACCCAAGCCACAGCAGTAAAAACACTGAGCTCATAACCACTGGGCTACCAGGGAACTCCCAAGAGAAAATCTTAAAAGTTCTTGTCACGAGAAAAAAAAACTTTTTCATACCTTTGTATAGTGATAGGTAGTAACTAGATTTAGCATGATGATCATTTTGCAATGTTAACAAATACCCATTACCTTGTACATCTGAAACTAATGTTATATGTCAGTTATACCTCAATAAAAACTGTACCTATAAATACTGTAAAAAGTATGTTAGAAAAAATGTTTTAATATATGCAAAATCTTTTTGGAGGAAACTACAAATCCTATTGAAAGACATTTAAAAATACCTAAATAAATGGAGATAACCATGTTTAGGAATAGGAAAATTCAATATTATATAATGTCATTTCTTCCCAAATTGATCCATAGATTCAAAGCAGTTCTGATCAAAAGTCTTAACATTTTTGTTTGGAGACGTTTTTACTTTTTCTAGAATTTATATAGAATAACAAATGACCAAGAATAACCAAGACAGCCGTAAAGATGTACGAATGACAGCCAGATCTGTTTCTGCCACTCTTTGGGGCTCAAGATTTGTCCTCATCTTTTGCATAATATGCTGGACACTGAATATTCATATTCTATTTGTATAGATATCATTTACATACATATCTCAAACTCACCGTGACCTGAGATGAAGTCACCATGGCTATTTCAAGGCTGCTGCTTCTGTCTTGTGGTCCATAGCTAGACAGTTGGGAGTGACCTCTAATGCTCTTCCTTTTTTTCCCTTCTCTGTCACTCCTGCCATTGCCTGGCCTTTGTCCTTGCCCGGACTGTTGAAATCATCTTCTAAATACTCTTTGCCTCCTTTCTCTTCCTTTTCCAGACTGTCTTCCACATGGATGCTAGGGTGGTCTTTCTAAATCTCAACTTCTTATTAAAACCTATCTCCTTCAGATTAAAACCCAAACTCTTTAGTTCTTTCTAGGGCCACACCACGGCATATAGAGGTTCCCAGGCTCGGAGTCGAATCAGAGCTACAGCTGCCGGCCTACATCACAACCACTGCAACGTGGGATCCGAGCCGAGTCTGTGACCTACACCACAGATCATGGCAATGCCGGATCCTTAACGTGCTGGGCGGGGCCAGAGATCCAACGCGCATCCTCATGGATACTCGTCGGATTCTTCATCTGCTGATCCAGTGGGAACTCCCCCAAACTCTTTAGATTTGGCCTCTGTGCTCAGCCAATCTGTCACCATAATTCCACATGCATCTTTTTTTTTTAATAGAGTAGTTTCCTTACAGTTCTTCAAGCTTGCCAAGCTGCTGCTCTGCTGTTTTATTGAGAACATTCTTCCTTCTCCCTGTCTACTTGAAATAACTTCTGCGTGGACTCAAAGACCCAACTCAAGTGACAGCTCCCTGGTGGAACCTTCCCTGACCCCACCTCACTCTCCTGTGCGTTGTCTTCCTCCAGAGCATTTATCATCACTGCACCATAATCAGTTTTCTAGTCTGTTCTCCTATGAGATTATCAATCTGTTTAGGATATAGGCTGTATCTTGTTTGTGCTTGACAATGTCGATCTTAGTTGATCATGAAATGTTTGTCCACTCTTCACACTTCTTGTGAAATGTCAATTCTTTAACTTGGCTAATCTGTGTGTGTGTGTAAGTTCTTACCTAAAAGCAACGTGCATTTTGCAAAAAAGTAGCCCTAAAGAATCATATCATTTTCAGTGAGATTTGCTATGTCTCTTCATGGCTCTAAAAAGCACATCTAATCTGCTGAATTTTTTTTTTTCAGTTAAAAAATCTGGATCCGTTCTTACTGTTTGATGAATTTAAAGGTGGTAGACCAGGCGGATTTCCTGATCACCCCCACCGAGGCTTTGAAACAGTAAGTAAAACAACTTGACGGCAAAAGTATGTATTTTACAACTTACCTCTGTTCTTAAAATTGTCCAATAGGCAATTCAAGTTTAGAACCAATGACTGTTAGGCAAAAATTAATTTCTAAGTTCCTGGCTGTTAATAGAATTGTAGTATCTGTTTTACATGAAGTATATTCAAATTTAAATATTTACTCTTTTAAGTCTTCCTTGAATTTGCGCCAGTAGAGTCATTCCTATCTGAGCAGTTAATAAAGAGCAAGAATTGGCTTCTTAAAATATTTGTATAGTTAGGAGTTCCCGTTGAGGCGCAGCAGAAACGAATCTGACCAGTAACCATGAGGTTGTGGGTCTGATTCCTGGCCTTGCTCAGTAGGTTAGTGACCCGGAGTTGCCATGAGCTGTGGTGTAGATCACAAACATGGCTCAGATCTAGAGTTGCTGGGATTGTGGCTGTGGCATAGGCTGGCAGCTGTAACTCTGATTTGACCCATTGCCTAGGAACCTCCGTACGCTGCAGGTGTGGCCCTAAAATGCAGAAAAAAAATTATGTAATTAAAATAATTTGTTATAAAAGAAACAATTTAAGATATGCTTGAAATACTTTTATATAAAAATTTGCTTCTCGAGAGTTCCCTTGTGGCTCAGCAGGGTAAGGATCTGCACTGTCACTGCAATGGCTTGGGTTGCTACTGTGGCATGGGTTCAGTCTCTGGCCCAGGAACTTCCACATGCTGCAGGCCAAAAAAACAAAAACAAAACAAAAACAAAAAAACTTGCTTCTCTTCAAGAACTTTCAGAACTGTTTTCATCTCTTGCAATGAAATATTTTAAACCCTCCAGGATAATCTAAGGATACTATTGGTAGTTCAACTCAATTCTAAAGAAGTATAGAATCATGGGGCCAAAATGGAACGTAGCCTAAAAATTAGGACTTTAAGGCTACATATATATTTGTTTACAGATTTTTTTTCTTAGGGCCACACCCACGCAGCATATGGGAGTTCCCAGGCTAAGGGTCGAATCAGAGCTGCAGTTGCTGGTCTGTGCCACACCCACAGCAACACTAGATCCAAGCCGCATCTGTGATCTACACCACAGCTCATGGCAACTCCGGATCCTTAACCCACTGAGTGAGGCCAGGGATCCAAACTGCGTCCTCATGGATACTAGTCGAGTTCATTACCACTGAGCCACAACGGAAACTCCCTGTTTGCGGATTTAACATAAAATGTATAGAGATTCTGCTGAACACTTGCTTTCAGTTTTAGTTAATGAGGAAATAATAATGTATAATATAATATTGGGCCACTTTCAAAGATTTCCATTCTTCGCACACACGTATATTGTGGGAAAATGCAGGGACGGTTCCTGACAAAGTTTAATCATCTGCTCCATGAGGAAAGCCTATAAATTAGGAAACAGACCAGGGCTTAATGTGTTTGTCAAGGCCGTTACTGACTGTGTAAATATTTATTGATGTCTGGTGACATTGAAGGCATGGTGTCAGGTGATCTTTTGTGTGTGTGGGGGTGTGCGTTGGTGTGTTGGGGAGTGTGGGCAGAGGCAGAATGAGGCACGGCCCCTGCTTGCCTCCAGTATGCTCTCTAATTAAGGAGGTGAAAGGTGGACAGGTAAAGAGTTAACCTTCACAGTGGAAAAATGGAAAACGCCCAGAAGCTTCTGGAAACAGTATGAAGGATTGAGGTCGTTGGACCGGTTTCCCTTCCTTCTTAGCCTTTTGCGTTCTGGTTCTCTTCTCTGTCACCACTTCGAGGGCACTGTGCCTTGCTTTACAGAAATAATGGAAGCCATTCCTTTCACCTTCCCTACACCCATGCCGGATTCTGGACCCAGTTCCTGGAACAGGTCTCCCTACTGTGCTCTTCTGCTTCTGGTGTCAGGACGTTCTCACCACCCCATCTGACAGCTGCAGCTACCATTTTACTAATAGTCAAGATCTTTTCAAATATTACCCTCTCTATCATGTTTTCCAGACAGTCCTAAGAGGATAGCCTTTCTTCTTCCTTTGGCCCCCGTGGCATTAGATTTTTCCAGTCTCCTACACATTAGATCTTTCTGGTGGCTCTGTTGTCTTGTATTAGAATGAGGGGTTGCCTCAACCTCGCCTCCCACCGCACGCCAGGAGGACTGTAAGTTGCTTCTGCTGAGATCATCCCAGCCATCTCCACGTTCTGCAGTGGAGAGTCTCAGCAACACCTGGCTGAGTTTAATTGAATAAAAGAATGAGATGCTTTTTGTTAGTGATGAATATGTGAAATAAAATGAATGATGAAACACATTGCTTTCCTTTCCATTATGGAAAGAAAATTTAATTTCCTTTCTAAATTCCAATTTATAAATTGTAAGGCACTCAACTTTACCCTGGGAAGGGGTTCAGCTACAGAATATTACTATTTGGCTCTTGTAAGAATCTTCCTTAAAACTGTCGCTGTTAACCTCAGCCAATCCTCATCATTTGTGGATCTGGTATTCCTGCATTCACTTATTCACTCAATTAATTCGTACCCCCCGCAAATCAATAGGTGTGGTGCTTGCACCCTCACTCGTGTGCGTGTGCAGAGCAGACCAGTGTGCACACAGTTCCAGCTGAGAGTGAACAAAATGACACTCTGCCATCTTGTTTCAGCTCTGATACTGCAAACAAGTGTCCTTCTTGAGGTCTAATTAGTAGCTGCGTTTTGGTGCTTTTCATTGGTTGGTGCTCTCATTGTTTTAAATGTCTTCCAGGCCTAATGCTGAAGTGCTGTCCAGTGTTCCTAAGGGCCAGAAGGCTGTGAGGTGCCTTGTGTATAAAATACGTGTGTTAGAGAAGCTTCCTTCAGGCCTGGAGTACAGTGCTGCTGGCCATGAGGTCAGTGTTCACCAGTCAGCAATATGTAGTCACTAAGATGTCTTTAAACAGAAGCACACCTAAAACAAGGTTATGTATTGATTGATTCTTGGTTGTGACCGGGGGCTTGCAGGAGCCTAACTCTCTATTTCCCCAGGAGTAGTGGTTTGGTGTGGCTCATTCAGTGATGGTGGCAACTCTTAGAGAACATCGCTACTGTGAATAACTAGTCAGTTCTACCAGTTTTCCGCAGGAAAGCCAAGTACTCAGCTGTCTTTTACCGTGAACCTAAAAGTCTGCAATTCAAAACTGGACGCGCTTCTAGGCTTTTATCACCTCCTCCCTTTAGCGTTTTCTACAGGCTTATAAATTTTGAAAATGTTAATTAGTATAAAGAACAGAGTTAGAATCATCTGTTATCTTACTATTCGGAAATAGGTATTGCTATTGTTTTGATATATTTTCTTTCAGTGTTTTTTTCTTCTGGTATCAGGCTATATATGTTTGGTCTTTAAAAAAACATTATGCTGTTAGCATTTTTCCAGTATTTAATGAAAAAATACTAATCTTTGATGGTTTCATTAAGCATCTGTCATGAAATCGTACCAGTTGACATTATTACCACAGCAATATACAAGGATGGGTACCTGTTTTCTCTCAGCATCATCAACATAATATATTTAGCCACCTTTTCTTTGTCTTTGCTATTTTGGCAAAGATAAAGAAAAATAATACCTCACCATAGTTTTAATTTTCATTTTTCTTATCTGAGCAAGTTGGTTATCTTTTCATTTTTAAACATCTTTTTACCGTACATATTTATATCCTTAGCCTATTTTATTCTGTTGGGCTGGTGGTATTATTGTTTTGTAAATGCTCTTTATATACTAAGGAAATTGGGGCCTCTTCAATGATAGGAGTTGAAATACTGTTAAGAGGGATTAGGCTTGTTTTGTATGCCCCCAAAGGAAAATTTCTGGATACAAAGCCTAGATACAAACCAGCAGAAGGAAGAACTTTGTAACAGTTCATTATGCAAAGATGAATAGACCCCGGATCAAAGACTTTCTTATGTCTGGAGAAATACAAGCAGGCACCGAATGTTAACATAATGGGCGAGTTATCAACATCAGTGGTCTTCAAAACAGGCAGTGTGTGAAATGAGTCAGTGCTGTGCTGGGATAAAATAATAGAGTTTACATGTATATTTTTAAATAAAAATGATTTCGCTGGACTAACATGTGAATATAAAGTTTAAATAAGTTGCGCTTTTAAAAAAGTCCATGCTTAGGTTTTTTTTTTAAACTAATAGTGATACACGATCAAATTAATGTGGAGAATATTAGTATATAAAATTCTCATACCTCAAGCGTGATCGGGAACCAGCTCTGATATCACCTGGAATCTTAGGCTCCACCTCGAACTAGGAATCAGAATCCACATTCTAACCCCATCCTCAAGTGATTGCTGTGAACATCACGGTTTGAGAAGCCCTCATCCAGATGAGCCTCTGAGCCAGAAATCCTGTAATTCTCTGAGCTAAGAGCAAGGACCTGATTCTCCTGAGTTAATGGCTAATCACTTTTAAAAACTTAACTCTTCACTTTGGATAGCTTGATATTTTCTGTTAAAAACTTGCCTGAAAGGAAGAAGGAAGGTCCTGGAGAAGGAGGCCCAGCTGGTGGTCAGATTTCCCTGCCTGGGGCATCTGAGGGCAGAATGCTTTCGCAGTTAGCGATGTGTGCTCGGGCCTGATAGCGTGATGTGTTTAGGGCAGCTCTGAATGCTCAGAAACAGCCATCTGAAAAATGCACACACCACTCTTCCGTTTTAATCCACGCCCTGCCAAAGTTTAGTTTTGCCTGCAGGAGCAGTACTTCAAGGTCACGCACTGTTGATGAACCTTTCACCTACCCGGAGAAGAAGCAGATTCTGTGCCTTTCAAACTCATCCTTTACGTTATAGCCCCGGGACTTTGCAGATGTGTGCATTGAAATCCCGTGTTTCTGGGAACCCCTTGGTTCTGGGAAACCAGTGCGTCACTTCTGCGTCAATTGAACTGTTAGAATACCTGTCATGCCTTGCTTTGCCCTTGACATTTTAGGGTGGTCTTGTCCGTCATTGGGCTTAGAAATGTTCTATAAAGTTTTTCACTACAAGCCTCGGCAGGTTCTTTGATTTTTTGTTCAAGAGAACAAACCCGCTCTGTTGCCAAGGGTGTGCCCAGCAGCAGAGCCACACTCCTGTTTACTGGTTGGCGGCCAGCAGCGTTTGCATGCAACTGCCTGAGCAGTGTCCCAAGAGGAAGGGAAGGGTCCTGGTGATTCACACCTCAAACTTAGAGCTGGATCCAAGCCACCCGTCTCTCACACGGCCTTTTTTTTTTTTTTTTCCTAACATGCATTGTACTTTCAGACTCAAACCATATCATTGTTGAATCAAAGCCACAAAAGCAAAGCTTGGTTGAATTCAGAATTCATTTTGGAAAGAAGAAAAATACTCTAGGAGAACGAGGAAAGAAGAATATTTTCTGAACTTCGTAAAGGTTCTGTTGTTCAAGAAACATCCTGTGATGTCTCCAACGTGGACGTATTGACATGTTCCTGTCGCTATGAGAAAGAAGACAAGAATGTCTGTCATACCATTATGACTGAATAGGCCTCGGGAAGCTTTGATGCTGTTAGTAAGAGTTACAGCCATTGGAAAAGGGGAGGAGGCCAAGTTATTTATTTGTAAGTAATATGCAGATAAAAGGAAAACCCCGTGGTGGCTGCATCCAAGACTGGCCTGTGATGTGACTGGAGGAGGACGGAAGGCACAGGGCTTGTCCTGAAGTTGTGCTTACAGAGCAGCAAGTGGACTTTAGCGTATGCGCTTATTTGGCATGAAGGCTAACAGATCATAAAGGAAACTAAAGCCACCCTCATTCCCCAGGACACCCTTGGCACCACCATGCCGAAGATAGCAACCAAAACCTCTTAGTAAATGGCTGCATAGATTGTGACTAAGCAAAGCTCACTTGCTTTCCTGCAGAAAAGCTTAAAGCCAGAGGAAATTTGCCACGCGATACTATTAGCTACCAGTTTTATGAGAAGCCTAACATGCTTCCTCTATCCTCTAAACCTCACAGCAACCCTGCGAAGTAGGCACTGTTACCCACCCCTGCTTTATGGACGAGGAACCCCAAACCGGAGAAGCAGTGGCTTTCAGGCTGGTACGGGGCAGGTGGGCCCATCCGCGCCCAGGCCCACACCTGCTGTCCGCTCCTCCGCGCCCCCGCTCCTGGAACAGAGTTCCCGTCCCGGACAGCGGAGAGTGCGTCAGGACGCTGACACGTTAATACCATTAGAAGTGACACTGCGCCGCTGCACGGATCCCCCCAGCTGGGAACACCTCGTCCTCGTGTGTGACTCACTGACTGTGGGACCTCGTGCTTTCATGGCGCCGGGAGCCGGGTTTTCCTGCATCTCCTCCGAACGTCCCGTATAGTGAGGAAATGGAGTTGGTTGACCGCCTGGATGTTCAAGGACAGTCGTTTAAGTTCTTGTTGCCCACAGGAGGCCGTTCGTGATCTAGGAATGACATGTTCGTGCTTTAGTTGCTTATGACTTCCTATTAGAACCGCAAGTTGCAGTTCCCGTCCCGGCTCACTGGTTAACGAATCTGACTAGGAACCAAGTGGTTGCGGGTTCGATCCCTGACATCGCTCAGTGGGTTAAGGATCCGGCGTTGCCGTGAACTGTAGTGTAGGTCGCAGACGCGGCTCGGATCCCGCGTTGCTGTGGCTGTGGTGTAGGCCGGCGGCTACAGCTCCGATTAGACCCCTAGCCTGGGAACCTCCACATGCCGCGGGTGTGGTCTCCAAAATGACAAAAAGAACCTAAAGCTTCTGTCCCCTCCTATATACCTTTTGGTCTGACCCCACCCCCAGCTTTGCCCCAATATTTCAGTCTTTTAAGGACCAGCTGGGGGCCTGCCTTCTCACGGAGTTATTCCCCCATTCCTCCAAATCCGTCCTCATCAGGATTAATCTTTCCTCCGTGTTCCCGGCAGGACTGACTGTACTTCTCTTTAGCATTTGCTTCTCTTAGCTGCGTATTTTAGTAGTGTTTCTCCCGCTGGAGTTACTGGAAGCTTCTAGAAGGTAGAGAAGGGACGATCACTGTGTTCCTTTGGGTGCTTCCTAACTTCCTGTTTATGATTTTGTGATGACATTTTCTCACAGGCTAAAATGAGGGAAAAAGGAAAAGAGAGATTAAAAATTATTCCAAAATCAGAAGTTTACTTAAAAACACGAAAGACCAAAAAATTTGCATCCCTCTATCAGACCTCTTATGAGAAAATGTTTTCTTGCTTCCTGAAGTCCCAAATCCCCAGAACTGTGGCCCAGGATCAAGTGTAATGAATACATTCACTGAAAGCTTGAGAAATGAAATCCTTACCACGAACTGAATCAGGAATAATAAATCACCCATCCAAAGGTGTCAGCGGCTTAATTAAGTTAAATATTATTATAATGAAATTGTAACAAAATATTAAAACAAGAGGGAAGTGGACACGGTTCCCTTAACTGCGCCTCTCCGTCAGAACCCCGTGAGCCCCAGGTCCGCCCAGAACCACGTGTGCAGAGGAGCGGTTCAGGCGCGTTCTTAGGTATCCGCCTTGACAGCGTTTAATAGAGACTGCTGAGCTGGAGAGCCTCCTTCCGCACCACAACACAGCCCATCCTCTGATGACTGGAGGGCGGCCTGCCGCTCGGACACATGGTCTTCGAGCAGAGACAATGTGAGTGGGCAAGAAGGACCTAGTTGGCAGTGGATCTTTCAGCAAAATCCCTGGTTTGGTGGGAACTGATTTTAGAAAACATCGAGCATGCCTCATGAAGGCCAGCAGAGGGCACTCTTAAACAACAGTGCTTGGAACCACCCTCTTTCCCCACTGGGTGCAGACACAGTGCTTTTTTATGTGGGAAATTGGGATAATCCTAGAAGCTGGCAAACCATTCCCTTGAGGCCCCTTCAATATAACATGGGGGATGAAACAGTGGACTTGAGGATTGTGGCTCGGTGGTTAACGAACCCGACTAATATCCATGAGGAATGAGGGTTCGATCCCTGGCCTCACTCAGTGGGTTAAGGATCCCACTTTGCCATGAGCTATGGCTCGAGACATGGCTTGGATCCGACGCTGCTGTGGCTGTGGTGTAGGCTGGCAGCTACAGCTCTGATTCGACCCCTAGCTTGGGAACCTCCATGTGCCGCAGGTGCAACCCTAAGAAAAAGACAAAAAACAAAAACAAAAAAAACAATGGATGTGGACACCTTGACCACACTTTAATGAGATGTAGGTGGTACCATTTAAGAAGCTGGTCTGATGATGACGGGGGGGCCAGGGAGAGTTTGTCTGAAGAGATTCCCCAGAGGGTTGACTCCTGAGTAGGGGCTGAAGAGGAAGGGTATTTCTGACCCTGAGGTTCTAGAAGCAGCTGGAAGATTCTCAAGGAGGTTGCAATTCAGCTCGCCCCAGTCATTAGATTTGGGGATGTGGCTGTGCGTGTCAGAACTTTTACCCAGAGTGGAAGGAAATTTAGTAGATGTAGGAGGCTTTTGAGAATGGGAACAACAGAAAAAATGGAAAAGGAAAATTGCTGATAAATCGGTTGTTCATTTCTCTGTAGTTGGATGTCACTGGGTAGAGCTTGTCAATGTCTAAAGCAAAGAAGGATCCCTCATCACCTCATCTCAGGCTCCCGTGGCTGCCTGCCCCGCCGTCAACCTATTATCTACTTTACCCGGGAATCCTGAGGCCTGTTTTCAACTTTAAGTACAACAGCATAAGGACCCTTTGTTTGCCAGAGGTGGCGGTTGGCCTAAAGCCCCGCCTCCTCTTGCAGCACCCTTCTGCTCTCCTTCCAAGGCAGGCCTGGTGCTCACGCCAGATGCATTATTGCCAAGATGGCGCCAGCATTTGTGGGATGACATTGGAGAGTGAAAATGATTTTATTCTCAGAAAATGTTACGTCCTTGTCCTGCTACTATTAATGGCGTATTCTTAGTCACACTAAGCCTCAATGGTTTCATCAGTAACATGTATTTAATGATATATTCCCAGGGTCAGATGCTTTTCAGCACTGAAATGCTATGCAAATACAAATTGGTGCCCTCCCTTCTTTCTTCCTCCCTCCCTCCCTTCCTCCCTTCCTTCTTTCTTCCTCCCTTCTTTAATCTCCCTTCTATAAATCTTCATTGCCAGCTTTATGCTCAGTCTTCAGGGAAGTTGCATTTTCTGAGGGGAGACAGACAATAAACAAATAACCAAAAAAGTATACACTATAGAGTCCCTTTATGAAAAAGCAAGGATGAAGAAACAACCAGCTTCAGGAGGATTAAGAATAGATCAACCAGTTAGATGGGCTGTTTGGGGCGACCTCTCTTAGGCAGTGACATTTGAACAGAGGCCTGAATGAAGTAAGGACGAAACCCTGAAACTATCGGGGGAAGTACATTCCCAGAAGCTCGAGGGAGGACCTAAGAACGGGATTTCTGCGAAGTGGGGCAAGTGTGCCGATTCCAGAACTTACTGAACGCTTGGTTATGTGCTTTGTACACATCACCTGAGTTAGCCCTCACCGCACTCACCACCTGGGTCCCTGTTGTACATGAAGAAACTGAGCCTCTGAGAAGTTAAGGACTTCACGCCTCATCTCACACCTGGTAAATAAATGCCAAGCTCAGATTCCAACCAGGGCCCCAGGGCCAGAGGTGGTCCCCAAGGAAGGGCCGCGCCAGCAGGGGGGCAGTGCTGGCAGGAATCCCTGAAGCATTGTGCCTCCTGGGCTTGTAGCAGGAAGTGTCAAGGCAGGACCCAGCAGAGCTTTAAAAGATGTGGGTTTGACCTTTTGGCTAAATACCTGAACTATGTTGGTTATCTTTTCCCTTTTTGTGAAAACGACCTTGTGGCCCTCGTGAAGGTGTTTTTGTGGGGTTGGTATCGGATGAGCCAACTAAGGGGGGTAATTTTCCAGGTTTCTCAGTGATTGCTCAAAAGATTAAAACATTTTTGTAAAATAGCTTGGGTCCTGAATTATATGGATTCAAACATTCTCTGTGTCCTTGAAGGCCAGTTGGCTTCGATTACGCAAGATGTTCCTTGCCGGCCTCTCTCATCAGCTATGACCTCAACCCATGTTTTTGTTTTGTTTTTCTCTTTTTTGTACTCAGCTACCAATAGAAAAAAAAAAAGAAAAAGCCACCATTTTAGGGCAAATGGAAATGAAAAGAAAATAGAGTTTAATCTATCATATAACTTTTTTCCTTTAAACGGCATCTATAACATTGAAAAAGGGCATGGCACTCTTCTTACTAAATACCAGCCAGAAAGAAACAACAAAGTCTCTTTGGTGCTGTAATTCTTCAGAAATAATTTATAGCTCGAGGGACACCTTCTCTCAACTTCACCTTGCAGGTGACACTTTTCTTTCATTACTGTTGTGGGTTTGTGTCCTTCTTCCAAATGCAAACACAAATAAGAACGGACAAGGAAGCACAAATATTTCGTAAAGATGGGTGGAAAGTTTAGGACTAGGAGGAGGAAAGGACGCAGCAGGACCAGGAAGCATGTCAAGTCCTTTCGGCAAACACCTGTTTCAAATCACAGATTTCTTAGACACATGCAACTCTCAAGTTTGAACATAACACTGCCTATTCCGTAGCCACCCACCAGTTCTCCAGGTGTTTGCAATTACGTAATGTCCTGAAAAATCATCTGGATCATGTCAACTCTCAAAGTACTGCTTGAGGTTTTATTTTTATTGTTTTTAATCCTCTGTAGACATTAATTTATCCTTCAGGTCTCAGTGTAGCATGTATACCACTTAAGAAAAATAAGAAAGAAAAGAATAAATCAAGGGTCAGTGGTTTCCTTGGTTTCTGGTTTTTCTTTCCCCAAAGGCGATAAGTGTATTTTGTTTTTTTGTTTTTTTGTTTTTTGTTTTTTGCCCTAAGTAGTAAAAGGCAGGCATTACGGATTCAGTAAAGCTTCTTTCACCAGACTTCTCTAATTCAGATTTTACAGTATTTAGAATAGGGGAAACGCTTTGTATTACCAGAGAAAAGAGGACATCCACACTACAAAAGTAGAAGAAAAGAGGAGCTAACTGTCTTCTCAGTCTTTTAGAAACAGTGTCGGAACTGCTCTCTAAAATCTGCCAAAAAACAACCAACCAGCCAAAAAAATCTCTTCCGGTATCCACATAATGTTTCATCCTTAAATAGGTCACGCTCACCACAATTTACTTTTGAAAGTTGCCTGACATATTTTCAGATGATGAGCAACTTGAAAGCCCCTAGGCTTGGATAATCGAAAAATCTTGGAGGCTGGAAAGAACATGATTTGCAAGAGGCTCCTTTGAGAATCCCAAGGGGAACTTCAGCCCAAACAGAATGAAAATTGCCGTTATTACGCAGTTATTTTAATTAAAAATGCATGCATAACAGGAAAAGGAAAGCAAGTATAGACACTGCTCCTTATAGATTGGCTGGTTATTTGAAATTTGTCCTCTGAAAAGTTGAAGCTTTGTACGGAGTCCTAAGTACTTAATTCTTACTTTGGCCCGAGTGCCCTCCGTAATGACTCCAGGTCTTTCCCACCTAGTAACGTTAACGTCAGAGCTGACTAAGTCGTTCTCACAGGTAGTATGGAGTTATTCTTCTGATTCTCAGTGTTCTCCCCTAGATCTCGCTGCCTTCCTGTCCAGCCCCAGTTCATCTACACAGGGAGCCCATAATCTCCAGCCTCTCTGCCGAGTACAGCTTGTCACTTATTTCCGTTCACTGATTAGCAGCAGCATCTTTGTATCCACCCCCCAAAAATGTTTGCACTGTGAAAAAGTAAACTACTCATTGCAGAAAACTCACAACTATTAGAAAAGCAGATAATAAAATGTACCTGCAAGTCCATCCTCTGGGGATGGCCTTTGGTTTTAGCACGTGTCCATCTGGGCACTTACATGTATAGGCAACATGACCAGATACAGTGTTATTAAATGAAGCCATTTAAATACCTCATTGCATTTGACCCCTTTAAATACAATTACTGTTCTGTAGCCTGCTTTTTTTATTAATATTTCATTTTTCTATGTCAGCAAATAGAGATCTGTATCACTTTTTGACAGCTGTGTAATAATCGTCTCTGGCCGTAGCATTGTTTAGCTAAGTGTTCCCTGTTAATTCACCATCCACGTTGTCCTTGTCTTTTTGCTATTATAGGAAACATTGCCAAGACAGATTTGTGCAAACGTTTTGTATTCTTGTTGTCTCCTTAGATTTCAGTCTTAGAAATGGATTTTGTAAATTCTTAACCCATTTGGAGCACGTCGCTGACTCTCTTTTCTCATCTGGTTAGTCGCTTGTTCCAGTACTGTTTAATGGAAAATGCATCCTTGCCGCACCGATTTGAAGTCGCTGTCATTTTATGCTAATTCCCCTCTACAAATGGGTCTCGTTTATCCCTGTGCCAACATCGCACCGTTGCCGTTGCAATAGTGAGTTCCCAGATGGTTCTGTGGATATAAAATCCACTCATCCTCACAGGTAGTATGAGGAAACAGGATCCATAGGATACACAGAGATCAGTGTAGGACGAGATTTATTATAGGAATTGGCTCTCGCGATTAAGGAAGGTGGGAAATTTCAACCTGCCATCTGCAAACTGGGGAAGCCGATGGTCTAGTTCAGACCAAGGCCCGAGGCCCAAGGGACTGCTGGTGAAAGTCCCTGAATCCAAAGGCTGAGAATCGGGAAGTTCTGGTATCTGAGGGCAGGAGAAGGTAGACAGCTCAGCCGAAGAAGAGAGAGCCGGAGTTCACCCTTCCACCGTTTTGTTCTATTTGAGTCCTCCCCGGCTGCGGTGGCGTGTGGGGCCCACCCACACCGGTGGTGCTGGATCTTCTTCACTCAGTCTACTGATACAAATGCTCATCCCTTCCAGAAACGCCCTCACAGAGACACCCAGAAGTAATGTTTTACCAGCTCTCTGGGCATCCCTTAGGCCATTCAAGTTGACACATAAAAATAACCATCACAATCTAGAACCTCCAAGGAGTTCCCATTGTGGCTCAGCATAATGAACTCGACTAGTATCCATGAGGACGCGGGTTCCATCCCTGGCCTTGCCCAGTGGGTCAAGGATCTGGCGTTGCCATGAGCTACGGTGTAGGTTGCAGATGCGGCTCAGATCTGGTGTTGCTGTGGCTGTGGCGTAGGCTAGCAGCTGCAGCTTGGATTCGACCCCTAGCCTGGGAACCTCCATATGCCACGGTTGCAGCCCTAAAAAAGCCAAAAAAGAAAAAATAAAAGCAGTCCAGAACCTCCAGTTACTCTAGCTTTCTGCTTGTCACCTGCTGAGAGAAAGGTTGTCGCCAAGGCCGTTAGGTCCACAGTATACCTACCTCAGTGGCATTGTTCTGCAGGATGACTCACGGAGAACCCTCCGGCAGCCAGCCTTGATTCGCGCTGTAGGTAAGTTCTTAACAAACATTTGGTTTCAAGAACCGGCAGTCAATAAAATGAGCTCTGGAAGCGGTGGGTTTATTGTAAGGCTGCAATGTAAGATTTCAACAGCATGACAGTAGCAGCTCTTAAAGTGCCCTTAGTTGAGGTATGAGGGGGCAGAGTAAACAATGGCCCGTTTGCCCAGCCTGGGTTCTGAACCATTTGAGATGGAAGAGTGAAAAAGCGGACAAAAACATGCCTTTGTTTGCAATAAAGCTGATACTGTAGAATGTGGCTTATACCCGCAGGGAGCTGGGCTTCTGAATACTGCACCTGAGGCAGACTCCATTCAGATCTCACTGGCTGTGCCGGACTCCTGCCAGCCACCGCTGCGGGGCCTGGCCCTTCCCACAGAGGCAAAGAGCCAAAGAGGACGCTCGCCTTCTGTGGACAGGCTGGTTCTCACAGAAGGAGGGGAGAGGCGGGGTTCAGCGATGCGCTGGTTCTTCTTTCAAGTCCACCAGTCAGGTTCCGCTGTTCCCTTCCCACCAGGGAGGGGTGGGTGACGGGCAGAGGGGTGTTGACTGTTAATGGAGTGACCTCCATGGGGAGGGAAACGTCACAAAGGGGAGGGGAGGTTTCCGCTAACACTTTGTGGAAGGCTCTGCCCCACTGATGGAGTGGGGGCCACTGATACAGATGAGGACACAGCCATGGGAGGCCAGGGGCGTGGCTGAATCTAGGGTTGTTGCTACGCTTGGTTTGATTTTGTGGCCCCTCCTCATCTTTCTAGGCTTCTCTCTTGCCACTCCTGTTCCTTGAATGAGTCATGAAGTCGCTGCCTTCTTTTTCTTCACATGTGCCTGGCACACAGTCCCAGCCCACCTTCGCCACCATCTTTTTTTTTTGTCTGGCTTACTCGCATCCCTCCTTGACATCTCACTTCCTCTGAGAAGCTTTACCTTGTACCTGAGTGTGAGCTGAATCCTTCCTGTGCTCCTCACGGCGCCCTGTGCTTACCCAGCAGGACTCGCTCTGCAGTTCATTCCTGATTACTCTTCTGCGTGAGAATATGAGCTTCATGAGCAGTTATTTTATCTGTCTTCTCCTTTAGAAGACCTTAGTGATAATGTTCAGTGGATTCATGAATGAATGTTTTTGGTGAACTTGCCATCTTAATTATTTTAAAATTATTCTGTTGTAGGTTTTGTGTCTAGGAACTGATAATCATTTGGCTGTTTCCTAAATACACAGATATGTAGGAAAATGATCAAAAACCCAGTACCACTTAGAAGTTATAGAACAATTTTTGGAATTTTCACATTAAAAAAGATTGGTTGGGTCTACTTTTTATGCCTTAGGATAAAGCAAAAACATAGACTATGGAAGCAGTCTGGCCTAGACATGTCATGGGTTCTCGTATGGAGCAGGAAATAATGTTATTTGTGTAAAACAGCAGTATTTGATGTAGACACTTAGACTTTCGTAAATATTTTCTCTTCTCTTACCTCTTGAGTATATATTATTTATTTTCTTCCTTGTGGGTACATAATATCTCAACTCTGTTTCTTTTTGTGATTCTAGAGAGATGTGATTTGTTGGTAAAAATATTGTTATTTTACTCCTTTTTTTTTTCTTTTTGGTGCCACACCTGTGGCATATGGAGTTTCCCAGGCTAGGGGTAACATCAGAGATACAGCCGCTGGCCTGCGCCACAGCCACAGCAACACCCCATCCGAGCCGTGTCTGTGACCTACACCACAGCTCATGGGAATGCTGAATCCTTAACCCACTGAGAGAGGCCGGGGATCGAACCCGCAACCTCCTGGTTCCTAGTCGGATTGATTTCTGCTGTGCCACGACGGGAATTCTCAAATATTATTATTTTAAAGTACTGATTTAAATTGCTCTGTTTGGTGGAATGGGTCTTGGGGCGAAAATGAGATGGGGCTTACGTAATTGCACAAGATGTTGGGACCTTAATTACAGACTGCATTTTCTTTTTTTTTATTAATTAATTAATTTATTTATTTTTTGTCTTTTTGCCTTTTATGTAGAGCCACACCTGCGGCATATGGAGGTTCCCAGGCTAGGGGTCTAACAGGAGCTGTAGCCGCCGGCCTACACCACAGCCACAGCAACGCGGGCCGCGTCTGCAACCTACACCAGAGCTCACGGCAACGCCAAATTCTTAACCCACTGAGCAAGGCCAGGGACCGAACCCACAACCTCATGGTTCCTAGTCGGATTCGTTAACCACTGAGCCACGAAGGGAACTCCAGACTGCATTTTCTGGTTCGCTCATTTAGTAATGGTTAGAGTTTTGAAGTAAAATTTACAAGATTAAAAAGGATAAGCACATTAAGCTTTAAAGAAAACACTGGGATAGCTAGAATCTGCAAACGTCATCTAGTGGTGTAAATGATCAGAGTTGTCGCCCATAAGCCTGAGGAGGGGAGTGAGGTGTGGTTTGCAGAGAAACGTGGTTTTGCACACACCTTTCAGAACTCTTGAGGCCGATGGGTATTTCTTGTTGACATTTACAGATGATTTCATGAATGTGTACAAAACGAGCAAAACAGAGTGTGGAAAATAAGAGTTGTACAGAGCGAGCTCCCACCCCAGCAGACACACCTTTTAAGCTTTCCGTATTAAATCGTGTGTTTCAAATGTTACCATGTCCCTGGGGTAGTTTAAAATAATTTCTAAGTATTTGGGTATCTTTTTGTCTTTGTTAAGATAATCATAATAGCTTTAAAAATGGGAATTTTAGAGTTGCTGGATTTTTCCTCTCAGCGAAATAATGAAATAAGAAGGGCTCGATTTTCTTGTGCTGTTTAAAATCGGTGACATCTCCTACCAGGAGGTACTGTGATTATAGAGGCACCCAGGAAGGTTTTGCTTCCCTTGCGAAATGCCTCCCATAGATGGTTGCTGATACTCAGATTTATTTATCAAGATCAGTGTCATCACATAGAACTTTCTGTAAAGATGCCTTATAATTTGCGTTGTCCGCTCTGCTGGCCACTAGGCACATGGGGCTCTTGAGCGCTTGAAGTGTGACTAGTTCAACTGAGGAGCTGATTTTTAATTTTAATTTTAATTACTTGAAACTCAGCCACACGTGGCTAGTGGCTGCCCCGACGGACGGCACAGAATCTCAACACGGACGATGCCTTCAGATTTAGTGCAGACGT
The DNA here is from genome assembly GCA_004024745.2 of Catagonus wagneri. NCBI lineage: Eukaryota > Metazoa > Chordata > Mammalia > Artiodactyla > Tayassuidae > Catagonus > Catagonus wagneri. The sequence goes on from PVHT020000195.1 coordinate 4,724,626, forward strand.
GCCTCTGGAAAAGTTGACTGTATATGAATTCATTTGACCTGTTTCAAACTTCTATGGAGCGCCTCGTGAGTTTGTGTGCCTGGTGTGGGAAAGACACCCCCTTTGGGTTTCCCCAGTCCGCTTGCACAGGAAGACGTGTGGAGACCTGGAGTCTATTGTCCCACACACTTGGGGGAACATGGCCTTGGTAACAGGGCCCTGCCGTTTCAACAGGAGCTGCCTCTTTCACCCTGAGCTCCGTGACCCACCGTGGCAGAGCCTCGGCCCGGGGGTCCAAGGGAATGGGTGGGGCCCCCCTCACCTGCTTGGGAGCACCAGTTGCTCAGGGCTGCCTCTGCCCAGAGGAAGGGGCTCCCACCTGAATTTCTCCCAGACATTGCACGACTGGCACGGCTGGCACGGCTGGCACAGCCCTGTCCCTGAGGCTCATTCCCTCAGCTTGCTCTAGGGTCTCAGCTGCTCCTGACGCTCTCCTCAACCCATCTTCAGTGCGAGAGGAGAACAGTACTTCACTGCTCCCCAACACCTACCTTTTCTTCGGTTTTGTTTTTTCACAGGTGTCTTACCTCCTGGAAGGGGGTAGCATGGCTCACGAAGACTTCTGTGGACATGCTGGTCAGTTGAACCCAGGAGACCTACAGGTATGGCCAGCATGAGTTACGGCTGATGGCTCCATGGGCCGTGGCTGTGGCTGCTTGATCCCGTCCACTTCCACTTCTGGTTCCTTCGCGTGTCCCGGCTCCGGTCCGGCCCCGCTCCCCACCCCCACCCGCTCTGTTCCGTCCTCGTCTTCTCCCTTTCTCTGGCTCCTCCCGCTTCACCTGCAGACCTGCTCAGGTCTCTTGTACTTCTCTTTCCCTTGACCCCACCGTCACCTCTCAGCTGCCACCTAGTCTTTTCCTTCCTTTGCTCAAAAGAGAGATCATGAGTCCCTGTCTCAACTTCCTCATCTTCCATCCCGTCCTCCACTCACTGCAGTCAGGGCTGGCTTCTCGGCATCGCCTCCCAGTTCTTTCTTGAAGCCATTCAGGTCATGGTCACTCATGATGTCCCAGCTGCCACATTCAGTGCAATGGTTTCACGTCCCATCTTTCTAGACCTCTCTGCTGACTTTGAGACAATTTACTGTGTATCTTCCAGTTCATTTGCAGGGGTAAGTGTTGTCACTTTTTAAGATCATGACCCAAACCCAGCCATCATCCTAGTCCCTCAGAGATGATTTTAAAATTAAATTCCCCAGGAAGTGCTTGGGTCATCTTTGCTGGGTTTAAAAGCCCCGACTCGGTCTCAGAGACCTTCTGGGATCATGTACACAGTTCGCGGGATGACAGCTGAAAATATTTGAATCGTGGTGTTTCAGTGAACACAGAATTTAAAGGCAGAAAAGCAAAAGGGCAGAGGGTCGTGGCCAAAAGTCAGCAGTCATCTCTCATCAGGAGCAGAACATAAAGTGGGTTCTTCCGCCTTCCTTGCAACAGTTCTGATGTGCCTGGTTCTCCATGGGATTGGGCCCCAGGTGCCCATGGATGTTACCTGCCCATGGGTACCGCTTTTAGCTTTCTCCCTTGCCTTGCTCACTCCTCCTACTCTCCCCTACTTGTATGTTCTCTTTTTTTTTTTTGCTTTTTAGGGCCGCACCTGCGGCATATGGAGGTTCCAAGGCTAGGGGTCGAATCAGAGCTGTAGCCGCCGGCCTGCGCCACAGCCACAGCAGCGTAGGATCCGAGCCGCGTCTGCAACCTACACCACAGCTCATGGCAACGCTGGATCCTTAACCCACTGAGCAAGGCCAGGGATCGAACCTCAACCTCATGGTTCCTAGTTGGATTCGTGAACCACTACGCCACGACAGGAACTCCTGGATCTGATGCTTTGATTTCACATGCGGAAGCATGGAAGACGTTTGGAAAACAAAAGGGCCCAGCAGTTGTCGCTGTGGTTGTGTTACTCCTCCTGACACCTGGGAACTCGGAAAGCAGGGCTTAGTTGCTTAGTTACCGAGGCAACCTCGTCCGCCTGGGGACTCCTTAGAAGCTGGGTTACATCTTCCTCTCTTTGGTGTGGTGTTTGCAGTGGATGACCGCCGGCCGGGGCATCGTGCACGCCGAGATGCCCTGCTCGGAGGAGCCAGTCCATGGCCTACAACTGTGGGTTAATTTGAGGAGCTCTCAGAAGATGGTGGAGCCTTGCTACCAGGAACTGAAAAGTAAAGAAATCCCTAAACCCAGTAAGGATGGTGTGACCGTGGCCGTCATTTCGGGAGAAGCCCTGGGAATCAAGGTAAGCTGCGCTGTCGTGTGTTCGTGAAAGCTGAGGTGCCTGGTGACATGAGGCTGGCCCCGTCTGGGTTGGGAGCGCACCTCGGGTTTATCACCGTTCATGTCCCACTTGATGGACTTGCTGCAGAGATGGCAGAATAAGTGGAACCGAAGGCAACCCAGAGTTCTTTTTTTGCTGCACACAGATCCATAGACTTGGGAAAATTACAGGAAAGCAAGCTCATGTAAATACTTTTGCACAAAAAGCCATTTTCAAGACGCATCTTAACATGTATGCAGATTTAGTCTATTTCCTTTTATTGATAGTCCAATTTTATAGCTCTCCATTTAAGAAACAAAAAACAAAACCAGCTCCCTGAAGATGTATTTAAATTAGTAAGGACAGCACACCACTGCGTCATAGAAAGTTGTTTAAACAATTAGCTTGAACGTTGATTTAATGCATCCGTGCCATGCCATGTACTTTCTTCTTAACAGAGACTTTATAATATTTTGGTTTCACGTCCTACCTTTTAATCAGGTATGATCAATTTTGGCTAAATTTTATGGACAGATTTTGGTAGGCAAAGGGTATGGCAAGTAATGTGTTCGTCGCTTCCTAGATGTGCTGCTGAGGCCGGGTCCCTAGGTCGCGCCTGCGGGGTAGTGAGCTTGGGGGCGTGGTGGCCTTGTGGGACCCAGAGAATGTTCGTGTGCGGGTGTCTAAAGGAAGTGTCCCCTGGGGAACAGAGACAGGAACCCGGACTGGGAAGAGAAAGTCGCCAAGCAAGGGTGTCATCTCAGGCAAAGTCCCACAGAGGAACCCTCCACCTCCCAGTTGTCCCCACCCACCCTGCCAGAGGGGCTGGGCCTTCGTGCTCCCTCCCCCCAGTGCACTGAGTTTGGGGTGGCAGCACAGAAATGGTTAAAAGGGACCAGGGTGGTGGTGGGGATCTGGGAGGGGCTCTGACCGTAGTCCCACTGTGCTGCTGGTTGTCTGTCACCTGTGGTTGAGACATCAGCCTCCTGGGAACCACTTAGCACCAGCACTTAAAACTATTTGAAATATTAATTTATGTAAATTTAAATTTTGTTTTTCTATAGGCACAGGGCTGGGCAGTGGGATGCATTTCCTAGTTAGGGGGATTGCTCATGATGATTGGTTCGGAGTTACTGGCTTTTATCTTTCTTGCACTATAACTGGGGTTCTGTACCTGTACTGTGCCTGGGAGTAGGTGTGATTCTGCTTTGCGTTTCCAATGCAAACACAAGTGGTTGAAGAAAATATCAGCGTTCGCTCCCTATTAAGCGCACACATCTGTCTGCTGTCTCTGCCCCTGGCAGGCCTCTGCCTGACTTTGCTGTAGGAAATGTCACCTTTCATAGTGTTTCTGTGGTCCATGTCTGTTTTGCCAAGCGTTGGGCAGTGCCCTTATTTATTTATTTGGTAATTTTAGGGCCACACCCGTGGCATACGGAGGTTCCCAGGCTAGGGGTCTGATCGGAGCTGTAGCTGCCGGCCTTCGCCACAGCCACAGCAACGCCTGATCCGAGCCACGTCTGCGACCTACACCACAGCTCACAGCAGCGCCGGATCCTTAACCCACTGAGAGGGGCCAGGGATCGAACCCACATCATCGTGGATCCTAGTCAGATGAGTTTCCACTGAGCATGACGGGAACTCCAGCTGTGCCCTTTATAACTGCGTCCAGAGTTTCTTTCTCTTCAGCTCCACAGGGGAGAGTTGAGGTCCCGTGAGGTCTTCCAGATGTAAGACTGAGGACTTGGCCGCGTGTATTCTCAGGCAGAGAGGGTCTCAGGAGAGCTGGGTTCGGGCACAGGAGAGGCCGCTCGCTATTTCCTGTGGCGTTTTTCATTCTGTGTTTTCAGGACGCTAGGGTTCTAAGGACAGGCCTTCAGGGGATACTGAGGCGAAGGTCAAGAGAGTTCCCTCTCCCCACTTCACCCAAAGCACAAGGCTGGGCCTGGTCCACGTGTGTTGGAATTGCCTTTAAGATTTCCTTTACAAAAAGAGTTGAGCATCTGCAGCTAAAAAGAGAAATCAGACCCCTGATTTGATGGGTAATCAAAGCCAGCAGTATCACTAATCCTTAGCCTTTGCAGCTGCTTCTCATTTATAGAAAATATAGTGCAGTTTTAATGGAGCAGCTAGTTCCATTACAGGCAGAGGGACATTTTAAAGCACGTCCAAGCAGCAGACTGTGTTCTTGCAGTCGCAACCAAGAGCTGGAGACCGTGTCTTAACTTTGTGAAATAATGTCCTAGTAGCTGCCGGCCTCTCTTTTGCTTTTTGTCAAGTAAAACATCTGAGGTGAATTACATTCTCCTAAGTACATGATCGGTCTTTAGTATGAGATCATTTTAATAAGGGACTCCTGGAACCCCAGATGGCATGGGGGTTCATTTGAACTCTGAGCGGCAGTATGGGGCTGTGGTTACCGGAATGGACTCTGGAGGCAGACAAGCTGAATTAGGAGCCTCGCCATGAACTAGCTGTGTGGCTTAGGGCAAACCACCAAACCTCTCTGTGCTTCATTGTCCTTGTCTGTAAAATATGGTTACTATGAAGATTGTGATTTTTTTTATACTGTAAGTTATCAAAACAGCACCAGACACGTTGTAAACACCACGTAAATAGTAGCTGTTGTTATTGTGATTACTTTGTGTTCACTTGGGCAAGAACTGGGCCGAGATTCATGTTTGCTGTCCATGCTAAAGGGACTTGCTGCGATCTGAGAATGGTAATTAATGTGCTCTCAAGAAAAGGTACCACCGTGAGTCATCATAAATGACTCTTGGCCATTTCTTGCTGGGTCTCTTAAGAAATGTAATTTTGCACATCTGAACCCTTAATAGCTGCTCACAAAGGGACAATTGCATCCTTAAAAGTGTAGGTCTGCCATAAAGGCAAACTGAAAATTGTTTTGCATCAGGAGGATAATTTTAAGTTCAATTGCGAGGTGAGGCTGATAATATACCTTTCAAGAGATTGATGTGTTTATAACCAACACAGAGTCACCAAGAACTCCCCTCCCCACAGCTAAACTATCCAGAAAATTTCTGCTCTTCTCCAATTTTAATATTCACATGGATTGCTCTGGGCTCTTCTTAAAATGCAGATTCTGATCCAGCAGGGCTGGGTGAGGCCAGAGAGTCTGCATTTCGCACCGGCTCCCATGTGATGCTAAGGCTGTGGTCCAGGCACCATGGTCTGTAAAATGTGTCAAGTCCACGGGATCCAAGATACGGGATGATACTTCTCCTGCTAAACAGTGTGATTAGGTGCCTGTAGGAGATGTTAAGGTCAAGCTCTGTGGCTTTTGGCAAGTTCTCAACCTTTCTGGGCTTCCGTTCCCACCTCCACAGAAACAGTGAGGGGGTTTTGTGCAAAATGCTAGATGCTTTTTTTCAAGCAACACCACTGATCTTTTAAAATTCCCAAAGGTAGATGGGCCCCGTGTTTTCAGGTTATATGAGTCTGAGCATTTCTTCAGCCCTTGGGAAACCACAGCCAATTTTGAGCAAGATTCTGCCAGGACAGCACAGACTAAAGTGAAGGCTGCAAGGGGGAAACCATCAAAACGAGATACTTTGAATAGTTTCTGTCACTTCTGGAAGGTCAAAAATCACATGTTTATTCCACGAGACTCTGAAATTCTCTAAACTCCGTTCCATCCTTATCAGGCAGTCTATCAGGATATTTATTGCCAGTTGCCTCTGGAACAGGATTTGTTTCCCAACAAACGCCTCTTCTTGCCTCCTGCTGTTTTAAATTCCATTATGTCAGAAGCAAACCCTACGGAGGCCTCAGCCCCACCAGGGTCAGAAAAAGGCAACCTAGAGCCAGACCGCTGAGGTCAAGGCCAGCCCCACCACTGACTGCCTTTAGAGAAGTCATGTAAGCTTGCTGGGCCTCAGTTTTCTCATCTGTACAATGGAGATAATGGTAATGACCCAGAGCGTCATTGGGAAGGTGAAATTGGTTAATGTGGATGAAAAACTTAGAGCGGTCCCCGGTGTAGAGTAAGCCCTCGCTAAGGGGTTGCTGCTTTTCCTTTGCAGAAGCTTTGTGCAAGATTCCTGTGGCCTACACACATCACAAGAAGAAGTTTCTTTCTGATGAGCAGACCATATATTCTTATATTGGAGGATAAGCAAAATTGCACGCATTCACTTCCAAAAGAGTCTGCCAAGTGGCTCATGTGATGGGCCCAGACCTTGTTTACCACTGTGCCCCCAGCGCCTGAAAGTGTCTGATACGTATAAGGCAATCAGTACATATTTTCTGGGTGTGTAAGTGAAGTCATCAAAATGTAAATGAGTGCTGGAATAAGAGAAACTCTGGTAAAGTCTGAAGGAGAGAGATGATAGAAGGATTAGGAATGACTGCAGTAAGCTTAATTCGAGCTCACTAAAAAGTTGAGAGATTAGTAACATTCGCCAAATTCTGTTTTCAAATACAATAAACTCTTTAAGGGATTAGGAAGCAGAGAAATAAAAAACCAGAACAATTTTTTTTTCCCCCACACCCGAGGCATGTAGAAGTTCCCAGGCCAGGGATCAAACCTGTGCCACATCAGTGACGATGTCAAGTCCTTCATCCTCTGAGCCACCAGGGAACTCTGATTTTTATTTCTTCCTTAAATGTGGCTGCTAGGCCGTTTTGCAAGATCCAGATTGTTCCCTGCAGGTTTCTGAAATTCCAGCAGTGACAGCACTCAGTGATGAGCAGAGGTTTGGAGGTTCCCGGTTCTCTTTAGGTGTCCACAGGCGGGGAGTCTCCTTGTCAGCTCGAGCATCTTTCCTGCGGGTTTCAGGGCATGGCCTGACCTCCAGCAGCAGACATAATTACTGGTGTGCAGTGAGCCCCTGTGGGCAGTCCCCCTTCCTGGCCGTGGTTTAGCTCCAGTGGTCATTGGAAGACCCCGTGCCGTGTCCCTCAGGCCAAAAAGCAATGGGCGCCCCCCAGTCAGCCCGTGTTGGTTGTGGGCTCGCACATGCTTCGTGCCCAAGCCTGCGATTGTCACCTCTGATTCGGAGAGCTGGTGGTGTCTCCAGGCTGTGGCGGGCTGCCCCAGAACTGGAGAGGAACAGCTGCCCGCCCACTTCCTAGCTTTCATTTTTCACCCAGGAAACTCTCACAGCAGGGTGTCATTTCAAACACTTTACCGTGAATGTATAATTTTGTTGTATCCGAGCTATCTTAATTGAATTAAAAATAAATAGTTTTGCGTGGCTTTTAGGGAATGGTTTTTTTTTTTTTTTTGGCTGCACCCATGGCGTGCAGAAGTTCCTGGTCCAAGGATCGAACCCACGCCACAGCAGTGACTCGAGCCATTGCAGTGGCAACGCTGGATCTTTAACCTGCTGCACCACGAGTGAACTCCAAGGAAATATTTGTATAGCATGTCCAAACGGCAGTGGGTTTTTGGCAATCGTAATACTGGACAGTGAACTCAGAACATTTCAACGTTGTGCCCATTTCTCTATTTACGGGGAAATCTGAATTTCTTAAACTGGATCTGGCAGTGTTAAATGGATCTTGCCCGATTTACAGTTGACCGCAGACTCTCCAGTCCTCCGCCCTGCCTCTCTGACCTTGCTTCTGTTCCCGCGGCAGGGTGGGGAAGGCCGCCCCTCCCATGGGAGGCCTCTCTTTCCTTCCAAGCTAAGAACAACTTCTCCAGGTAGCATTTAAAAAAAAAAAAAAGTGATTACATCCTGAAAGCAGGTAGCACAGGAGCTTTTTTCCCCCTTGGAAGAATTCCAGCAAGTTCAAGAGTCTGTCTGTTTTGTTTTTTCTTTTTGGGCCACCCCTCGGCATATGGAGGTGCTGGGCCAGGGATCAAGATCTGACCCGCAGTTGCAGCAACAGCGGATCCTTAACCCACTGTGCCAGGTGGGGATCGAACCCGTGTCCTGGTGTTGTAGAGGCACTGGCGATCCAGTTGCGCCACAGCGGGAGCTCCTAAGCTCAAGAGTCTGGCTCAAAAAAGAGTGATTGTGAGTTGCTGACCAAGGGAGCTCAGGATGACAGCAAACAGAGGGAACACAGCACTTGCTCAGAAAGGAGTTGTCTCTGCCAAAGGCCTCTCTGTTAATTGATTTTAGTTATAAATCAGAGCACTCGGTGATTGATAGACTTAAAAACTGGATATTTACAAAAACATTCGCTTTGGGGTTGGGGGCAGGGAATAAGGATGGCCCTGACACTTCTCTCAGTATGTCTGTTTATTTTTAATTTTGAAAGATGTAAATGTTTACATCTTTAAAACATGGAGTTAAACCAGAAAAGCAAAAAAAAAAAAAAACCACCCAAATCTTAAAACCAAATGTAAACAAGTGAAGAAGCTCACAATTTGTTTAAAGATATCAGCAACAGGAGTTCCCTTCGTGACTCAGTGGTTAACAAATCCAACTAGGAACCATGAGGTTGCGGGTTTGATCCCTGGCCTTTCTCAGCGGGTTAAGGATCCGGCGTTGCCGTGAGCTGTGGTGTAGGTTGCAGACACGGCTCAGATCCCGCGTTGCTGTGGCTGTGGCTGTGGTGAAGGCCGGCAGCTACAGCTCCTTTTAGACCCCTAGCCTGGGAACCTCCATATGCCGCGGGTGCGGCCCTAGATAAGGCAAAAAGACCAAAAAAAAAAAAAAGAAAAAAAGATATCAGCAACATAAGCACACAGAGGAAATATTTATTTTAAGGACTTTTCAACATAGTTCTCTGATGGTACAGTTTGAGTGGGATATATTTTAAAGGCGAAAAGAACAGCATAAAATTTTCAACTCATTTATGAGTAAATTTCTTAATATTTTTAGGAATCAAGATCTTCAGTGTAAGAAAAATAGGTACAGATATGAGAGCTAAGTAAAATACTGTAATATTCAATGTTACAGTAAATATTAAATAGGAAGTTCCCTTGTGGTGCAGTGGGTTAATGATCTGGCATCGTTGCAGCTGTGACATAGGTTGTAACTGCAGCACAGGTTCGATCCCTGGCCCGGGAACTTCCACATGCCATGGGTGCAGCCAAAAATAATAATACCAGATATTAAATAGATACTTTAAAGAAATGGATGGCCATTATATCTAAGAGATAGTTTCTGGGAGCCTAACATGATGTGATCATTTTAGGAATCCAAGATTTTTAATGATGCAATTTTATCTTTGTTCCTGACAATATCATTTTCCTCTGGGTTTTATTTCCATTGATTTTTCTTTTACAGTCCATGTTTAATTAGATGCCACGAGGAACGCTTTAAAAATAAAAAGCCCCACCCAAATGAATCCAGGCTGAAATTTCCCTTTTCAGATTTTATATCAATGTCTCATAATGGGTGGATATGGGGAGAGAGGAAAAGGAAGTGTTACACAAGGCAGAGCGCCTTCTGATCTCCGTTTGATGTAGGGCAAGGGGGGGAGACGGAGCAGTTGGAGGAAAAGTTATTGTCACGTGCCAAGTCCTATAGCAACATGGAGAAATCTCACCATCTTCTTGCTAGTCATCACAGGGGGCCAGCCCAGGTCCCCTCTCTTTCCTGAAGCCGTCTCGGCTGCCCTAGATCCATGTAGCCATCCTGTCTTCATCACTCATGAGATTTTTAGGCTGACAGTTACCATTTAATTCGCATGTCCCTTAGTTGCCTCCGTAGCACAGTAGGCAGCACGTCAGTCTCATAATTCACCTGTCCCTTTTCTCTGTCAGCTCTGCTCATTCCGTCAGTAGGCACCTGCCGGGTATACAGCGTGCAGTGCCACATGAGGTCTTAGGCTAGCTGGGGAGAGGAGCGGGCCGACATCAGAAGTACCCTGTGATACAAGAAGTGCTAAAGCCACGTGTGTGTCTGGAGGATGGGGAAGTAATGTTGCTTGTGTGGTTGGAGGGAGGGAAGGAAAGAGAAGAGGGGCAGGGCTGATGTCAAAGGCTTGGGGAGCAGAGATGCACCAGCTATTTGGGATCGTAATGAGAGGCCACAGAGGCAACCAGATCCTGGTGGCCTTGTGACAGGGAAAGAGGGAAATCCAGGACCGAGTGTATCTACTCTTGGGTTTTGCCTATGGCCGCGCCGGGCTGTCTGTTATTCCTTGCGTCCCTCTGTCCAGGGTTTTCAGTAGCAGCGTTTGAGGGTAGGCGCGGCTGGGGCGCAGCGTGCCGTCCTGTCTCATCTCCAAGTCACCACACAGTTCACTCTGCGGGACCCGCCCGTCACAGGCCGTGTAGCATGAGCAGGTGAGCAGCCTCGTGGCAGAGACCAGTGCCAGTCTTAGCTCTGATGCGCTGCTGAGACCGGACACAGTCGGGTCTCTTAGTCTTGTTTAGTCCATAGGAAGACACCAGAGAACTTGTCCTGAGTTGGCAGCTGTTGCTGGCACTTCATTTGCGGTTTGGAATGTTCACATAAACAGTGGTCAGGGTCTGCTCGCGTCAGCTGTACAGAAGGTTGCTTTTGCTCAGGGCAGCCCGCTCACGCCAGAAATAGCATTCTTTGTGCGCACGAGGGGCGCCAGGTGTTCTTACTCCTTCGAGATGTCCCTGCCGACCTAATCACCTAGCAAGGACATTCCGTTGGTGTCGACGAGCCCTCTCCTGCCAGCGAATGACGAGTGAAGTGCGCTTTTCAACCTGAAGTGACATCTCGTGCCGTTCGCCCATCGCTGGCCGTTACTCATCAGGGTTATAAATTAGCCGGGGATTTAGACTAAGAGCATAATGAGAGCTATAAAAAGCAAGGCGTCTTCTTCAGTAAAAGCGAGCGGACACTTTCTATATCATTATAATCACTTCTCTGGCTGTCAAGGCTATAATGAGTCTTTTCCCAGGAGCACATTACATATTTTTTCTAACCGTAGTGGAAAAAAAAAAAAAACACAACAGTCTCAGAGAGTTTCAGAGGCTTGCCTCTTGCATTCAAAGTTGAGATCCTGTAGACATAAATGAAGCGGATGTTGGTGTTTTATTATTTTTATTTTTTGCTTTTTAGGGCCACACCCACAGCATATGGAGGTTCCCAGGCTAGGGGATGAGTTGGAGCTATAGCTGCCGGCCTACACCACAGCCACAACAATGTAGGATCCGAGCCACATCTGTGACCTACCTACACCACAGCCCATGGCAATGCCGGATCCTTAACCCACTGACCGAGGCCAGGGATCAAACCCGCAATCTCATGGTTCCTAGTTGGATTCGTTTCCTCTGCACCACGACAGGAACTCTGGTTGTTGATATTTTATTTTTTTTAAGTTCTATTTATTTATTTATTTATTTATTTATTTTCCCCTTTTTAGGGCCACACCCGCAGCACGTGAAGGTTCCCAGGCTAGGGGTCAAATTGGAGCTGCAGCCACCTGCCTACACCAAAGCCACAGCAGCACAGGATCCAGGCTGCATCTGCGACCTACATCACAGCTCATGGCAATGCTGGATCCTTAACCCACTGAGCAAGGCCAAGGATCGAACCTGCAACCTCATGGTTCCTAGTTGGATTCGTCAACAGCTGCGTCATGACGGGAACTCCTTTATTTATTTTTAATTACTCAGTTTTATTACATTTATGGGTGTACAGCAATCATCACAACCAAATTTTATGGCATTTCCATCCCAAACCCTTAGCGCATCCCCTCAACCCCGCAACCTGTCTCATTTGGAAACCGTAAGTTTTTCCAAGTCTGTGAGTCAGTCTCTGTTCTGCAAAGAAGTTCATTGTGACCTTTTTTTAGATTCCACATGTAAGTGATAGCATGTGATGTTGGTGTCTCACTGCCTGACTGACTTCACTTAACATGATAATTTCTAGGTCCATCCATGTTGCTGCAAATGCCATTATTCCTTTCCTTTTAATGTACCATGTCTTCTTTAGCTCCTCTGTCGATGGACATCTAGGTTGTTTCCATGTCTTGGTTGTTGTATGTAATGCTACAGTGAACACTGGAGTACATGCGTCTTTTCGAGTCATGGGTTCCTCTGGATAGATGCCCAGGAGTGGGATTGCTGGATCAAATGGTAATTCTACTTTTAGTTTCCTGAGGAATCTCCATACTGTTTTCCACAGTGGTTGCACCAATTTACATTCCCACTAACAGTGTAATCGGGTTTGCTTTTCTCCACACCCTCTCGAGCAAGTATTGTTTGTAGACATTTTGATGATGGCCATTCTGGCTGGTGTAAGGTGGTACCTCATAGTGGTTTTGATTTGCATTTCCCTAATAACGAGTGATGTTGAACATATTTTCATGTGCGGACGTTGGTATTTTAAAACCGGGCACTCGCATATGTAAAGCTGTGCTGTTAAGAGCTACAGGCATCATACTTTATTTTGACTAAAGCACAAATCCTTGAGATCATGTGGTTTTTGAACAGTTTGACTAAAGTTACCCTAAAATGTGATGAGTTAATTTGCTGTCAGAATTCTGATTACTTGAAGTTTCATTAAGAACTCTCCTGTAGTCAGGTGTAGGTGTTTCAAGAAATAAGAATTTTTTGAAAATCAGCTGTAACGGCGTCTAAATCATTGATGGGGTGACTCCGTTGACGGAGGAGCCTGTTGTAGTCTTCAGACCTCCGGGAATCCTTTTCACCATCCATTGCAGACCCCGGGCCATTGAGTATACCCTTGGCTTTGTAACTGAGAGGGGGACATTGCCCGATCCTGCCGTTCCTGGACTCCCACGCTGGCCGTGGCGGAATTTTCCAGGAAGGTATTTATGCCCCCGTAGTTCAGTCGAGCCCAGCAAATACGTACTGAGGGCCGCCTGTGTAGGCAAGACCGTGTGAAGATGGAAAAGAAGAAAAAAAAAATCAAGGAGCTCGAAGGGCACAGTGGGAGGGACAGCCACATCCCCAGCTAACGCGAATACACTCTGGTGTCACCCGCCTGGTAAGCATGGCGGGGTTAGGGGCCAAGCCCAATCTGGAAGGGTCTGGAAAAGCAGACCTGAATCTAGGAGCAGACCGGCCTGGCAAAGAAAGATGAAAGGAGTCTAGACAGCGCAGAGAGGGTGGCTTGAGTGGAAGTGATTCTGCGTGGAGGCATGAAAGGGTCTGGTCGAATAACTTAGTGCCTTTAGGAGGCCTTCAAAACATTTGTTCACTGTTTTAAGCATGAAGCTTATCATCTTTACCATATACAGCTTTTCTGGTAATTTAGTAATTTCTCTGTCTCTCTCTCTCACTTCTCATTTTCATTCTCTTGTGTCTTTAGAAAAGTCATGAATATACCAATGATGTTTCACCTGGAGTGACTGGTCTTCTGCCTTCTCTGCCTTTTATTTCCCTTTCCGGGTGATCAAAACTGGACAGTGCAGGGTTCTGAAGATACAGCGCTGTCTTGCGTAGTCTCTGTAGGAGCCATCCACGTCGAGGCTAGAGCCGTTACATTTGGAACGCAGCATGAGTTAATTAAGGTCCAGGTTCACCGAAGGATAAAATAATGATAATTTGCCTCTTTTTCTTGAAACCTTAAGCCCCTCATGCAGCCCCCTTGCTCTGTTTGCTCCCGTACAGATGATCATTTTGAACAGTGTGGAAGGAAAGCTGGTGGCCCCCACTTTTCTTTTCTGTCCTACTATGCATAGCAGTTGGAGACATTTAAATGCCTCCTTTTAAAGGAAACCGTTTTGAAGCCTAGGCCAGGGTCCTTCTTTCCGACCACCTTCAAACACCTGCCTGTGGTCAGTTTTCATTGCATCTCTCGGCTCTAGGAGCAATGCCGATATCCCTGCCCGCTTATGCCGTCCTGTGATTACAGGAACCCATCCGTGAGAGAGAGGAAGAGCTGGGCTGTGAAAAGGAAGAAGAAAAACAGCCCAGCACCTTTCCTGCTCCATCTTGGTCCCTTTAGCATTGGTTTTTGTGCCTCCACCCATTGTCCACCGGAATGGGACTGCCCCGCTCCCCACACCTGCCAGCCCGTTGCCTCACCGCCACCAGCAGTTGCAACCTCTGCCAGTGGAGTCCTCCTGGCCAGATTCTCCCCGCCCCGGCAGCGTCCACACTGGCTGCAGCAGCTCTGCTGCTCAGGAGTCAGTGCCATCTACGTCTTTGTCTGCCTTGGGGACTTTGTCTCTGAGTGACTACGGAGACTTGCCTGGTGGATTTTACCAGCATCAGTTACTGCTTTAAGGCCATCTGTTACTGATCAGTCCAAAAAGAAGTTTTGAGGGAGAGTTCCTGGTGACTGTGATTAAATGTTTTCCTAGGTTTTTAACCTACAGAGTCTGTTGGCCAGACAAAAGCAGAAAGGACTTAGAATTGGGGAGTTGTCAGGTGAAGGGAGTTGAGGTGCAGGGAGAGGTAGACGCCGAGAGGTTGGCAGGTGGGGATCCAGATATCATCTGTATTACCAGTAAAATCTGGATAAGAGCATATGAGTTGGGTCTGAGACTTTTGCGGCTTCTTACTACTCCCCCCACTTCCTTAGACACGTCTAGGCAGAATGGACAGTCGTCGGCATCCTTTTCAGAGGCAGGCTTATTATGTCTCGGTCGAAGAAGAGAGGGAAAAGGAAAAAGCCCAGAAGAGGGTGATCTGAGCCTGTTCCTCAAATTACTCTCAGCAACAGGACCCCATCCTTCCTTCTGCCCTCCAGCCCTAGGGATGAGCCAGGAAGGCAGAGAGCAGCTGGCAGTGTTGCCTCGTGGGGGCACTGGGGAGGGGTCAGGGAGCTCCCACCGTACTCCCCAGCGTTTTGTTCTGTTATTAACCTGTTGGGTCTGACGCTTAGCAGCCACTGCCCCACTCAGGGAAGGAGAGGAGAAATTTATCAGCCTGGACCTCCTCCCACCAAAACTAACTTCTGCTCTCTGGGATAAATTTTACTAACCAGAAAATTCTGAAATGGGTACAAAGGATATTTTCACTAAATCAACGCCAAAGCAATCCATCTTCTAGGCTTCACATCGACTCCCTGTCCTATTTCTCTGTCAGAAATATATCCAGCCATGTTGAGAGGTGTGCGAGAAGCCTAAGTGATAGCCTAAGAAATATCTAAATGTTAAAATATCCCAAATTTGAACATAGCCCATCATCAGATCTTTAAGAAGAAAGGTTCTGATCTAAAACCCATTGCCTTTATAAACCAAGGCAAAAGAAATTATAATTAAAAATGATATTCTGCGTAAAGTCCCAGAGTGCCCGTACCCAATTTAAATTCTGCTTTGCTTGGGTAGAGGATAGAGTTTCTTTTTCTTTATAAGCACAGTAGCCTGGGTTGCCTCCCCTGGGCTGGCTGTGGCTCCATCAAGATTGCCAGACTTGAAATCATTTGACCCCAATTCTTATTTGCCTCACTTTAAAAATATCCCCAGAGATAATAGGAGACACATTTAAATTGCAGTTCCGCCCCTGTTTCCATGAGATTTTGTTGCACAAGCAAATCTCCAAGCCCTAGAGGATTTCCATCTGCAGAAAATAGATGCACATGGTCAGGCCAAAGCATTAACACAGCTGAAGAACAAAGGCATGTATCCACAGTTTTCCATCCTCTGAGGTGAGCCATTTGTGCCTTCTTGCAAAGTTAGATGCTTGTGTTGGTGGCAACTCAAGGCACCAGGTCTTAAGAACACTCTCCACCCAACTGTTGCAGGCTAAGAAGAATATGCAGAGGTGGTCTTTTCACCAAAACACAGAGGAATGTGGATTCTAGCGATCCACCACTTGACAGTCTTTGACCAAAATTAGTAAGTCGGGTGTGGCAAGGATGGGAGGAAACAGAAGCTTCATGCCTGGTGGGCGAGTGTGACTCTCTCCACTGTGGGCGGCAGGCCGGCATTACTTAGTGAAGCGAACACTGCACGCTGGGAAATGCCCCAGCCGTTCCGCTCCCAGGGATTTGCTCCAGCAAAACGTCACCAAGTAGCCATATAAGGGCGGTCATCCCAGCGTCACGGGTGGTAGAAAGGAGTCAGAGATGATGGAAGCGGCAACCATTTAGGGAATGGATAAGGAACATACGGTGGTCACATACCGTAGGATACGGTATAACTTCCAGAAGCAATGGACTGCATTTACTCATAGCTATGGTATCAGAGCTCAGGAAATAATGGGAAATCAGTAAGAACAAGAAAGCACTTCGGCGCACGGTACCGCTTTATTTTTCAAGGACACCTGTCTTTCTAAACGAACACACAGAGGCTAGAGTGGCAGAATATTCATTTTGTCTGCTTGCCTGAGAGTCAGTGGGCGAATGAGATGGAGCCAGGTGATGATGGAGAACAAATAACAAAAGAAGAGCGGCTTTCACAGGTGTGTGACCATGTGCCATGGCGTGGTGTGTGACCAGTTCAGTTCCAGTGCCTGTGAGAAGGGCACGTGCACACAAGCCTGTGTGTGTGAAAGAGAGAGAAAGTGATTGATTGATTGATTGTGTCCAGCAGCAGCTTTTAACTTGTTTAGTGTAGGTGATCTCCTCTGGGGTGATTTAAGAGATTCTAGGATGACCTCACACGTGCCCGAGAAATCTCGGTTACATCCTCAAAACTACCATTAGAGAGTCAGTCCTTTGACGGTATGATAGATTGAAGAGAGCAGGGACTGTGGAGTCAAGCAGACCTGCATCCATGTCTCGGCTGCGTTGTGTAATAGCTCTGCGGCTTTAGGGAAGTTTATTTTTGAGCCTTTATTTCTCATCTGCCAAACGGGGATAATAATGCATAGTCTTTGAATTATTTGCATGATATGTAACGCACCTAGCAATAAAGAGCGTATTCATAAGTATTCCCCTCTTCCTTATCTGTCTCCCTTTCTGTTGCCACATTTCCTTGTATCCTTAGACTTTACTGACAGCAAATCTCTAGTACGTCTTGGGATGGGAAAGGAAAATGGCTGGCATCTTTTGTAGGCTTGCAAGGAACTAAATTCTGAGTTAAAAATATAATGGAAGCAACATGTCATTGAAAATTTTCAGCAGACACATTCAAAAAGTGAAAACAAACAGGTGAAAAAAAAAAAATCTGTTTAAGGCCACACCTGTGGCACATGGAAGTTCCCAGGCTAGGGATCAAATCAGAGTGGTAGCTGAGGCCTACGCCATGGTCACAGCAACTCCAGATCTAAGCCACATCTGTGACCTCTGCCACAGCTCACGGCAGGGCAGGATCCTTAACCCACTGCACGAGGCCAGGGATCAAACCCCACATCCTCTCGGAAACATCGTGGGGTCCTTAACCTGCTGAGCCACAATGGGAACTCCTGAAATGAATTTCGATAGTATACTTTAGCCTAGTTATCCAAAATATCATCATTTCAGCATATAATTGATATAACATTGTGAAGAGATCTTTACCATTTTTTGCACCAAGCCTTTGAAATCCAATGTGTATTTCTGTTTTTACACTTGTCGCACATCTCGGTTCACACCCAGCAGCTCCATGTGAGTAGTGGCAACTGTACTGGACAGTGAGGTTCCGAGTGCCTGACCTGTGTCAGTCCTTTCACTCCTGCTTTAACTTGGCTTCCCTGGGGGATGGAGCCTAAGGCAGGTCCCAGCACAGAGAGAGTGAGGGAGAGGGGAGGACAGACCCGCACTTGGTGGCACGGGATATGCTTGTTCGGAAGACTGTGCCTCGGGCTTTTAATGCAGGAAGAAAGAGGAAGACTTTTTCCGGCGGCCTACATCTTCCATCGCTCTGTGGCCCAAGTCTGCCCCTTGGGGACTGATTCCCTGCCTTTCTGGACTGTGTCACCAACCCCGTCAGGCAGCCTCTGAGGAGGCCACACACCACAGCCGGTGGCTTGGGTCTTCGTTCCACTTCAGCGGGGAGGTCTGCCAGGTCAAGCCCCCCACCACGGTGCGTGCGATCGAAGCCACTCGGAGCTCGACAGCCAGCCGGGAGGGGCCGAGGCAGCTGGAGGCGTCAGCAGTGGCCAGAGGCCTGGCACCCAGGGGTCTTCGTGAGTGGCCCAGGGCTCAGAGGCCAGCGGGGCTGAGAGACTCTGAGGAGACACATAAAACGTGTCCAGTCAGATCCTCACAAGAGCCTGACGAGGGAGGGAACTGAGGCTTCGCCAGATGAGCCACTTGCCCAGTGGCTAGAGCCCCTTGCATCCGGGGAGCGACGGAGCTGGCCTTCTCAGTGGATGGCTGGCCCCAGCTTTGTGCTCCTTACCACAGGTTGTCACAGGTCCTTAGCCGTTCAGCACAACCTCACAGAAATCAAATTTTCTGCTGAGAGCAGGGTTTTTTCCTCCCCCACGCCCGAAGCTGAAAAGACAGAAAGGGCTTAAGATGGATGTTGAAGCGGAAATTCTGGACCCATCTGTCCGAGCACGTCCTACGCACCCAGGAATCCCTGGTTTGGGGGTAAGGCCAGAAGACCTTGTCAGCCCTGCAGCTCCTCAGACCTGCTGCTGGACAGCAGGGAGCTTGCTCTCTTCTTGTTTGGGGATGGACGGGAGGCCATGTCCGCTACTTCTGGAGCCTGGTGTGTGTACCTCATGTAGATGGGTTGGGGTCGTAAGTTTGGGGACTCAGGACTTAAGGAACGGAGGGGTCCCGGAGAGGCGGTAGCGCACAAGCTCTGTTTGGGTGGTGCCTGGACGGGGCGGCCTGAGAAGGGAAGGCCCTCACAGTGGGAGGCCCTCCCGGGACAGGGCGCAAGCCCCCACTCCCCTTGCCCAGGAAGGGGACTAGGGCGAGGGAGCTCCCTGGGGAGTAAGGGGAGTTGAAAGGGGGAGTTCGGTGTCTAGGTGATGTCACTCGGCCATAAGGGAGAGTCTCTGGGTCAGCTGCACTTTGAGGTTTTTCTTTGCTTTTTAGGGCCATGCCTGCGGCATATGGAGGTTCCCAGGCTAGGGGTCGAATCGGAGCTGTAGCCACCAGCCCACGCCACAGCCACAGCAATGCCAGATCTGAGCCGCGTCTGCAACCTACACCACAGCCCATGGCAATGCCGGACCCTTAACGCACTGAGCGAGTCCAGGGATCGAACCTGCAACCTCATGGTTCCTACTCCGATTCGTTTCCGCTGCGCCATGATGGGAACTCCTTTCTTTTCTTTTTTTATGGTGTACCCGAGGCGTATGGAAGTTCCCGGGCCAGGAGTTGGGTCTGAGCCACAGTTGCGACCTACACCACAGGTATGGCAATGCCAGATCCCCTAGTCCACTGTGCTGGGCTGGGGATCGAACCCATGCCTCCGCTGTGACCTAAACCACCACAGTCAGATTCCCAACCCGCTGC
This sequence comes from Catagonus wagneri, assembly GCA_004024745.2. Lineage (NCBI taxonomy): Eukaryota > Metazoa > Chordata > Mammalia > Artiodactyla > Tayassuidae > Catagonus > Catagonus wagneri. Next base: position 4,744,077 of record PVHT020000195.1, read on the forward strand.
ACCATAGCAGGCACTCCTGGGGTCTTTCAGAGCTGCAGGGTTTGTGCTTATTTGTGCCCAGCAGATGTCGGCAGCAGCCTCACAGGGTGCGTAAAGCAGGTAGTCTCTAAGTGGCTAAAAATATGTTTATTTGGAGTATATTTAAAGGGATTGAATAAGTGAGAATTTGAGGTGAATTCCAACGACCTTTAGGCTAAAGGTCCTCACTTGCTGTGAAGAAATAAACAAGATGGGCACTATTTCTCTTCAAATACAGGGGCCATCTCAAGCCCGTTTATATAACAGTTGGACAGGAAGCTCTCCATTCAGTCGCCCCTTCCGCTGCTGTAACGGGGTATCAGGGTGTGAATGAAGTTCTTAGGGCAGCAAGAGTCCAGAATTCCTGACGCTGTGACATGCTTTTCTGAGCTAGCCAGGTCGTACTCTTCCTTCTGCTGCTGCATTTCTGCTTGGATCACAGTGTCCAGCAGCAGCAGGCGTGAGACGTGAGCTCTCCAGCTCTACCACGTTGCAGATGAGAACATGGCAAGGCGGCTTGGTGAAAAGTCATGCAGCTCGTTGAGGAAGGAACCCAGGCTCAAGCTCAGGTCTCCTGAATTTTGCTCTATTTTATTATATTCAGAGTCGCCCTGCCTCATCACATCATTCGGCCCTTGTACATGAACTTGCTGAATGTGTCTCTTTCCAGTTTGGGAATGGCTTGGCTCATTTTCATGTACAAGCAGACACCTCAGCTGTGTCTGATCAACTGTGTCACATCAACAGCCAACGATCATGTAGGAGATGCCGTGTGCCCTCTTAAATTCCCCCTTAGTCATACAATTGAAGGTAAATTCCAAGTGTGACTAACAGATTAAAGATTGGGATTAACATATACACACTACTGTATATAAGATAGATAAGTAAAAAGGACCTACTGTACAGCAGAGGAAACTCTACTCAGTACTGTATAATAACTATAATAGAAAAGAATATGAAAAAGAATATATGTATGTATAACTAAATCGCTTTGCAGTACACCTGAAATTAGCACAACATTGTAAATCAACTATACTCTAATACAATTTTTTTAAAGTACTGTAAAGCCCTGTGAGTCGTATTCTGGCATCAATTAATAGATTTGCTGACTTGACCTTGAAAAATGTTACCCATGGATGGGAGATAAGTGATAGGAAGCCTCCCCGTTGGCATTATTTGTGATCTTATTGTACTGCTGCTGCTGTGGGATTATGGATGGGTTATTCGTGTAAGAGATGGGCGTTTGTTCCTTCTCTGGTTTTAATTTGCCAAAAAATCAGAACATCTGTAACCCAATTTCGAACAAGGATGCTGACTCAGAGAGTGAAGAACTCAAAGTCCACTTTCACAATTAACGTGTCTCTGGTTACATTTCAGGACCGTGAGCCCGGCCAGCATCTTGATTCGCTTCCGCGTTAGCTCTCCCCTCCCCACGACCCCTCCCTCAAATACAGAGCGAGAAGGAGAGGGACTGAGTGTCACTACTGATGAAAATGCTGCTTGAAAACAGGATCCTCTCGAGACAGGACTGTAGGGTACTCTGGCTCTGTCCACGATTCCTGGCCAGCTGGCCAGCTTGATGGTCAGGATTCCCCACGGTCCTTTACGACTGATAGAAGTTAAAAATGTTGTCTGGCCCTCTCTAGCTCTCACCCTATACAGACTCATTGGCATTTTGCCTAAGAGTTCCTTGTCTTCGTTTTGTGTGGCACCTCATGTATATGTCAAAATGTGATCACAGGGTTTTCATCCTTCCCACAAAATCTTTCTCACCGGGGTTGCAAACTAATCTCTCCCACTCCTTATCAGAATTCTTTAAAATAATCAAGCATTTAGAAATCAAGAGTGCTTTGGATTGGAGACAGAAGACTTAGCCTTTGGTGGAAGAACGGCAGGCTATTCTAAGCAGCAGCAGTTGGAAGTGGGCTTTAAATAATGTGCGAGGAGTTCCCATCATGGTGCAGCGGAAACGAACCCAACTAGGAACCATGAGGTTGCAGGTTCGATTCCTGGCCTTGCTCAGTGGGTTAAGGATCTGGCGTTGCCCTGAGCTGTGGTGTAGGTTGCAGACGCGGCTCGGATCCTGCGTTGCTGTGGCTGTGGCGAAGGCCGGCGGCTACAGCTCCTGTTAGCCCCCTAGCCTGGGAACCTCCATATGCCGCGAGTGTGGCCCTAAAAAGACAAGAGACAAAAAAAAAAAAAAAATATGCTAAATCTCGTTTTCATTCCCTCAAAGCTTCACAATCCCCAGGAGAAAGGGGAGGGTTTGGTTTTCCAAACCAGGAATCTGACAGTGAGTTTCTTGAGTGCGCTTGCAGGTGTAAGCAGTGGAGAGGATGGATCTGTGCCGGCGGAGTTTTCTTTCTCCAGTGCAAAGTCCCCAGGAGACTATCAGAGTGGGAAAGTGGTGGAGGGAAGATGCAAGGGGTCGGGGAACCGCAAAGGAGATGGCCTCGGTGATGGCCAGACCTCCTGTGCGGTAGAGCTTCTTTTAGTTGAGGCTCCTGAGTTCATGGTGAAGGTTTCCCCAGCGAGGCTCCTTTTGTGATTGGCGGAAAGAGAACCTACCTGAAGTAGACCCAAGTATATGTGCCAACTTAGCGGCAAAGAAGGTTATCGTTAATTGGGGAAAAGGGAAGAGCAAGTCAACTGGGGTTTGGTTAACCATTCATAAAAAGAAACCAATTTAGTTCGCAGTCTCACACCTCATAGGAAAATAACCTTGACATAGATCAAAGACTCAAACGTTAACAATTCTGGACTAGAAAAATACAGGCAACCCTTTAATGTGGTCTTTGCATAGGGAAAGACTTTGTAAGTTGAAAAGCATTGGAAGGAAAAGATGGTTAGATCTGACCCAGGTCAGAAATGCCATAAATAAAATTAAAGGCCAAAAACAAACTGGGAGATTTTTACAGCAAACTGTAAAAAAAAATTTTTATCTAAAAAACCCTCTCATATAAATTGATGAGAAGCACCAAACTCCCTTGACCCCACACCCTCCAGATTTGTCTGCTTGTGTTCTCCCCACTTCCCCAGCTCCTCCAGGCTCGCACCCTGGCCGCCCCCTCAGCTCCACAGGGCCAAAGCCAGTGGTCTTCACTTTCCTTCCTTCCCATGGGTTGAAGGTTTCCTCCCTCTCTATGCCCTCTCTCCTTTCTTTGTTCTCTGAGATAATACTTTCTTCTGTCCCTGGATGCTCTTTGCTCCCTCTCAGTTTCTTTTCTCAGGTTGGTACCGTTTCCTGTACCAGACTCCTGAGCACTCAGGTTCTCCAGGGTCTCAGTCCTGGGTCCTCTTCTCGCTCATTGAACGTCATCTCCCTAGGTCGTCTTATCCATCCCATGGATTTAGATACCATTTATAGTCTTACAATTCCACATTTATTTTATTCTTTCTTGTTATAATTTATAGAACATTATATTAGTTTTAGGTGTACAACATAATGGTTTAATATTTGCACATGTTGTGAAATAATTGCCACAGTACACAATAAGCCCAGTTAACATCCATCACCACGCAGTTAAGGAATGTTTCGTGTGTGTGATGAGAGCTTCTAAGATTTACTCTCAGAGTTCCTGTCGTGGCTCAGTGGAAACAAATCTGACTAGTATCCGTGAGGATGCAGTTTTGATCCCTGGCCTCACTCAGTGGGTTCAGGATTCAGTGTTGCCATGAGCTGTGGTGTAGTTTGCAGACATAGCTCGGATCCCGTGTTGCTGTGGCTGTGGTGTAAGCCGGCAGCTGCAGCTCCAATTTGACCCCTAGCCTGGGAACCTCCATATGCCACATGCATGGCCCTAAAAAAAAAAAAGACGAAACAAAATTGCTCTCTTGGTAACTTTCAATCTCCCACTTACAAACAACTTACACACTTCTGTTCATAGCGTAAGCCTCAGCACTGAGCTCTGTGTTGACTCACGTATTCAGCGGCTCCTTGATGTCTCCATTTGTGTGGTTCCTAGGCATGTCAAATTTAAAAGGGCGCAAGTTGAAGTCTTGTTCCCCTACCACCACCTGCCTTGACAGCAAAAAAAACTCCGTCTGTCTGTCTCCTCCATCGGAATGAGTGCGTGAATGGCACCATCGCTCAGTGCACAGAGTGGAACCATGGTGGCCGCCCTTATTCCTTCTCGTCTCCCACCCTCATCCCGTCCATTCTCAAAACCTATTTCCAATAAATATTAATAAATATATATAATACACACTGTATATATAAACATATATATATATTTTTTTTTTTTTTTTCCTGTACTGCAGCATGTGGAAGTTCCAGGGCCAGGAACTGAACCTGCACCACAGTTGCAGCCTGTGTCACAGGCCGAATCCTTAGCCCACTGTGCCATAGGGGAGCTTCCTCCAAATGTATTTTATTTTATTTTTAAATTTTTAAGATTTTTTTTTTATTATAGTTGATTTACAGTGTTCAAATGTATTTTAAGCCTCTCTACTTCTCTGCTATGCCCTGCCCAGAGCTAGCCAGGCCCACAGCAGCAGCGTCTTCACACAGCAGGCAGCACAAAGGCACCCACTGTACTTTAAAGAAATCCTGACTGGGTCTTTTCTAACTCTGTGAACTCATCTCATGCCATCCTCTCCAGCCTCCACTTCGTGTCTGTGTTTGGCTGGCCTCTTAGTGTGCGGATCCTCCAAGCTCTCCACTGTGCTCCTTTCTCTGCCCAGGAACCTCTTACCACCAGCTCTTCTGATTCCAGTCCTTCTGTTTCTCCCTCATTGTATTTTTTTTTGCTTTTTAGGGCCACACCCTTGGCATAGGGGAGTTTCCAGGCTAGCGGTCAAATCAGAGCTGTAGCTGCCTGGCTTACACCATAGCCACAGCAATGCTGGATCCTTAATCCACTGAGCAGGGCCGGGGATTGAACCTGCATCCTTGTGGATACTAGTCGGGTTCACTACCGCTGAGCCACAACGGGAGCTCCGTCCCTCATTGTATTTTCTCCCTCTGTACCCTATTTCTTTCTTTTACAGCATGTGTAATTTTATATTTAATTTGTGAAATTGTCTTCCTCATTAGAAAGTAAAGGACAAAGACTGAACAGATCTGTTATTCACCAGTATACATATGCAGTGACCAGCACACTGTAAGCTCTGTCAATATTTCTTGAATGAAGGAGCTAAGTAATAAATGAATGAAAACATACATAGGTTAATAAGCAGATGTTTTATACAAAGAGAAATACAAGTGGCCTAATGAATACACATGAAGCCTCTAGCATAGTGCCTGGTATATACTAAGCCCTCAATATATTGGGCTATTGTTATTCTTAGGTTAATAATATTTAGTAGTATTTGTTAATAATAATATCACCCAGACTAATAGTCAAATTGAAAGAGTAAGGAGATATCAGTTTCTGCTTTTTTTTTGTCTTTTTGCCTTATCTAGGGCCGCACCCGCGGCATATGGAGGTTCCCAGGCTAGGGGGTCTAACAGGAGCTGTAGCTGCCGGCCTTCGCCACAGCCACAGCAGCGCGGGATCCGAGCCGCGTCTGCAACCTACACCACAGCTCACGGCAACGCCGGATTCTTAAGCCACTGAGCAAGGCCAGGGATCGAACCCACAACCTCATGGTTCTTAGTCGGATTCGTTAACCACTGAGCCACGACGGGAACGCCAATTTCTGCTTCTTAAATAAGCTAAGATTTAAGAAAAAATAAGATGGTCAACA